>CALSEM010000024.1:0-24280 GCA_943735885.1 Stelis phaeoptera
CCAAAACGCTGCTTTTGCACAGTTTTGACGCAAAACGTGCGTTTCGTGCACCAAAACGCTGCTTTTGCAACGAAACGTGCGTTTCGTGCCCCAAAACGATGCTTTTGCACAGTTTTGACGCAAAACGTGCGTTTCGTGCACGAAAACGCTGCTTTGGCACAGTTTTGACGCAAAACGTGCGTTTCGTGCACGAAAACGCTGCTTTTGCACAGTTTTGACGCAAAACGTGCGTTCGTGACCCAAAACGCTGCTTTTGCACAGTTTTAACGCAAAACGTGCGTTTCGTGCACGAAAACGCTGCTTTTGCACAGTTTTGACGCAAAACGTGCGTTTCGTGCCCCAAAACGCTGCTTTTGCACAGTTTTGACGCAAAACGTGCGTTTCGTGCACCAAAACGCTGCTTTTGCACAGTTTTAACGCAAAACGTGCGTTTCGTGCCCCAAAACGCTGCTTTTGCAACGAAACGTGCGTTTCGTGCCCCAAAACGCTGCTTTTGCACAGTTTTTGACGCAAAACGTGCGTTTCGTGCACGAAAACGCTGCTTTTGCACAGTTTCGACGCAAAACGTGCGTTTCGTGCACCAAAACGCTGCTTTTGCAACGAAACGTGCGTTTCGTGCACCAAAACGCTGCTTTTGCACAGTTTTGACGCAAAACGTGCGTTTCGTGCCCCAAAACGCTGCTTTTGCACAGTTTTGACGCTAAACCTGCGTTTCGTGCACCAAAACGCTGCTTTTGCACAGTTTTGTCGCAAAACGTGCGTTTCGTGCCCCAAAACGCTGTTTTGCACAGTTTTGACGCAAAACGTGCGTTTCGTGCCCCAAAACGCTGCTTTTGCACAGTTTTGACGCAAAACGTGCGTTTCGTGCCCCAAAACGCTGCTTTTGCACAGTTTTGACGCTAAACCTGCGTTTCGTGCACCAAAACGCTGCTTTTGCACAGTTTTGTCGCAAAACGTGCGTTTCGTGCCCCAAAACGCTGTTTTGCACAGTTTTGACGCAAAACGTGCGTTTCGTGCCCCAAAACGCTGTTTTGCACAGTTTTGACGCAAAACGTGCGTTTCGTGCCCCAAAACGCTGCTTTTGCACAGTTTTGACGCAAAACGTGCATTTCGTGCCCCAAAACGCTGTTTTGCACAGTTTTGACGCAAAACGTGCGTTTCGTGCACCAAAACGCTGCTTTTGCACAGTTTTGACGCGAAACGTGCGTTTCGTGCACCAAAACGCTGCTTTTGCACAGTTTTGACGCAAAACGTGCGTTTCGTGCCCTAAAACGCTGTTTTGCACAGTTTTGACGCAAAACGTGCGTTTCGTGCACCAAAACGCCGCTTTTGCAACGAAACGTGCGTTTCGTGCCCCAAAACGATGCTTTTGCACAGTTTTGACGCAAAACGTGCGTTTCGTGCACGAAAACGCTGCTTTGGCACAGTTTTGACGCAAAACGTGCGTTTCGTGCACGAAAACGCTGCTTTTGCACAGTTTTGACGCAAAACGTGCGTTTCGTGCCCCAAAACGCTGCTTTTGCACAGTTTTAACGCAAAACGTGCGTTTCGTGCCCCAAAACGCTGATTTGCACAGTTTTGACGCAAAACGTGCGTTTCGTGCACCAAAACGCTGTTTTGCACAGTTTTGACGCAAAACGTGCGTTTCGTGCAACAAAACGCTGCTTTTGCACAGTTTTGACGCTAAACGTGCGTTTCGTGCACCAAAACGCTGTTTTGCACAGTTTTGACGCAAAACGTGCGTTTCGTGCAACAAAACGCTGCTTTTGCACAGTTTTGACGCTAAACGTGCGTTTCGTGCACCAAAACGCTGCTTTTGCAACGAAACGTGCGTTTCGTGCCCCAAAACGCTGCTTTTGCACAGTTTTGACGCAAAACGTGCGTTTCGTGCACGAAAACGCTGCTTTTGCACAGTTTTGTCGCAAAACGTGCGTTTCGTGCCCCAAAACGCTGTTTTGCACAGTTTTGACGCAAAACGTGCGTTTCGTGCCCCAAAACGCTGTTTTGCACAGTTTTGACGCAAAACGTGCGTTTCGTGCCCCAAAACGCTGCTTTTGCACAGTTTTGACGCAAAACGTGCGTTTCGTGCCCCAAAACGCTGTTTTGCACAGTTTTGACGCAAAACGTGCGTTTCGTGCACCAAAACGCTGCTTTTGCACAGTTTTGACGCAAAACGTGCGTTTCGTGCACCAAAACGCTGCTTTTGCACAGTTTTGACGCAAAACGTGCGTTTCGTGCCCTAAAACGCTGTTTTGCACAGTTTTGACGCAAAACGTGCGTTTCGTGCACGAAAACGCTGCTTTTGCACAGTTTTGACGCAAAACGTGCGTTTCGTGCCCCAAAACGCTGCTTTTGCACAGTTTTAACGCAAAACGTGCGTTTCGTGCACGAAAACGCTGCTTTTGCAACGAAACGTGCGTTTCGTGCCCCAAAACGCTGCTTTTGCACAGTTTTGACGCAAAACGTGCGTTTCGTGCACGAAAACGCTGCTTTTGCACAGTTTCGACGCAAAACGTGCGTTTCGTGCACCAAAACGCTGCTTTTGCAACGAAACGTGCGTTTCGTGCACCAAAACGCTGCTTTTGCACAGTTTTGACGCAAAACGTGCGTTTCGTGCCCCAAAACGCTGCTTTTGCACAGTTTTGACGCTAAACCTGCGTTTCGTGCACCAAAACGCTGCTTTTGCACAGTTTTGTCGCAAAACGTGCGTTTCGTGCCCCAAAACGCTGTTTTGCACAGTTTTGACGCAAAACGTGCGTTTCGTGCCCCAAAACGCTGCTTTTGCACAGTTTTGACGCAAAACGTGCGTTTCGTGCCCCAAAACGCTGTTTTGCACAGTTTTGACGCAAAACGTGCGTTTCGTGCACCAAAACGCTGCTTTTGCACAGTTTTGACGCGAAACGTGCGTTTCGTGCACCAAAACGCTGCTTTTGCACAGTTTTGACGCAAAACGTGCGTTTCGTGCCCTAAAACGCTGTTTTGCACAGTTTTGACGCAAAACGTGCGTTTCGTGCACCAAAACGCTGCTTTTGCAACGAAACGTGCGTTTCGTGCCCCAAAACGATGCTTTTGCACAGTTTTGACGCAAAACGTGCGTTTCCTGCACGAAAACGCTGCTTTGGCACAGTTTTGACGCAAAACGTGCGTTTCGTGCACGAAAACGCTGCTTTTGCACAGTTTTGACGCAAAACGTGCGTTTCGTGCCCCAAAACGCTGCTTTTGCACAGTTTTAACGCAAAACGTGCGTTTCGTGCCCCAAAACGCTGATTTGCACAGTTTTGACGCAAAACGTGCGTTTCGTGCCCCAAAACGCTGTTTTGCACAGTTTTGACGCAAAACGTGAGTTTCGTGCACCAAAACGCTGTTTTGCATAGTTTTGACGCAAAACGTGAGTTTCGTGCACCAAAACGCTGTTTTGCACAGTTTTGACGCAAAACGTGCGTTTCGTGCAACAAAACGCTGCTTTTGCACAGTTTTGACGCTAAACGTGCGTTTCGTGCACCAAAACGCTGCTTTTGCACAGTTTTGACGCTTAACGTGCGTTTCGTGCACCAAAACGCTGCTTTTGCAACGAAACGTGCGTTTCGTGCCCCAAAACGCTGCTTTTGCACAGTTTTGACGCAAAACGTGCGTTTCGTGCACGAAAACGCTGCTTTTGCACAGTTTCGACGCAAAACGTGCGTTTCGTGCACGAAAACGCTGCCTTTGCACAGTTTCGACGCAAAACGTGCGTTTCGTGCACCAAAACGCTGCTTTTGCACAGTTTTATTTCAAAACGTGCGTTTCGTGCACCAAAACGCTGCTTTTGCACAGTTTTGACGCAAAACGTGCGTTTCGTGCACCAAAACGCTGTTTTGCACAGTTTTGACGCAAAACGTGCGTTTCGTGCACCAAAACGCTGCTTTTGCACAGTTTTAACGCAAAACGTGCGTTCCGTGCCCCAAAACGCTGTTTTGCACAGTTTTGACGCAAAACGTGCGTTTCGTGCACCAAAACGCTGCTTTTGCACAGTTTTGACGCAAAACGTGCGTTTCGTGCACGAAAACGCTGCTTTTGCACAGTTTTGACGCAAAACGTGCGTTTCGTGCCCCAAAACGCTGTTTTGCACAGTTTTGACGCAAAACGTGCGTTTCGTGCACCAAAACGCTGCTTTTGCACAGTTTTGACGCGAAACGTGCGTTTCGTGCACCAAAACGCTGCTTTTGCACAGTTTTGACGCAAAACGTGCGTTTCGTGCCCTAAAACGCTGTTTTGCACAGTTTTGACGCAAAACGTGCGTTTCGTGCACCAAAACGCCGCTTTTGCAACGAAACGTGCGTTTCGTGCCCCAAAACGATGCTTTTGCACAGTTTTGACGCAAAACGTGCGTTTCGTGCACGAAAACGCTGCTTTGGCACAGTTTTGACGCAAAACGTGCGTTTCGTGCACGAAAACGCTGCTTTTGCACAGTTTTGACGCAAAACGTGCGTTTCGTGCCCCAAAACGCTGCTTTTGCACAGTTTTAACGCAAAACGTGCGTTTCGTGCCCCAAAACGCTGATTTGCACAGTTTTGACGCAAAACGTGCGTTTCGTGCCCCAAAACGCTGTTTTGCACAGTTTTGACGCAAAACGTGAGTTTCGTGCACCAAAACGCTGTTTTGCACAGTTTTGACGCAAAACGTGAGTTTCGTGCACCAAAACGCTGTTTTGCACAGTTTTGACGCAAAACGTGCGTTTCGTGCAACAAAACGCTGCTTTTGCACAGTTTTGACGCTAAACGTGCGTTTCGTGCACCAAAACGCTGTTTTGCACAGTTTTGACGCAAAACGTGCGTTTCGTGCAACAAAACGCTGCTTTTGCACAGTTTTGACGCTAAACGTGCGTTTCGTGCACCAAAACGCTGCTTTTGCAACGAAACGTGCGTTTCGTGCCCCAAAACGCTGCTTTTGCACAGTTTTGACGCAAAACGTGCGTTTCGTGCACGAAAACGCTGCTTTTGCACAGTTTTGTCGCAAAACGTGCGTTTCGTGCCCCAAAACGCTGTTTTGCACAGTTTTGACGCAAAACGTGCGTTTCGTGCCCCAAAACGCTGTTTTGCACAGTTTTGACGCAAAACGTGCGTTTCGTGCCCCAAAACGCTGCTTTTGCACAGTTTTGACGCAAAACGTGCGTTTCGTGCCCCAAAACGCTGTTTTGCACAGTTTTGACGCAAAACGTGCGTTTCGTGCACCAAAACGCTGCTTTTGCACAGTTTTGACGCAAAACGTGCGTTTCGTGCACCAAAACGCTGCTTTTGCACAGTTTTGACGCAAAACGTGCGTTTCGTGCCCTAAAACGCTGTTTTGCACAGTTTTGACGCAAAACGTGCGTTTCGTGCACGAAAACGCTGCTTTTGCACAGTTTTGACGCAAAACGTGCGTTTCGTGCCCAAAACGCTGCTTTTGCACAGTTTTAACGCAAAACGTGCGTTTCGTGCACGAAAACGCTGCTTTTGCAACGAAACGTGCGTTTCGTGCCCCAAAACGCTGCTTTTGCACAGTTTTGACGCAAAACGTGCGTTTCGTGCACGAAAACGCTGCTTTTGCACAGTTTCGACGCAAAACGTGCGTTTCGTGCACCAAAACGCTGCTTTTGCAACGAAACGTGCGTTTCGTGCACCAAAACGCTGCTTTTGCACAGTTTTGACGCAAAACGTGCGTTTCGTGCCCCAAAACGCTGCTTTTGCACAGTTTTGACGCTAAACCTGCGTTTCGTGCACCAAAACGCTGCTTTTGCACAGTTTTGTCGCAAAACGTGCGTTTCGTGCCCCAAAACGCTGTTTTGCACAGTTTTGACGCAAAACGTGCGTTTCGTGCCCCAAAACGCTGCTTTTGCACAGTTTTGACGCAAAACGTGCGTTTCGTGCAACAAAACGCTGCTTTTGCACAGTTTTGACGCTAAACGTGCGTTTCGTGCACCAAAACGCTGTTTTGCACAGTTTTGACGCAAAACGTGCGTTTCGTGCAACAAAACGCTGCTTTTGCACAGTTTTGACGCTAAACGTGCGTTTCGTGCACCAAAACGCTGCTTTTGCAACGAAACGTGCGTTTCGTGCCCCAAAACGCTGCTTTTGCACAGTTTTGACGCAAAACGTGCGTTTCGTGCACGAAAACGCTGCTTTTGCACAGTTTTGTCGCAAAACGTGCGTTTCGTGCCCCAAAACGCTGTTTTGCACAGTTTTGACGCAAAACGTGCGTTTCGTGCCCCAAAACGCTGTTTTGCACAGTTTTGACGCAAAACGTGCGTTTCGTGCCCCAAAACGCTGCTTTTGCACAGTTTTGACGCAAAACGTGCGTTTCGTGCCCCAAAACGCTGTTTTGCACAGTTTTGACGCAAAACGTGCGTTTCGTGCACCAAAACGCTGCTTTTGCACAGTTTTGACGCAAAACGTGCGTTTCGTGCACCAAAACGCTGCTTTTGCACAGTTTTGACGCAAAACGTGCGTTTCGTGCCCTAAAACGCTGTTTTGCACAGTTTTGACGCAAAACGTGCGTTTCGTGCACGAAAACGCTGCTTTTGCACAGTTTTGACGCAAAACGTGCGTTTCGTGCCCCAAAACGCTGCTTTTGCACAGTTTTAACGCAAAACGTGCGTTTCGTGCACGAAAACGCTGCTTTTGCAACGAAACGTGCGTTTCGTGCCCCAAAACGCTGCTTTGCACAGTTTTGACGCAAAACGTGCGTTTCGTGCACGAAAACGCTGCTTTTGCACAGTTTCGACGCAAAACGTGCGTTTCGTGCACCAAAACGCTGCTTTTGCAACGAAACGTGCGTTTCGTGCACCAAAACGCTGCTTTTGCACAGTTTTGACGCAAAACGTGCGTTTCGTGCCCCAAAACGCTGCTTTTGCACAGTTTTGACGCTAAACCTGCGTTTCGTGCACCAAAACGCTGCTTTTGCACAGTTTTGTCGCAAAACGTGCGTTTCGTGCCCCAAAACGCTGTTTTGCACAGTTTTGACGCAAAACGTGCGTTTCGTGCCCCAAAACGCTGCTTTTGCACAGTTTTGACGCAAAACGTGCGTTTCGTGCCCCAAAACGCTGTTTTGCACAGTTTTGACGCAAAACGTGCGTTTCGTGCACCAAAACGCTGCTTTTGCACAGTTTTGACGCGAAACGTGCGTTTCGTGCACCAAAACGCTGCTTTTGCACAGTTTTGACGCAAAACGTGCGTTTCGTGCCCTAAAACGCTGTTTTGCACAGTTTTGACGCAAAACGTGCGTTTCGTGCACCAAAACGCTGCTTTTGCAACGAAACGTGCGTTTCGTGCCCCAAAACGATGCTTTTGCACAGTTTTGACGCAAAACGTGCGTTTCCTGCACGAAAACGCTGCTTTGGCACAGTTTTTGACGCAAAACGTGCGTTTCGTGCACGAAAACGCTGCTTTTGCACAGTTTTGACGCAAAACGTGCGTTTCGTGCCCCAAAACGCTGCTTTTGCACAGTTTTAACGCAAAACGTGCGTTTCGTGCCCCAAAACGCTGATTTGCACAGTTTTGACGCAAAACGTGCGTTTCGTGCCCCAAAACGCTGCTTTTGCACAGTTTTAACGCAAAACGTGCGTTTCGTGCCCCAAAACGCTGATTTGCACAGTTTTGACGCAAAACGTGCGTTTCGTGCCCCAAAACGCTGTTTTGCACAGTTTTGACGCAAAACGTGAGTTTCGTGCACCAAAACGCTGTTTTGCACAGTTTTGACGCAAAACGTGAGTTTCGTGCACCAAAACGCTGTTTTGCACAGTTTTGACGCAAAACGTGCGTTTCGTGCAACAAAACGCTGCTTTTGCACAGTTTTGACGCTAAACGTGCGTTTCGTGCACCAAAACGCTGCTTTTGCACAGTTTTGACGCTTAACGTGCGTTTCGTGCACCAAAACGCTGCTTTTGCAACGAAACGTGCGTTTCGTGCCCCAAAACGCTGCTTTTGCACAGTTTTGACGCAAAACGTGCGTTTCGTGCACGAAAACGCTGCTTTTGCACAGTTTCGACGCAAAACGTGCGTTTCGTGCACGAAAACGCTGCCTTTGCACAGTTTCGACGCAAAACGTGCGTTTCGTGCACCAAAACGCTGCTTTTGCACAGTTTTATTTCAAAACGTGCGTTTCGTGCACCAAAACGCTGCTTTTGCACAGTTTTGACGCAAAACGTGCGTTTCGTGCACCAAAACGCTGTTTTGCACAGTTTTGACGCAAAACGTGCGTTTCGTGCACGAAAACGCTGCTTTGGCACAGTTTTGACGCAAAACGTGCGTTTCGTGCACGAAAACGCTGCTTTTGCACAGTTTTGACGCAAAACGTGCGTTTCGTGCCCCAAAACGCTGCTTTTGCACAGTTTTAACGCAAAACGTGCGTTTCGTGCCCCAAAACGCTGATTTGCACAGTTTTGACGCAAAACGTGCGTTTCGTGCCCCAAAACGCTGTTTTGCACAGTTTTGACGCAAAACGTGAGTTTCGTGCACCAAAACGCTGTTTTGCACAGTTTTGACGCAAAACGTGAGTTTCGTGCACCAAAACGCTGTTTTGCACAGTTTTGACGCAAAACGTGCGTTTCGTGCAACAAAACGCTGCTTTTGCACAGTTTTGACGCTAAACGTGCGTTTCGTGCACCAAAACGCTGTTTTGCACAGTTTTGACGCAAAACGTGCGTTTCGTGCAACAAAACGCTGCTTTTGCACAGTTTTGACGCTAAACGTGCGTTTCGTGCACCAAAACGCTGCTTTTGCAACGAAACGTGCGTTTCGTGCACCAAAACGCTGCTTTTGCAACGAAACGTGCGTTTCGTGCACCAAAACGCTGCTTTTGCACAGTTTTGACGCAAAACGTGCGTTTCGTGCCCCAAAACGCTGCTTTTGCACAGTTTTGACGCTAAACCTGCGTTTCGTGCACCAAAACGCTGCTTTTGCACAGTTTTGTCGCAAAACGTGCGTTTCGTGCCCCAAAACGCTGTTTTGCACAGTTTTGACGCAAAACGTGCGTTTCGTGCACCAAAACGCTGCTTTTGCAACGAAACGTGCGTTTCGTGCCCCAAAACGATGCTTTTGCACAGTTTTGACGCAAAACGTGCGTTTCCTGCACGAAAACGCTGCTTTGGCACAGTTTTGACGCAAAACGTGCGTTTCGTGCACGAAAACGCTGCTTTTGCACAGTTTTGACGCAAAACGTGCGTTTCGTGCCCCAAAACGCTGCTTTTGCACAGTTTTAACGCAAAACGTGCGTTTCGTGCCCCAAAACGCTGATTTGCACAGTTTTGACGCAAAACGTGCGTTTCGTGCCCCAAAACGCTGTTTTGCACAGTTTTGACGCAAAACGTGAGTTTCGTGCACCAAAACGCTGTTTTGCACAGTTTTGACGCAAAACGTGAGTTTCGTGCACCAAAACGCTGTTTTGCACAGTTTTGACGCAAAACGTGCGTTTCGTGCAACAAAACGCTGCTTTTGCACAGTTTTGACGCTAAACGTGCGTTTCGTGCACCAAAACGCTGCTTTTGCACAGTTTTGACGCTTAACGTGCGTTTCGTGCACCAAAACGCTGCTTTTGCAACGAAACGTGCGTTTCGTGCCCCAAAACGCTGCTTTTGCACAGTTTTGACGCAAAACGTGCGTTTCGTGCACGAAAACGCTGCTTTTGCACAGTTTCGACGCAAAACGTGCGTTTCGTGCACGAAAACGCTGCCTTTGCACAGTTTCGACGCAAAACGTGCGTTTCGTGCACCAAAACGCTGCTTTTGCACAGTTTTATTTCAAAACGTGCGTTTCGTGCACCAAAACGCTGCTTTTGCACAGTTTTGACGCAAAACGTGCGTTTCGTGCACCAAAACGCTGTTTTGCACAGTTTTGACGCAAAACGTGCGTTTCGTGCACCAAAACGCTGCTTTTGCACAGTTTTAACGCAAAACGTGCGTTCCGTGCCCCAAAACGCTGTTTTGCACAGTTTTGACGCAAAACGTGCGTTTCGTGCACCAAAACGCTGCTTTTGCACAGTTTTGACGCAAAACGTGCGTTTCGTGCACGAAAACGCTGCTTTTGCACAGTTTTGACGCAAAACGTGCGTTTCGTGCCCCAAAACGCTGCTTTTGCACAGTTTTGACGCAAAACGTGCGTTTCGTGCACCAAAACGCTGCTTTTGCACAGTTTTCACGCAAAACGTGCGTTTCGTGCCCCAAAACGCTGTTTTGCACAGTTTTGACGCAAAACGTGCGTTTCGTGCACCAAAACGCTGCTTTTGCACAGTTTTAACGCAAAACGTGCGTTTCGTGCACCAAAACGCTGCTTTTGCAACGAAACGTGCGTTTCGTGCCCCAAAACGCTGCTTTTGCACAGTTTTGACGCAAAACGTGCGTTTCGTGCCCCAAAACGCTGCTTTTGCACAGTTTTGACGCAAAACGTGCGTTTCGTGCCCCAAAACGCTGTTTTGCACAGTTTTGACGCAAAACGTGCGTTTCGTGCACCAAAACGCTGCTTTTGCACAGTTTTGACGCAAAACGTGCGTTTCGTGCCCCAAAACGCTGCTTTTGCACAGTTTTAACGCAAAACGTGCGTTTCGTGCACGAAAACGCTGCTTTTGCAACGAAACGTGCGTTTCGTGCCCCAAAACGCTGCTTTTGCACAGTTTTGACGCAAAACGTGCGTTTCGTGCACGAAAACGCTGCTTTTGCACAGTTTCGACGCAAAACGTGCGTTTCGTGCACCAAAACGCTGCTTTTGCAACGAAACGTGCGTTTCGTGCACCAAAACGCTGCTTTTGCACAGTTTTGACGCAAAACGTGCGTTTCGTGCCCCAAAACGCTGCTTTTGCACAGTTTTGACGCTAAACCTGCGTTTCGTGCACCAAAACGCTGCTTTTGCACAGTTTTGTCGCAAAACGTGCGTTTCGTGCCCCAAAACGCTGTTTTGCACAGTTTTGACGCAAAACGTGCGTTTCGTGCCCCAAAACGCTGCTTTTGCACAGTTTTGACGCAAAACGTGCGTTTCGTGCCCCAAAACGCTGTTTTGCACAGTTTTGACGCAAAACGTGCGTTTCGTGCACCAAAACGCTGCTTTTGCACAGTTTTGACGCGAAACGTGCGTTTCGTGCACCAAAACGCTGCTTTTGCACAGTTTTGACGCAAAACGTGCGTTTCGTGCCCTAAAACGCTGTTTTGCACAGTTTTGACGCAAAACGTGCGTTTCGTGCACCAAAACGCTGCTTTTGCAACGAAACGTGCGTTTCGTGCCCCAAAACGATGCTTTTGCACAGTTTTGACGCAAAACGTGCGTTTCCTGCACGAAAACGCTGCTTTGGCACAGTTTTGACGCAAAACGTGCGTTTCGTGCACGAAAACGCTGCTTTTGCACAGTTTTGACGCAAAACGTGCGTTTCGTGCCCCAAAACGCTGCTTTTGCACAGTTTTAACGCAAAACGTGCGTTTCGTGCCCCAAAACGCTGATTTGCACAGTTTTGACGCAAAACGTGCGTTTCGTGCCCCAAAACGCTGCTTTTGCACAGTTTTAACGCAAAACGTGCGTTTCGTGCCCCAAAACGCTGATTTGCACAGTTTTGACGCAAAACGTGCGTTTCGTGCCCCAAAACGCTGTTTTGCACAGTTTTGACGCAAAACGTGAGTTTCGTGCACCAAAACGCTGTTTTGCACAGTTTTGACGCAAAACGTGAGTTTCGTGCACCAAAACGCTGTTTTGCACAGTTTTGACGCAAAACGTGCGTTTCGTGCAACAAAACGCTGCTTTTGCACAGTTTTGACGCTAAACGTGCGTTTCGTGCACCAAAACGCTGCTTTTGCACAGTTTTGACGCTTAACGTGCGTTTCGTGCACCAAAACGCTGCTTTTGCAACGAAACGTGCGTTTCGTGCCCCAAAACGCTGCTTTTGCACAGTTTTGACGCAAAACGTGCGTTTCGTGCACGAAAACGCTGCTTTTGCACAGTTTCGACGCAAAACGTGCGTTTCGTGCACGAAAACGCTGCCTTTGCACAGTTTCGACGCAAAACGTGCGTTTCGTGCACCAAAACGCTGCTTTTGCACAGTTTTATTTCAAAACGTGCGTTTCGTGCACCAAAACGCTGCTTTTGCACAGTTTTGACGCAAAACGTGCGTTTCGTGCACCAAAACGCTGTTTTGCACAGTTTTGACGCAAAACGTGCGTTTCGTGCACGAAAACGCTGCTTTGGCACAGTTTTGACGCAAAACGTGCGTTTCGTGCACGAAAACGCTGCTTTTGCACAGTTTTGACGCAAAACGTGCGTTTCGTGCCCCAAAACGCTGCTTTTGCACAGTTTTAACGCAAAACGTGCGTTTCGTGCCCCAAAACGCTGATTTGCACAGTTTTGACGCAAAACGTGCGTTTCGTGCCCCAAAACGCTGTTTTGCACAGTTTTGACGCAAAACGTGAGTTTCGTGCACCAAAACGCTGTTTTGCACAGTTTTGACGCAAAACGTGAGTTTCGTGCACCAAAACGCTGTTTTGCACAGTTTTGACGCAAAACGTGCGTTTCGTGCAACAAAACGCTGCTTTTGCACAGTTTTGACGCTAAACGTGCGTTTCGTGCACCAAAACGCTGTTTTGCACAGTTTTGACGCAAAACGTGCGTTTCGTGCAACAAAACGCTGCTTTTGCACAGTTTTGACGCTAAACGTGCGTTTCGTGCACCAAAACGCTGCTTTTGCAACGAAACGTGCGTTTCGTGCACCAAAACGCTGCTTTTGCAACGAAACGTGCGTTTCGTGCACCAAAACGCTGCTTTTGCACAGTTTTGACGCAAAACGTGCGTTTCGTGCCCCAAAACGCTGCTTTTGCACAGTTTTGACGCTAAACCTGCGTTTCGTGCACCAAAACGCTGCTTTTGCACAGTTTTGTCGCAAAACGTGCGTTTCGTGCCCCAAAACGCTGTTTTGCACAGTTTTGACGCAAAACGTGCGTTTCGTGCACCAAAACGCTGCTTTTGCAACGAAACGTGCGTTTCGTGCCCCAAAACGATGCTTTTGCACAGTTTTGACGCAAAACGTGCGTTTCCTGCACGAAAACGCTGCTTTGGCACAGTTTTGACGCAAAACGTGCGTTTCGTGCACGAAAACGCTGCTTTTGCACAGTTTTGACGCAAAACGTGCGTTTCGTGCCCCAAAACGCTGCTTTTGCACAGTTTTAACGCAAAACGTGCGTTTCGTGCCCCAAAACGCTGATTTGCACAGTTTTGACGCAAAACGTGCGTTTCGTGCCCCAAAACGCTGTTTTGCACAGTTTTGACGCAAAACGTGAGTTTCGTGCACCAAAACGCTGTTTTGCACAGTTTTGACGCAAAACGTGAGTTTCGTGCACCAAAACGCTGTTTTGCACAGTTTTGACGCAAAACGTGCGTTTCGTGCAACAAAACGCTGCTTTTGCACAGTTTTGACGCTAAACGTGCGTTTCGTGCACCAAAACGCTGCTTTTGCACAGTTTTGACGCTTAACGTGCGTTTCGTGCACCAAAACGCTGCTTTTGCAACGAAACGTGCGTTTCGTGCCCCAAAACGCTGCTTTTGCACAGTTTTGACGCAAAACGTGCGTTTCGTGCACGAAAACGCTGCTTTTGCACAGTTTCGACGCAAAACGTGCGTTTCGTGCACGAAAACGCTGCCTTTGCACAGTTTCGACGCAAAACGTGCGTTTCGTGCACCAAAACGCTGCTTTTGCACAGTTTTATTTCAAAACGTGCGTTTCGTGCACCAAAACGCTGCTTTTGCACAGTTTTGACGCAAAACGTGCGTTTCGTGCACCAAAACGCTGTTTTGCACAGTTTTGACGCAAAACGTGCGTTTCGTGCACCAAAACGCTGCTTTTGCACAGTTTTAACGCAAAACGTGCGTTCCGTGCCCCAAAACGCTGTTTTGCACAGTTTTGACGCAAAACGTGCGTTTCGTGCACCAAAACGCTGCTTTTGCACAGTTTTGACGCAAAACGTGCGTTTCGTGCACGAAAACGCTGCTTTTGCACAGTTTTGACGCAAAACGTGCGTTTCGTGCCCCAAAACGCTGCTTTTGCACAGTTTTGACGCAAAACGTGCGTTTCGTGCACCAAAACGCTGCTTTTGCACAGTTTTCACGCAAAACGTGCGTTTCGTGCCCCAAAACGCTGTTTTGCACAGTTTTGACGCAAAACGTGCGTTTCGTGCACCAAAACGCTGCTTTTGCACAGTTTTAACGCAAAACGTGCGTTTCGTGCACCAAAACGCTGCTTTTGCAACGAAACGTGCGTTTCGTGCCCCAAAACGCTGCTTTTGCACAGTTTTGACGCAAAACGTGCGTTTCGTGCCCCAAAACGCTGCTTTTGCACAGTTTTGACGCAAAACGTGCGTTTCGTGCCCCAAAACGCTGTTTTGCACAGTTTTGACGCAAAACGTGCGTTTCGTGCACCAAAACGCTGCTTTTGCACAGTTTTGACGCAAAACGTGCGTTTCGTGCACCAAAACGCTGCTTTTGCACAGTTTTGACGCAAAACGTGCGTTTCGTGCACCAAAACGCTGCTTTTGCAACGAAACGTGCGTTTCGTGCCCCAAAACGCTGCTTTTGCACAGTTTTCACGCAAAACGTGCGTTTCGTGCCCCAAAACGCTGTTTTGCACAGTTTTGACGCAAAACGTGCGTTTCGTGCACCAAAACGCTGCTTTTGCACAGTTTTAACGCAAAACGTGCGTTTCGTGCCCCAAAACGCTGCTTTTGCAACGAAACGTGCGTTTCGTGCCCCAAAACGCTGCTTTTGCACAGTTTTGACGCAAAACGTGCGTTTCGTGCACGAAAACGCTGTTTTGCACAGTTTTGACGCAAAACGTGCGTTTCGTGCACCAAAACGCTGCTTTTGCACAGTTTTGACGCAAAACGTGCGTTTCGTGCACCAAAACGCTGCTTTTGCACAGTTTTAACGCAAAACGTGCGTTTCGTGCCCCAAAACGCTGCTTTTGCAACGAAACGTGCGTTTCGTGCCCCAAAACGCTGCTTTTGCACAGTTTTGACGCAAAACGTGCGTTTCGTGCACGAAAACGCTGCTTTTGCACAGTTTCGACGCAAAACGTGCGTTTCGTGCACCAAAACGCTGCTTTTGCAACGAAACGTGCGTTTCGTGCACCAAAACGCTGCTTTTGCACAGTTTTGACGCAAAACGTGCGTTTCGTGCCCCAAAACGCTGCTTTTGCACAGTTTTGACGCTAAACCTGCGTTTCGTGCACCAAAACGCTGCTTTTGCACAGTTTTGTCGCAAAACGTGCGTTTCGTGCCCCAAAACGCTGTTTTGCACAGTTTTGACGCAAAACGTGCGTTTCGTGCCCCAAAACGCTGTTTTGCACAGTTTTGACGCAAAACTGTAACATTTCGGCCTCTTACCCTGCGCACACATATTTTTTCGCGCTAACTTCCCGATAGTTTTGCACTTACCAACGATAAGTTACCGATAGTCGGTAACCTGATACCTCTTATCACCAGTCGATAAATTACCGACCCAGTAAATTACCTCCTCTCGATAAACTCAATTTCTACCTTTACCGACCGATGATAAGTTATCAACTTACCACCAGTCGATAAGTTACCCACTTAAAATTTACCTACAATAGAATCCTAACCTTACCAACCGATGGTAAAATACCATCGGCCGGTAAGTTGCCATCAATCGATAAGTTACCATCAGTCGATGAGTTACCATCAGTCGGTATATTACCGACCAAATTACCGACCTCTCATGTGCGACCGATTACCTATAGTCGATAAGTTACCGACACCGCATAAAAACAATACTTAATATTATTATTACTATACTTACCTTTAACCTACGTCGATTGTCATTAGTTATAACCTGAAATTCATCGATATATTGCCAACCGTCGATAACTGACCACCGAGGGTCACTTACCGACCGTTGATTACCATATACGTATACATACATATATATTTCATATACTTATGTTCTATTATCCAAGTTAATAGCTACCAATCATCTATTACTGCTTCATATATACATATATATACGTATATTCGCTTCCGACATAAATCGGATTACCTTAAGTAATTAATTTGAGCACCACTGCGAATGGAGAACCTCTAAAAGAAACCGTTAATCGTTCTCACGCATGGTCAGCGGTATTAGCAACATTAATACCGACCGGATGCTGACCTAGCGTCTGGAGATAAGCGATAAGCGGAACGCTGACCGAAACCCAGCACCGCGTACGTGACGATAACGATATTCTGTCAATACAAATAGAGGGCCCGCGGACCCTCTCGACACAGTCTGACTTCAGCAACCAACCTGTGCACGTCAACGCACAGTCTGACCACAGCATTCAACGAGTCTACATCGCGCTACGCAAGTCACAGTACGACTTCGGCATTCATCGAGTGTACATCGCGCTTCAAAGTTAAAGTTATACAAGTTCTTCATTCGAGTGTTCTTCGACATATTTACTTTGTGCTATTCACGTAAGCTAATCAATCTTTATTCAAATATATTTATTGTTACTTTTATTATATTGTGTCTTTCCTTGTGCTCCTCCTTATTCTCCGTTTACTTCAACGTTATACTAAATTCTGTGACAACTGGAATATCCACGGTGCTTCTTGACGACGACCAAGTGTTTACTTTATTATTATTATTCAACATTCATATCCGCCAGTATTGCAAGACTTCGTTCTCGTTCGTTTAGTTGCGTAAACCTGGGAAGCGACCACAATAGGGACGCTCTCGAGATAGTTCTCCGCTGTAACTCTACGAGTTTGACAGCACCATCAGGGAAGCGATCACAATAGAGACGCTCTCGTAATAGGATGAACGAGAAACAAGTATGTAAACTGGTTTTTCTTTAAGATTATCTTTATTTCTATCAAGAGTGTACAATCACTTCTCACTTGGTCCAACAGTCAACATCGCACGTTGATTCTCGTTCACGTCGCTCTTCAATTTCTATAAACCGCTCATATCCTAGCCCTAACTGGGTCTCGAAGTCTGTAGGTGCGTGTAAGCGTGCGCCAGACCCCTCGCTGACCCGGCGGACCCACCTAAAATAAAGAATCATACGTAAAGTAATATTACCATCTCAGCATACCATCCGTCGGTCTCTTACCCACCGTCGGTAAAACAGTAATCTCGGTTTACCATTCATCGGTCACTTACCTACCGTCGGTAAAACACAAGTTACCGGCCGTCGGTAATACCAACCGTCGATAACCTCTTCGCCGATAAAGCAGAATTCGGCCAAATTCTCGAGATTCTCCCTCCTTTCCCGGACCGTTCCACCGAGCCGCTCCGGTGACCGGTTTGTAACAAAACGTGCGTTTCGTGCCCCAAAACGCTGCTTTTGCACAGTTTTGACGCTAAACCTGCGTTTCGTGCACCAAAACGCTGCTTTTGCACAGTTTTGTCGCAAAACGTGCGTTTCGTGCCCCAAAACGCTGTTTTGCACAGTTTTGACGCAAAACGTGCGTTTCGTGCCCCAAAACGCTGTTTTGCACAGTTTTGACGCAAAACGTGCGTTTCGTGCCCCAAAACGCTGCTTTTGCACAGTTTTGACGCAAAACGTGCGTTTCGTGCACCAAAACGCTGCTTTTGCACAGTTTTAACGCAAAACGTGCGTTCCGTGCCCCAAAACGCTGTTTTGCACAGTTTTGACGCAAAACGTGCGTTTCGTGCACCAAAACGCTGCTTTTGCACAGTTTTGACGCAAAACGTGCGTTTCGTGCACGAAAACGCTGCTTTTGCACAGTTTTGACGCAAAACGTGCGTTTCGTGCCCCAAAACGCTGCTTTTGCACAGTTTTGACGCAAAACGTGCGTTTCGTGCACCAAAACGCTGCTTTTGCACAGTTTTAACGCAAAACGTGCGTTTCGTGCCCCAAAACGCTGTTTTGCACAGTTTTGACGCAAAACGTGCGTTTCGTGCACCAAAACGCTGCTTTTGCACAGTTTTAACGCAAAACGTGCGTTCCGTGCCCCAAAACGCTGTTTTGCACAGTTTTGACGCAAAACGTGCGTTTCGTGCACCAAAACGCTGCTTTTGCACAGTTTTGACGCAAAACGTGCGTTTCGTGCACGAAAACGCTGCTTTTGCACAGTTTTGACGCAAAACGTGCGTTTCGTGCCCCAAAACGCTGCTTTTGCACAGTTTTGACGCAAAACGTGCGTTTCGTGCACCAAAACGCTGCTTTTGCACAGTTTTCGCGCAAAACGTGCGTTTCGTGCCCCAAAACGCTGTTTTGCACAGTTTTGACGCAAAACGTGCGTTTCGTGCCCCAAAACGCTGCTTTTGCACAGTTTTGACGCAAAACGTGCGTTTCGTGCCCCAAAACGCTGTTTTGCACAGTTTTGACGCAAAACGTGCGTTTCGTGCCCCAAAACGCTGCTTTTGCACAGTTTTCACTCAAAACGTGCGTTTCGTACACCAAAACGCTGCTTTTGCACAGTTTTATTTCAAAACGTGCGTTTCGTGCACCAAAACGCTGCTTTTGCACAGTTTTGACGCAAACCGTGCGTTTCGTGCACCAAAACGCTGTTTTGCACAGTTTTGACGCAAAACGTGCGTTTCGTGCACCAAAACGCTGCTTTTGCACAGTTTTAACGCAAAACGTGCGTTCCGTGCCCCAAAACGCTGTTTTGCACAGTTTTGACGCAAAACGTGCGTTTCGTGCACCAAAACGCTGCTTTTGCACAGTTTTGACGCAAAACGTGCGTTTCGTGCCCCAAAACGCTGCTTTTGCACAGTTTTCACTCAAAACGTGCGTTTCGTGCACCAAAACGCTGCTTTTGCACAGTTTTATTTCAAAACGTGCGTTTCGTGCACCAAAACGCTGCTTTTGCACAGTTTTGACGCAAAACGTGCGTTTCGTGCACCAAAACGCTGCTTTTGCACAGTTTTGACGCAAAACGTGCGTTTCGTGCACCAAAACGCTACTTTTGCACAGTTTTGACGCAAAACGTGCGTTTCGTGCCCCAAAACGCTGTTTTGCACAGTTTTGACGCAAAACGTGCGTTTCGTGCACCAAAACGCTGCTTTTGCACAGTTTTGACGCAAAGCGTGCGTTTCGTGCACCAAAACGCTGCTTTTGCACAGTTTTGACGCAAAACGTGCGTTTCGTGCCCCAAAACGCTGCTTTTGCAACGAAACGTGCGTTTCGTGCCCCAAAACGCTGCTTTTGCACAGTTTTGACGCTAAACGTGCGTTTCGTGCACCAAAACGCTGCTTTTGCACAGTTTTGACGCTAAACGTGCGTTTCGTGCACCTAAACGCTGCTTTTGCAACGAAACGTGCGTTTCGTGCCCCAAAACGCTGCTTTTGCACAGTTTTGACGCAAAACGTGCGTTTCGTGCACCAAAACGCTGCTTTTGCACAGTTTTGACGCAAAACGTGCGTTTCGTGCCCCAAAACGCTGTTTTGCACAGTTTTCACGCAAAACGTTCGTTTCGTGCACCAAAACGCTGCTTTTGCACAGTTTTGACGCAAAGCGTGCGTTTCGTGCACCAAAACGCTGCTTTTGCACAGTTTTGACGCAAAACGTGCGTTTCGTGCCCCAAAACGCTGCTTTTGCACAGTTTTGACGCTAAACGTGCGTTTCGTGCACCAAAACGCTGCTTTTGCACAGTTTTGACGCTAAACGTGCGTTTCGTGCACCAAAACGCTGCTTTTGCAACGAAACGTGCGTTTCGTGCCCCAAAACGCTGCTTTTGCACAGTTTTGACGCAAAACGTGCGTTTCGTGCACCAAAACGCTGCTTTTGCACAGTTTTGACGCAAAACGTGCGTTTCGTGCCCCAAAACGCTGCTTTTGCACAGTTTTAACACAAAACGTGCGTTTCGTGCCCCAAAACGCTGCTTTTGCACAGTTTTGACGCTAAACGTGCGTTTCGTGCCCCAAAACGCTGTTTTGCACAGTTTTGACGCAAAACGTGCGTTTCGTGCACCAAAACGCTGCTTTTGCACAGTTTTGACGCAAAGCGTGCGTTTCGTGCACCAAAACGCTGCTTTTGCACAGTTTTGACGCTAAACGTGCGTTTCGTGCACCAAAACGCTGCTTTTGCAACGAAACGTGCGTTTCGTGCCCCAAAACGCTGCTTTTGCACAGTTTTGACGCAAAACGTGCGTTTCGTGCACCAAAACGCTGCTTTTGCACAGTTTTGACGCTACACGTGCGTTTCGTGCACCAAAACGCTGCTTTTGCAACGAAACGTGCGTTTCGTGCCCCAAAACGCTGCTTTTGCACAGTTTTGACGCTAAACGTGCGTTTCGTGCCCCAAAACGCTGCTTTTGCACAGTTTTGACGCTAAACGTGCGTTTCGTGCACCAAAACGCTGCTTTTGCACAGTTTTGACGCAAAACGTGCGTTTCGTGCCCGAAAACGCTGTTTTGCACAGTTTTGACGCAAAACGTGCGTTTCGTGCCCCAAAACGCTGCTTTTGCACAGTTTTGACCCAAAACGTGCGTTTCGTGCACCAAAACGCTGCTTTTGCACAGTTTTAACGCAAAACGTGCGTTTCGTGCCCCAAAACGCTGCTTTTGCACAGTTTTGACGCTAAACGTGCGTTTCGTGCACCAAAACGCTGCTTTTGCACAGTTTTGACGCTAAACGTGCGTTTCGTGCACCAAAACGCTGCTTTTGCACAGTTTTGACGCTAAACGTGCGTTTCGTGCACCAAAACGCTGCTTTTGCAACGAAACGTGCGTTTCGTGCCCCAAAACGCTGCTTTTGCACAGTTTTGACGCAAAACGTGCGTTTCGTGCCCGAAAACGCTGTTTTGCACAGTTTTGACGCAAAACGTGCGTTTCGTGCCTCAAAACGCTGCTTTTGCACAGTTTTGACGCAAAGCGTGCGTTTCGTGCACCAAAACGCTGCTTTTGCACAGTTTTGACGCTAAACGTGCGTTTTGTGCACCAAAACGCTGCTTTTGCACAGTTTTGACGCTAAACGTGCGTTTCGTGCACCAAAACGCTGCTTTTGCACAGTTTTGACGCAAAACGTGCGTTTCGTGCCCCAAAACGCTGTTTTGCACAGTTTTGACGCAAAACGTGCGTTTCGTGCACCAAAACGCTGCTTTTGCACAGTTTTGACGCAAAACGTGCGTTTCGTGCACCAAAACGCTGCTTTTGCACAGTTTTGACGCTAAACGTGCGTTTCGTGCACCAAAACGCTGCTTTTGCAACGAAACGTGCGTTTCGTGCCCCAAAACGCTGCTTTTGCACAGTTTTGACGCAAAACGTGCGTTTCGTGCACCAAAACGCTGCTTTTGCACAGTTTTGACGCAAAACGTGCGTTTCGTGCCCCAAAACGCTGCTTTTGCACAGTTTTAACGCAAAACGTGCGTTTCGTGCCCGAAAACGCTGCTTTTGCACAGTTTTGACGCTAAACGTGCGTTTCGTGCACCAAAACGCTGCTTTTGCACAGTTTTGACGCTAAACGTGCGTTTCGTGCACCAAAACGCTGCTTTTGCAACGAAACGTGCGTTTCGTGCCCCAAAACGCTGCTTTTGCACAGTTTTGACGCAAAACGTGCGTTTCGTGCCCCAAAACGCTGTTTTGCACAGTTTTGACGCAAAACGTGCGTTTCGTGCACCAAAACGCTGCTTTTGCACAGTTTTGACGCTAAACGTGCGTTTCGTGCCCCAAAACGCTGCTTTTGCACAGTTTTAACGCAAAACGTGCGTTTCGTGCACCAAAACGCTGCTTTTGCACAGTTTTGACGCAAAGCGTGCGTTTCGTGCACCAAAACGCTGCTTTTGCACAGTTTTGACGCAAAACGTGCGTTTCGTGCCCCAAAACGCTGCTTTTGCAACGAAACGTGCGTTTCGTGCCCCAAAACGCTGCTTTTGCACAGTTTTGACGCTAAACGTGCGTTTCGTGCACCAAAACGCTGCTTTTGCACAGTTTTGACGCTAAACGTGCGTTTCGTGCACCTAAACGCTGCTTTTGCAACGAAACGTGCGTTTCGTGCCCCAAAACGCTGCTTTTGCACAGTTTTGACGCAAAACGTGCGTTTCGTGCACCAAAACGCTGCTTTTGCACAGTTTTGACGCAAAACGTGCGTTTCGTGCCCCAAAACGCTGTTTTGCACAGTTTTCACGCAAAACGTTCGTTTCGTGCACCAAAACGCTGCTTTTGCACAGTTTTGACGCAAAGCGTGCGTTTCGTGCACCAAAACGCTGCTTTTGCACAGTTTTGACGCAAAACGTGCGTTTCGTGCCCCAAAACGCTGCTTTTGCACAGTTTTGACGCTAAACGTGCGTTTCGTGCACCAAAACGCTGCTTTTGCACAGTTTTGACGCTAAACGTGCGTTTCGTGCACCAAAACGCTGCTTTTGCAACGAAACGTGCGTTTCGTGCCCCAAAACGCTGCTTTTGCACAGTTTTGACGCAAAACGTGCGTTTCGTGCACCAAAACGCTGCTTTTGCACAGTTTTGACGCAAAACGTGCGTTTCGTGCCCCAAAACGCTGCTTTTGCACAGTTTTAACACAAAACGTGCGTTTCGTGCCCCAAAACGCTGCTTTTGCACAGTTTTGACGCTAAACGTGCGTTTCGTGCCCCAAAACGCTGTTTTGCACAGTTTTGACGCAAAACGTGCGTTTCGTGCACCAAAACGCTGCTTTTGCACAGTTTTGACGCAAAGCGTGCGTTTCGTGCACCAAAACGCTGCTTTTGCACAGTTTTGACGCTAAACGTGCGTTTCGTGCACCAAAACGCTGCTTTTGCAACGAAACGTGCGTTTCGTGCCCCAAAACGCTGCTTTTGCACAGTTTTGACGCAAAACGTGCGTTTCGTGCACCAAAACGCTGCTTTTGCACAGTTTTGACGCTACACGTGCGTTTCGTGCACCAAAACGCTGCTTTTGCAACGAAACGTGCGTTCGTGCCCCAAAACGCTGCTTTTGCACAGTTTTGACGCTAAACGTGCGTTTCGTGCCCCAAAACGCTGCTTTTGCACAGTTTTGACGCTAAACGTGCGTTTCGTGCACCAAAACGCTGCTTTTGCACAGTTTTGACGCAAAACGTGCGTTTCGTGCCCGAAAACGCTGTTTTGCACAGTTTTGACGCAAAACGTGCGTTTCGTGCCCCAAAAACGCTGCTTTTGCACAGTTTTGACCCAAAACGTGCGTTTCGTGCACCAAAACGCTGCTTTTGCACAGTTTTAACGCAAAACGTGCGTTTCGTGCCCCAAAACGCTGCTTTTGCACAGTTTTGACGCTAAACGTGCGTTTCGTGCACCAAAACGCTGCTTTTGCACAGTTTTGACGCTAAACGTGCGTTTCGTGCACCAAAACGCTGCTTTTGCACAGTTTTGACGCTAAACGTGCGTTTCGTGCACCAAAACGCTGCTTTTGCAACGAAACGTGCGTTTCGTGCCCCAAAACGCTGCTTTTGCACAGTTTTGACGCAAAAACGTGCGTTTCGTGCCCGAAAACGCTGTTTTGCACAGTTTTGACGCAAAACGTGCGTTTCGTGCCTCAAAACGCTGCTTTTGCACAGTTTTGACGCAAAGCGTGCGTTTCGTGCACCAAAACGCTGCTTTTGCACAGTTTTGACGCTAAACGTGCGTTTTGTGCACCAAAACGCTGCTTTTGCACAGTTTTGACGCTAAACGTGCGTTTCGTGCACCAAAACGCTGCTTTTGCACAGTTTTGACGCAAAACGTGCGTTTCGTGCCCCAAAACGCTGTTTTGCACAGTTTTGACGCAAAACGTGCGTTTCGTGCACCAAAACGCTGCTTTTGCACAGTTTTGACGCAAAACGTGCGTTTCGTGCACCAAAACGCTGCTTTTGCACAGTTTTGACGCTAAACGTGCGTTTCGTGCACCAAAACGCTGCTTTTTGCAACGAAACGTGCGTTTCGTGCCCCAAAACGCTGCTTTTGCACAGTTTTGACGCAAAACGTGCGTTTCGTGCACCAAAACGCTGCTTTTGCACAGTTTTGACGCAAAACGTGCGTTTCGTGCCCCAAAACGCTGCTTTTGCACAGTTTTAACGCAAAACGTGCGTTTCGTGCCCGAAAACGCTGCTTTTGCACAGTTTTGACGCTAAACGTGCGTTTCGTGCACCAAAACGCTGCTTTTGCACAGTTTTGACGCTAAACGTGCGTTTCGTGCACCAAAACGCTGCTTTTGCAACGAAACGTGCGTTTCGTGCCCCAAAACGCTGCTTTTGCACAGTTTTGACGCAAAACGTGCGTTTCGTGCCCCAAAACGCTGTTTTGCACAGTTTTGACGCAAAACGTGCGTTTCGTGCACCAAAACGCTGCTTTTGCACAGTTTTGACGCTAAACGTGGACGCTAAACGTG
>CALSEM010000025.1:0-51929 GCA_943735885.1 Stelis phaeoptera
TGCTTTTGCACAGTTTTGACGCAAAACGTGCGTTTCGTGCGCCAAAACGCCGCTTTTGCAGCGAAACGTGCGTTTCACGCACCTAATCGCCGCTTTTGCTCCGTTTTGGCGAGAAACGTGCGTTTCGTGCACCAAATCGCTGCTTTTGCACAGTTTTGACGCAAAACGTGCGTTTCGTGCGCCAAAACGCCGCTTTTGCAGCGAAACGTGCGTTTCGTGCACCAAAACGCCGCTTTTGCAGCGAAACGTGCGTTTCGTGCAACCAAATCGCTGCTTTTGCACAGTTTTGACGCAAAACGTGCGTTTCGTGCGCCAAAACGCCGCTTTTGCAGCGAAACGTGCGTTTCACGCACCGAATCGCCGCTTTTGCTCCGTTTTGGCGAGAAACGTGCGTTTCGTGCACCAAATCGCTGCTTTTGCACAGTTTTGACGCAAAAAGTGCGTTTCGTGCACCAAATCGCAGCTTTTGCAACGAAACGTGCGTTTCGTGCACCAAATTGCTGCTTTTGCACAGTTTTGACGCAAAACGTGTGTTTCGTGCGCCAAAACGCCGCTTTTGCAGCGAAACGTGCGTTTCACGCACCGAATCGCCGCTTTTGCTCCGTTTTGGCGAGAAACGTGCGTTTCGTGCACCAAATCGCTGCTTTTGCACAGTTTTGACGCAAAACGTGCGTTTCGTGCACCAAAACGCCGCTTTTGCAGCGAAACGTGCGTTTCGTGCACCAAATCGCTGCTTTTGCACAGTTTTGACGCAAAACGTGCGTTTCGTGCACCAAAACGCCGCTTTTGCAGCGAAACGTGCGTTTCGTGCACCAAATCGCTGCTTTTGCACAGTTTTGACGCAAAACGTGCGTTTCGTGCGCCAAAACGCCGCTTTTGCAGCGAAACGTGCGTTTCACGCACCGAATCGCCGCTTTTGCTCCGTTTTGGCGAGAAACGTGCGTTTCGTGCACCAAATCGCTGCTTTTGCACAGTTTTGACGCAAAACGTGCGTTTCGTGCACCAAAACGCCGCTTTTGCAGCGAAACGTGCGTTTCGTGCACCAAATCGCTGCTTTTGCACAGTTTTGACGCAAAACGAGCGTTTCGTGCGCCAAAACGCCGCTTTTGCAGCGAAACGTGCGTTTCACGCACCGAATCGCCGCTTTTGCTCCGTTTTGGCGAGAAACGTGCGTTTCGTGCACCAAATCGCTGCTTTTGCACAGTTTTGACGCAAAACGTGCGTTTCGTGCACCAAAACGCCGCTTTTGCAGCGAAACATGCGTTTCGTGCACCAAAACGCCGCTTTTGCAACGAAACGTGTGTTTCGTGCACCAAATCGCTGCTTTTGCACAGTTTTGACGCAAAACGTGCGTTTCGTGCGCCAAAACGCCGCTTTTGCAGCGAAACGTGCGTTTCACGCACCGAATCGCCGCTTTTGCTCCGTTTTGGCGAGAAACGTGTGTTTCGTGCACGAAATCGCTGCTTTTGCACAGTTTTGACGCAAAACGTGCGTTTCGTGCACCAAAACGCCGCTTTTGCAGCGAAACATGCGTTTCGTGCACCAAAACGCCGCTTTTGCAGCGAAACGTGAGTTTCGTGCACCAAATCGCTGCTTTTGCACAGTTTTGACGCAAAACGTGCGTTTCGTGCGCCAAAACGCCGCTTTTACAGCGAAACGTGCGTTTCACGCACCGAATCGCCGCTTTTGCTCCGTTTTGGCGAGAAACGTGCGTTTCGTGCACCAAATCGCTGCTTTTGCACTGTTTTGACGCAAAACGTGCGTTTCGTGCGCCAAAACACCGCTTTTGCTCCGTTTTGGCGAGAAACGTGCGTTTCGTGCACCAAATCGCTGCTTTTGCACAGTTTTGACGCAAAACGTGCGTTTCGTGCACCAAAACGCCGCTTTTGCAGCGAAACGTGCGTTTCGTGCACCAAAACGCCGCTTTTGCAGCGAAACGTGCGTTTCGTGCACCAAAACGTCGCTTTTGCAGCGAAACGTGCGTTTCGTGCAGCAAATCGCTGCTTTTGCACAGTTTTGACGCAAAACGTGCGTTTCGTGCGCCAAAACGCCGCTTTTGCAGCGAAACGTGCGTTTCACGCACCGAATCGCCGCTTTTGCTCCGTTTTGGCGAGAAACGTGCGTTTCGTGCACCAAATCGCTGCTTTTGCACAGTTTTGACGCAAAACGTGCGTTTCGTGCACCAAAACGCCGCTTTTGCAGCGAAACATGCGTTTCGTGCACCAAAACGCCGCTTTTGCAACGAAACGTGAGTTTCGTGCACCAAATCGCTGCTTTTGCACAGTTTTTACGCAAAACGTGCGTTTCGTGCACCAAAACGCCGCTTTTGCAATGAAACGTGCGTTTCGTGCACCAAATCGCTGCTTTTGCACAGTTTTGACGCAAAACGTGCGTTTCGTGCACCAAATCGCTGCTTTTGCACAGTTTTGACGCAAAAAGTGCGTTTCGTGCACCAAAACGCCGCTTTTGCAGCGAAACTTGCGTTTCGTGCACCAAAACGCCGCTTTTGCAACGAAACGTGGGTTTCGTGCACCAAATCGCTGCTTTTGCACAGTTTTTACGCAAAACGTGCGTTTCGTGCACCAAAACGCCGCGTTTGCAATGAAACGTGCGTATCGTGCACCAAATCGCTGCTTTTGCACAGTTTTGACGCAAAACGTGCGTTTCGTGCGCCGAAACGCCGCTTTTGCAGCGAAACGTGCGTTTCGTGCACCAAAACGCCGCTTTTGCAGCGAAACATGCGTTTCGTGCACCAAAACGCCGCTTTTGCAACGAAACGTGAGTTTCGTGCACCAAATCGCTGCTTTTGCACAGTTTTGACGCAAAACGTGCGTTTCGTGCGCCAAAACGCCGCTTTTGCAGCGAAACGTGCGTTTCACGCACCTAATCGCCGCTTTTGCTCCGTTTTGGCGAGAAACGTGCGTTTCGTGCACCAAATCGCTGCTTTTGCACAGTTTTGACGCAAAACGTGCGTTTCGTGCGCCAAAACGCCGCTTTTGCAGCGAAACGTGCGTTTCGTGCACCAAAACGCCGCTTTTGCAGCGAAACGTGCGTTTCGTGCACCAAATCGCTGCTTTTGCACAGTTTTGACGCAAAACGTGCGTTTCGTGCGCCAAAACGCCGCTTTTGCAGCGAAACGTGCGTTTCACGCACCGAATCGCCGCTTTTGCTCCGTTTTGGCGAGAAACGTGCGTTTCGTGCACCAAATCGCTGCTTTTGCACAGTTTTGACGCAAAACGTGCGTTTCGTGCACCAAAACGCCGCTTTTGCAGCGAAACGTGCGTTTCGTGCACCAAATCGCTGCTTTTGCACAGTTTTGACGCAAAACGTGCGTTTCGTGCGCCAAAACGCCGCTTTTGCAGCGAAACGTGCGTTTCACGCACCGAATCGCCGCTTTTGCTCCGTTTTGGCGAGAAACGTGCGTTTCGTGCACCAAATCGCTGCTTTTGCACAGTTTTGACGCAAAAAGTGCGTTTCGTGCACCAAATCGCAGCTTTTGCAACGAAACGTGCGTTTCGTGCACCAAATTGCTGCTTTTGCACAGTTTTGACGCAAAACGTGTGTTTCGTGCGCCAAAACGCCGCTTTTGCAGCGAAACGTGCGTTTCACGCACCGAATCGCCGCTTTTGCTCCGTTTTGGCGAGAAACGTGCGTTTCGTGCACCAAATCGCTGCTTTTGCACAGTTTTGACGCAAAACGTGCGTTTCGTGCACCAAAACGCCGCTTTTGCAGCGAAACGTGCGTTTCGTGCACCAAATCGCTGCTTTTGCACAGTTTTGACGCAAAACGTGCGTTTCGTGCACCAAAACGCCGCTTTTGCAGCGAAACGTGCGTTTCGTGCACCAAATCGCTGCTTTTGCACAGTTTTGACGCAAAACGTGCGTTTCGTGCGCCAAAACGCCGCTTTTGCAGCGAAACGTGCGTTTCACGCACCGAATCGCCGCTTTTGCTCCGTTTTGGCGAGAAACGTGCGTTTCGTGCACCAAATCGCTGCTTTTGCACAGTTTTGACGCAAAACGTGCGTTTCGTGCACCAAAACGCCGCTTTTGCAGCGAAACGTGCGTTTCGTGCACCAAATCGCTGCTTTTGCACAGTTTTGACGCAAAACGAGCGTTTCGTGCGCCAAAACGCCGCTTTTGCAGCGAAACGTGCGTTTCACGCACCGAATCGCCGCTTTTGCTCCGTTTTGGCGAGAAACGTGCGTTTCGTGCACCAAATCGCTGCTTTTGCACAGTTTTGACGCAAAACGTGCGTTTCGTGCACCAAAACGCCGCTTTTGCAGCGAAACATGCGTTTCGTGCACCAAAACGCCGCTTTTGCAACGAAACGTGTGTTTCGTGCACCAAATCGCTGCTTTTGCACAGTTTTGACGCAAAACGTGCGTTTCGTGCGCCAAAACGCCGCTTTTGCAGCGAAACGTGCGTTTCACGCACCGAATCGCCGCTTTTGCTCCGTTTTGGCGAGAAACGTGTGTTTCGTGCACGAAATCGCTGCTTTTGCACAGTTTTGACGCAAAACGTGCGTTTCGTGCACCAAAACGCCGCTTTTGCAGCGAAACATGCGTTTCGTGCACCAAAACGCCGCTTTTGCAGCGAAACGTGAGTTTCGTGCACCAAATCGCTGCTTTTGCACAGTTTTGACGCAAAACGTGCGTTTCGTGCGCCAAAACGCCGCTTTTACAGCGAAACGTGCGTTTCACGCACCGAATCGCCGCTTTTGCTCCGTTTTGGCGAGAAACGTGCGTTTCGTGCACCAAATCGCTGCTTTTGCACTGTTTTGACGCAAAACGTGCGTTTCGTGCGCCAAAACACCGCTTTTGCTCCGTTTTGGCGAGAAACGTGCGTTTCGTGCACCAAATCGCTGCTTTTGCACAGTTTTGACGCAAAACGTGCGTTTCGTGCACCAAAACGCCGCTTTTGCAGCGAAACGTGCGTTTCGTGCACCAAAACGCCGCTTTTGCAGCGAAACGTGCGTTTCGTGCACCAAAACGTCGCTTTTGCAGCGAAACGTGCGTTTCGTGCAGCAAATCGCTGCTTTTGCACAGTTTTGACGCAAAACGTGCGTTTCGTGCGCCAAAACGCCGCTTTTGCAGCGAAACGTGCGTTTCACGCACCGAATCGCCGCTTTTGCTCCGTTTTGGCGAGAAACGTGCGTTTCGTGCACCAAATCGCTGCTTTTGCACAGTTTTGACGCAAAACGTGCGTTTCGTGCACCAAAACGCCGCTTTTGCAGCGAAACATGCGTTTCGTGCACCAAAACGCCGCTTTTGCAACGAAACGTGAGTTTCGTGCACCAAATCGCTGCTTTTGCACAGTTTTTACGCAAAACGTGCGTTTCGTGCACCAAAACGCCGCTTTTGCAATGAAACGTGCGTTTCGTGCACCAAATCGCTGCTTTTGCACAGTTTTGACGCAAAACGTGCGTTTCGTGCACCAAATCGCTGCTTTTGCACAGTTTTGACGCAAAAAGTGCGTTTCGTGCACCAAAACGCCGCTTTTGCAGCGAAACTTGCGTTTCGTGCACCAAAACGCCGCTTTTGCAACGAAACGTGGGTTTCGTGCACCAAATCGCTGCTTTTGCACAGTTTTTACGCAAAACGTGCGTTTCGTGCACCAAAACGCCGCGTTTGCAATGAAACGTGCGTATCGTGCACCAAATCGCTGCTTTTGCACAGTTTTGACGCAAAACGTGCGTTTCGTGCGCCGAAACGCCGCTTTTGCAGCGAAACGTGCGTTTCGTGCACCAAAACGCCGCTTTTGCAGCGAAACATGCGTTTCGTGCACCAAAACGCCGCTTTTGCAACGAAACGTGAGTTTCGTGCACCAAATCGCTGCTTTTGCACAGTTTTGACGCAAAACGTGCGTTTCGTGCGCCAAAACGCCGCTTTTGCAGCGAAACGTGCGTTTCACGCACCTAATCGCCGCTTTTGCTCCGTTTTGGCGAGAAACGTGCGTTTCGTGCACCAAATCGCTGCTTTTGCACAGTTTTGACGCAAAACGTGCGTTTCGTGCGCCAAAACGCCGCTTTTGCAGCGAAACGTGCGTTTCGTGCACCAAAACGCCGCTTTTGCAGCGAAACGTGCGTTTCGTGCACCAAATCGCTGCTTTTGCACAGTTTTGACGCAAAACGTGCGTTTCGTGCGCCAAAACGCCGCTTTTGCAGCGAAACGTGCGTTTCACGCACCGAATCGCCGCTTTTGCTCCGTTTTGGCGAGAAACGTGCGTTTCGTGCACCAAATCGCTGCTTTTGCACAGTTTTGACGCAAAAAGTGCGTTTCGTGCACCAAATCGCAGCTTTTGCAACGAAACGTGCGTTTCGTGCACCAAATTGCTGCTTTTGCACAGTTTTGTCGCAAAGCGTGTGTTTCGTGCGCCAAAACGCCGCTTTTGCAGCGAAACGTGCGTTTCACGCACCGAATCGCCGCTTTTGCTCCGTTTTGGCGAGAAACGTGCGTTTCGTGCACCAAATCGCTGCTTTTGCACAGTTTTGACGCAAAACGTGCGTTTCGTGCACCAAAACGCCGCTTTTGCAGCGAAACGTGCGTTTCGTGCACCAAATCGCTGCTTTTGCACAGTTTTGACGCAAAACGTGCGTTTCGTGCGCCAAAACGCCGCTTTTGCAGCGAAACGTGCGTTTCACGCACCGAATCGCCGCTTTTGCTCCGTTTTGGCGAGAAACGTGCGTTTCGTGCACCAAATCGCTGCTTTTGCACAGTTTTGACGCAAAAAGTGCGTTTCGTGCACCAAATCGCAGCTTTTGCAACGAAACGTGCGTTTCGTGCACCAAATTGCTGCTTTTGCACAGTTTTGACGCAAAACGTGTGTTTCGTGCGCCAAAACGCCGCTTTTGCAGCGAAACGTGCGTTTCACGCACCGAATCGCCGCTTTTGCTCCGTTTTGGCGAGAAACGTGCGTTTCGTGCACCAAATCGCTGCTTTTGCACAGTTTTGACGCAAAACGTGCGTTTCGTGCACCAAAACGCCGCTTTTGCAGCGAAACGTGCGTTTCGTGCACCAAATCGCTGCTTTTGCACAGTTTTGACGCAAAACGTGCGTTTCGTGCACCAAAACGCCGCTTTTGCAGCGAAACGTGCGTTTCGTGCACCAAATCGCTGCTTTTGCACAGTTTTGACGCAAAACGTGCGTTTCGTGCGCCAAAACGCCGCTTTTGCAGCGAAACGTGCGTTTCACGCACCGAATCGCCGCTTTTGCTCCGTTTTGGCGAGAAACGTGCGTTTCGTGCACCAAATCGCTGCTTTTGCACAGTTTTGACGCAAAACGTGCGTTTCGTGCACCAAAACGCCGCTTTTGCAGCGAAACGTGCGTTTCGTGCACCAAATCGCTGCTTTTGCACAGTTTTGACGCAAAACGAGCGTTTCGTGCGCCAAAACGCCGCTTTTGCAGCGAAACGTGCGTTTCACGCACCGAATCGCCGCTTTTGCTCCGTTTTGGCGAGAAACGTGCGTTTCGTGCACCAAATCGCTGCTTTTGCACAGTTTTGACGCAAAACGTGCGTTTCGTGCACCAAAACGCCGCTTTTGCAGCGAAACGTGCGTTTCGTGCACCAAATCGCTGCTTTTGTACAGTTTTGACGCAAAACGTGCGTTTCGTGCACCAAAGCGCCGCTTTTGCAACGAAACGTGCGTTTCGTGCACCAAATCGCTGCTTTTGCACAGTTTTGACGCAAAACGTGTGTTTCGTGCGCCAAAACGCCGCTTTTGCAGCGAAACGTGCGTTTCACGCACCGAATCGCCGCTTTTGCTCCGTTTTGGCGAGAAACGTGCGTTTCGTGCACCAAATCGCTGCTTTTGCACAGTTTTGACGCAAAACGTGCGTTTCGTGCACCAAAACGCCGCTTTTGCAACGAAACGTGAGTTTCGTGCACCAAATCGCTGCTTTTGCACAGTTTTGACGCAAAACGTGCGTTTCGTTCGCCAAAACGCCGCTTTTGCAGCGAAACGTGCGTTTCACGCACCGAATCGCCGCTTTTGCTCCGTTTTGGCGAGAAACGTGCGTTTCGTGCACCAAATCGCTGCTTTTGTACTGTTTTGACGCAAAACGTGCGTTTCGTGCGCCAAAACGCCGCTTTTGCAGCGAAACGTGCGTTTCACGCACCGAATCGCCGCTTTTGCTCCGTTTTGGCGAGAAACGTGCGTTTCGTGCACCAAATCGCTGCTTTTGCACAGTTTTGACGCAAAACGTGCGTTTCGTGCGCCGAAACGCCGCTTTTGCAGCGAAACGTGCGTTTCGTGCACCAAATCGCTGCTTTTGCACAGTTTTTACGCAAAACGTGCGTTTCGTGCACCAAAACGCCGCTTTTGCAATGAACCGTGCGTTTCGTGCACCAAATCGCTGCTTTTGCACAGTTTTGACGCAAAACGTGCGTTTCGTGAACCAAAACGCCGCTTTTGCAGCGAAACGTGCGTTTCGTGCACCAAATCGCTGCTTTTGCACAGTTTTGACGCAAAACGTGCGTTTCGTGCACCACAACGCCGCTATTGCAGCGAAAGGTGCGCTTCACGCACCGAATCGCTGCTTTTGCACAGTTTTGACGCAAAACGTGCGTTTCGTGCTCCAAAACGCCGCTTTTGCAGCGAAACGTGCGTTTCGTGCACCAAAACGCCGCTTTTGCAGCGAAACGTGCGTTTCGTGCACCAAATCGCTGCTTTTGCACAGTTTTGACGCAAAATGTGCGTTTCGTGCGCCAAAACGCCGCTTTTGCAGCGAAACGTGCGTTTCACGCACCGAATCGCTGCTTTTGCTCCGTTTTGGCGAGAAACTTTCGTTTCGTGCAAAAAATCGCTGCTTTTGCACAGTTTTGACGCAAAACGTGCGTTTCGTGCACCAAATCGCTGCTTTTGCACAGTTTGGACGCAAAACGTGCGTTTCGTGCACCAAAACGCAGCTTTTGCAACGAAACGTGCGTTTCGTGCACCAAATCGCTGCTTTTGCACAGTTTTGACGCAAAACGTGCGTTTTGTGCACCAAACCGCCGCTTTTGCAACGAAACGTGCGTTTCGTGTACCAAATGCCTGCTTTTGCACAGTTTTGACGCAAAACGTGCGTTTCGTGCGCCAAAACGCCGCTTTTGCAGCGAAACGTGCCTTTCGTGCACCAAAACGCCGCTTTTGCAGCGAAACGTGCGTTTCGTGCACCAAATCGCTGCTTTTGCACAGTTTTGACGCAAAACGTGCGTTTCGTGCGCCAAAACGCCGCTTTTGCAGCGAAACGTGCCTTTCGTGCACCAAAACGCCGCTTTTGCAGCGAAACGTGCGTTTCGTGCACCAAATCGCTGCTTTTGCACAGTTTTTACGCAAAACGTGCGTTTCGTGCACCAAAACGCCGCTTTTGCAATGAAACGTGCGTTTCGTGCACCAAATCGCTGCTTTTGCACAGTTTTGACGCCAAACGTGCGTTTCGTGCGCCGAAACGCCGCTTTTGCAGCGAAACGTGCGTTTCGTGCACCAAAACGCCGCTTTTGCAGCGAAACATGCGTTTCGTGCACCAAAACGCCGCTTTTGCAACGAAACGTGTGTTTCGTGCACCAAATCGCTGCTTTTGCACAGTTTTGACGCAAAACGTGCGTTTCGTGCGCCAAAACGCCGCTTTTGCAGCGAAACGTGCGTTTCACGCACCGAATCGCCGCTTTTGCTCCGTTTTGGCGAGAAACGTGTGTTTCGTGCACGAAATCGCTGCTTTTGCACAGTTTTGACGCAAAACGTGCGTTTCGTGCACCAAAACGCCGCTTTTGCAGCGAAACGTGCGTTTCGTGCACCAAAACGTCGCTTTTGCAGCGAAACGTGCGTTTCGTGCAGCAAATCGCTGCTTTTGCACAGTTTTGACGCAAAACGTGCGTTTCGTGCGCCAAAACGCCGCTTTTGCAGCGAAACGTGCGTTTCACGCACCGAATCGCCGCTTTTGCTCCGTTTTGGCGAGAAACGTGCGTTTCGTGCACCAAATCGCTGCTTTTGCACAGTTTTGACGCAAAACGTGCGTTTCGTGCACCAAAACGCCGCTTTTGCAGCGAAACATGCGTTTCGTGCACCAAAACGCCGCTTTTGCAACGAAACGTGAGTTTCGTGCACCAAATCGCTGCTTTTGCACAGTTTTTACGCAAAACGTGCGTTTCGTGCACCAAAACGCCGCTTTTGCAATGAAACGTGCGTTTCGTGCACCAAATCGCTGCTTTTGCACAGTTTTGACGCAAAACGTGCGTTTCGTGCACCAAATCGCTGCTTTTGCACAGTTTTGACGCAAAAAGTGCGTTTCGTGCACCAAAACGCCGCTTTTGCAGCGAAACTTGCGTTTCGTGCACCAAAACGCCGCTTTTGCAACGAAACGTGGGTTTCGTGCACCAAATCGCTGCTTTTGCACAGTTTTTACGCAAAACGTGCGTTTCGTGCACCAAAACGCCGCGTTTGCAATGAAACGTGCGTATCGTGCACCAAATCGCTGCTTTTGCACAGTTTTGACGCAAAACGTGCGTTTCGTGCGCCGAAACGCCGCTTTTGCAGCGAAACGTGCGTTTCGTGCACCAAAACGCCGCTTTTGCAGCGAAACATGCGTTTCGTGCACCAAAACGCCGCTTTTGCAACGAAACGTGAGTTTCGTGCACCAAATCGCTGCTTTTGCACAGTTTTGACGCAAAACGTGCGTTTCGTGCGCCAAAACGCCGCTTTTGCAGCGAAACGTGCGTTTCACGCACCTAATCGCCGCTTTTGCTCCGTTTTGGCGAGAAACGTGCGTTTCGTGCACCAAATCGCTGCTTTTGCACAGTTTTGACGCAAAACGTGCGTTTCGTGCGCCAAAACGCCGCTTTTGCAGCGAAACGTGCGTTTCACGCACCGAATCGCCGCTTTTGCTCCGTTTTGCAACGAAACGTGCGTTTCGTGCACCAAATCGCTGCTTTTGCACAGTTTTGACGCAAAACGTGCGTTTCGTGCGCCAAAACGCCGCTTTTGCAGCGAAACGTGCCTTTCGTGCACCAAAACGCCGCTTTTGCAGCGAAACGTGCGTTTCGTGCACCAAATCGCTGCTTTTGCACAAGTTTGACGCAAAACGTGCGTTTCGTGCACCAAAACGCCGCTTTTGCAGCGAAACGTGCGTTTCGTGCACCAAATCGCTGCTTTTGCACAGTTTTGACGCAAAACGTGCGTTTAGTGCGCCAAAACGCCGCTTTTGCAGCGAAACGTGCGTTTCACGCACCGAAACGCCGCTTTTGCTCCGTTTTGGCGAGAAACGTGCGTTTCGTGCACCAAATCGCTGCTTTCGCACAGTTTTGACGCAAAACGTGCATTTCGTGCACCAAAACGCCGCTTTTGCAACGAAACGTGCGTTTCGTGCACCAAATCGTTGCTTTTGCACAGTTTTGACGCAAAACGTGCGTTTCGTGCGCCAAAACGCCGCTTTTGCAGCGAAACGTGCGTTTCACGCACCGAATCGCCGCTTTTGCTCCGTTTTGGCGAGAAACGTGCGTTTCGTGCACCAAAACGCCGCTTTTACAGCGAAACGTGCGTTTCGTGCACCAAATCGCTGCTTTTGTACAGTTTTTACGCAAAACGTGCATTTCGTGCGCCAAAACGCCGCTTTTGCAGCGAAACGTGCGTTTCACGCACCGAATCGCCGCTTTTGCTCCGTTTTGGCGAGAAACGTGCGTTTCGTGCACCAAATCGCTGCTTTCGCACAGTTTTGACGCAAAACGTGCATTTCGTGCACCAAAACGCCGCTTTTGCAACGAAACGTGCGTTTCGTGCACCAAATCGTTGCTTTTGCACAGTTTTGACGCAAAACGTGCGTTTCGTGCGCCAAAACGCCGCTTTTGCAGCGAAACGTGCGTTTCACGCACCGAATCGCCGCTTTTGCTCCGTTTTGGCGAGAAACGTGCGTTTCGTGCACCAAATCGCTGCTTTTGCACAGTTTTGACGCAAAACGTGCGTTTCGTGCACCAAAACGCCGCTTTTGCAGCGAAACGTGCGTTTCGTGCACCACAACGCCGCTTTTGCAGCGAAACGTTCGTTTCGTGCACCAAAACGCCGCTTTTGCAACGAAACGTGAGTTTCGTGCACCAAATCGCTGCTTTTGCACAGTATTGACGCAAAACGTGCGTTTCGTGCGCCAAAACGCCGCTTTTGCAGCGAAACGTGCGTTTCACGCACCGAATCGCCGCTTTTGCTCCGTTTTGGCGAGAAACGTGTGTTTCGTGCACGAAATCGCTGCTTTTGCACAGTTTTGACGCAAAACGTGCGTTTCGTGCACCAAAACGCCGCTTTTGCAGCGAAACGTGCGTTTCGTGCACCAAAACGTCGCTTTTGCAGCGAAACGTGCGTTTCGTGCAGCAAATCGCTGCTTTTGCACAGTTTTGACGCAAAACGTGCGTTTCGTGCGCCAAAACGCCGCTTTTGCAGCGAAACGTGCGTTTCACGCACCGAATCGCCGCTTTTGCTCCGTTTTGGCGAGAAACGTGCGTTTCGTGCACCAAATCGCTGCTTTTGCACAGTTTTGACGCAAAACGTGCGTTTCGTGCACCAAAACGCCGCTTTTGCAGCGAAACATGCGTTTCGTGCACCAAAACGCCGCTTTTGCAACGAAACGTGAGTTTCGTGCACCAAATCGCTGCTTTTGCACAGTTTTTACGCAAAACGTGCGTTTCGTGCACCAAAACGCCGCTTTTGCAATGAAACGTGCGTTTCGTGCACCAAATCGCTGCTTTTGCACAGTTTTGACGCAAAACGTGCGTTTCGTGCACCAAATCGCTGCTTTTGCACAGTTTTGACGCAAAAAGTGCGTTTCGTGCACCAAAACGCCGCTTTTGCAGCGAAACTTGCGTTTCGTGCACCAAAACGCCGCTTTTGCAACGAAACGTGGGTTTCGTGCACCAAATCGCTGCTTTTGCACAGTTTTTACGCAAAACGTGCGTTTCGTGCACCAAAACGCCGCGTTTGCAATGAAACGTGCGTATCGTGCACCAAATCGCTGCTTTTGCACAGTTTTGACGCAAAACGTGCGTTTCGTGCGCCGAAACGCCGCTTTTGCAGCGAAACGTGCGTTTCGTGCACCAAAACGCCGCTTTTGCAGCGAAACATGCGTTTCGTGCACCAAAACGCCGCTTTTGCAACGAAACGTGAGTTTCGTGCACCAAATCGCTGCTTTTGCACAGTTTTGACGCAAAACGTGCGTTTCGTGCGCCAAAACGCCGCTTTTGCAGCGAAACGTGCGTTTCACGCACCTAATCGCCGCTTTTGCTCCGTTTTGGCGAGAAACGTGCGTTTCGTGCACCAAATCGCTGCTTTTGCACAGTTTTGACGCAAAACGTGCGTTTCGTGCGCCAAAACGCCGCTTTTGCAGCGAAACGTGCGTTTCACGCACCGAATCGCCGCTTTTGCTCCGTTTTGCAACGAAACGTGCGTTTCGTGCACCAAATCGCTGCTTTTGCACAGTTTTGACGCAAAACGTGCGTTTCGTGCGCCAAAACGCCGCTTTTGCAGCGAAACGTGCCTTTCGTGCACCAAAACGCCGCTTTTGCAGCGAAACGTGCGTTTCGTGCACCAAATCGCTGCTTTTGCACAAGTTTGACGCAAAACGTGCGTTTCGTGCACCAAAACGCCGCTTTTGCAGCGAAACGTGCGTTTCGTGCACCAAATCGCTGCTTTTGCACAGTTTTGACGCAAAACGTGCGTTTAGTGCGCCAAAACGCCGCTTTTGCAGCGAAACGTGCGTTTCACGCACCGAAACGCCGCTTTTGCTCCGTTTTGGCGAGAAACGTGCGTTTCGTGCACCAAATCGCTGCTTTCGCACAGTTTTGACGCAAAACGTGCATTTCGTGCACCAAAACGCCGCTTTTGCAACGAAACGTGCGTTTCGTGCACCAAATCGTTGCTTTTGCACAGTTTTGACGCAAAACGTGCGTTTCGTGCGCCAAAACGCCGCTTTTGCAGCGAAACGTGCGTTTCACGCACCGAATCGCCGCTTTTGCTCCGTTTTGGCGAGAAACGTGCGTTTCGTGCACCAAATCGCTGCTTTTGCACAGTTTTGACGCAAAACGTGCGTTTCGTGCGCCGAAACGCCGCTTTTGCAGCGAAACGTGCGTTTCGTGCACCAAATCGCTGCTTTTGCACAGTTTTTACGCAAAACGTGCGTTTCGTGCACCAAAACGCCGCTTTTGCAATGAAACGTGCGTTTCGTGCACCAAATCGCTGCTTTTGCACAGTTTTGACGCAAAACGTGCGTTTCGTGAACCAAAACGCCGCTTTTGCAGCGAAACGTGCGTTTCGTGCACCAAATCGCTGCTTTTGCACAGTTTTGACGCAAAACGTGCGTTTCGTGCACCAAAACGCCGCTATTGCAGGGAAACGTGCGCATCACGCACCGAATCGCCGCTTTTGCTCCGTTTTGGCGAGAAACGTGCGTTTCGTGCACCAAAACGCCGCTTTTACAGCGAAACGTGCGTTTCGTGCACCAAATCGCTGCTTTTGTACAGTTTTTACGCAAAACGTGCATTTCGTGCGCCAAAACGCCGCTTTTGCAGCGAAACGTGCGTTTCACGCACCGAATCGCCGCTTTTGCTCCGTTTTGGCGAGAAACGTGCGTTTCGTGCACCAAATCGCTGCTTTCGCACAGTTTTGACGCAAAACGTGCATTTCGTGCACCAAAACGCCGCTTTTGCAACGAAACGTGCGTTTCGTGCACCAAATCGTTGCTTTTGCACAGTTTTGACGCAAAACGTGCGTTTCGTGCGCCAAAACGCCGCTTTTGCAGCGAAACGTGCGTTTCACGCACCGAATCGCCGCTTTTGCTCCGTTTTGGCGAGAAACGTGCGTTTCGTGCACCAAATCGCTGCTTTTGCACAGTTTTGACGCAAAACGTGCGTTTCGTGCACCAAAACGCCGCTTTTGCAGCGAAACGTGCGTTTCGTGCACCACAACGCCGCTTTTGCAGCGAAACGTTCGTTTCGTGCACCAAAACGCCGCTTTTGCAACGAAACGTGAGTTTCGTGCACCAAATCGCTGCTTTTGCACAGTATTGACGCAAAACGTGCGTTTCGTGCGCCAAAACGCCGCTTTTGCAGCGAAACGTGCGTTTCACGCACCGAATCGCCGCTTTTGCTCCGTTTTGGCGAGAAACGTGCGTTTCGTGCACCAAATCGCTGCTTTTGCACAGTTTTGACGCAAAACGTGCGTTTCGTGCACCAAATCGCAGCTTTTGCAACGAAACGTGCGTTTCGTGCACCAAATTGCTGCTTTTGCACAGTTTTTACGCAAAACGTGCATTTCGTGCACCAAAACGCCGCTTTTGCAGCGAAACGTGCGTTTCACGCACCGAATCGCCGCTTTTGCAGCGAAACGTGCGTTTCGTTCACCAAAACGCCGCTTTTGCAACGAAACGTGAGTTTCGTGCACCAAATCGCTGCTTTTGCACAGTTTTGACGCAAAACGTGCGTTTCGTGCGCTGAAACGCCGCTTTTGCAGCGAAACGTGCGTTTCGTGCACCAAATCGCTGCTTTTGCACAGTTTTTACGCAAAACGTGCGTTTCGTGCGCCAAAACGCCGCTTTTGCAGCTAAACGTGCCTTTCGTGCACCAAAACGCCGCTTTTGCAGCGAAACGTGCGTTTCGTGCACCAAATCGCTGCTTTTGCACAGTTTTGACGCAAAACGTGCGTTTAGTGCGCCAAAACGCCGCTTTTGCAGCGAAACGTGCGTTTCACGCACCGAATCGCCGCTTTTGCTCCGTTTTGGCGAGAAACGTGCGTTTCGTGCACCAAATCGCCGCTTTTGCTCAGTTTTGGAACAAAACGTGCTTTTCGTGCACCAAATCGCTGCTTTTGCACAGTTTTGACGCAAAACGTGCGTTTCGTGCACAGAATCGCCGCTTTTGCTCAGTTTTGGCACAAAACGTTCGTTTCGTGCTCAGAATCGGCGCTTTTGCTCGTTTTTGGCACAAAACGAGTTCTTCGTGCACAGAACTGCCGCTCTTGCTCAGTTTTGGCACAAAACGTGCGTTTCGTGCATAGAATCGCCGCTTTTGCTCAGTTTTGGCACAAGACCCGCGTTTCGTGCCCAGAATCGCCGCTTTAGCTCAGTTTTGGCACAAAACGTGCGTTTCGCGCATCGAATTGTTCCTCCTGACACAAAACGGGCGTTTCGTGCACAGGATCTCCGCTTCTGCTTAGTTTTGGCACAAAACCTGTTCTTCGTGCACAGAATCGCCGCATTTGCTCGGTTTAGTCACAAATCGAGCGTTTCAAGCACCGAATTGCTCCTCTTGGCACAAAACGTGAGTTTCGGGCTCAGAATCGCCGCTTTTGCTCAGTTGAGGCACAAAACGTGCGTTTCACGCACCTATTTGCTCCGTTTTGCAGAAAACGGGCGTTTCGTGCACAGAATCGCCGCTGTTGCTCAGTTTTCCCACAAAACTTGCGTTTCACGCACCGAATTGTTCCTTTTGGCACAAAACGGGTGTTTCGTGCACAGAATCGCCGCTTTTGCTCAGTTTTGGCACAAAACGTGTTGTTCGTACTCAGACTCGCCGCTTTTGCTCATTATTGGCACAAAACGTGCGTTTCGTGCAAAGAATCGCCGCTTTTGCTCAGTTTTGGCACAAAACGTGCGTTTCACGCGTCGAATTGCTCCTTTTGGCACAAAACGGGTGTTTCGTGCACAGAATCGCCGCTTCTGCTCAGTTTTGGCACAAAACGTGTGTTTCGTGCACAGAATTGCCGCCTTTGCGCAGTTTTTTCACAAAACGTGCGTTTCGTGCACAGAACCGCCGCTTTTGCTCAGTTTTGGCACAAAACGTTCGTTTCGTGCTCAGAATCGGCGCTTTTGCTCGGTTTTGGCACAAAACGTGTTCTTCGTGCACAGAATCGCCGCTTCTGCTCAGTTTTGGCACAAAACGTGTGTTTAGTGCACAGAATCGCCGCCTTTGCGCAGTTTTGGCACAAACCGTGCGCTTAGTGCACAGAATCGCCGCTTTTGCTCAGTTTTGGCACTAAACGTGTTTTTCGTGCACAGAATCGCCGTTTTTGCTCAGTATTGTCACAAAACCTGCGTTTAGCGCTCAGAATCGCCGCTTTTGCTCAGTTTTGGCACAAAACCCGCGTTTCGTGCACAGAATCGCCGCTGTTGCTCTCTTTTGGCACAAAACGGGCGCTTCACGCACCGAATTGCTTCTTCTGGCACAACACCCGCGTTTCGTGCACAGAATCGCCACTTTTCCTCAATTTTGGCACAAAACGTGCTTTTCCTGCACAGAATCGCCGTTTTTGCTCAGTTTTGGCACAAAACGTGCGTTTCACGCACCGAATTGCTCCTTTTTGGAACAAAACGTGCGTTTCGTGCATAGAATCACCGCTTTTGCATAGTTTTGGCACAAAACGTGCGATTCGTGCTCAGAATCGCCGCTTTTGCTCAGTTTTGGCACAAACCGTGCGTTTCACGAACCGAATTGCTCCCTTTAGCACAAAACGTGCGTTTCCTGCACAGAATCGCCGCTTTTGGTCAGTTTTAGCTGAAAACGTGTGTTTCGTGCGCAGAATCGCCGTTTTCGCTCAGTTTTGGCTCCAAACGTGTGTTTCGTGCACAGAGTCCCCGCTTTTGCTCAGTTTTGGCACAGAACGTGCGTTTCATGCACAGAATCGCTACTTTTGCACAGTTTAGGGACAAAACCTGCGTTTCGTGCACAGAATCGCCGTTTTTGATCAGTTTTGTTTCAAGACGTGCGTTTCGTGAACATAATCGCCGCTTTTGCTAAGTTTTGGCACAAAACGTGCGATTCGTGCTCAGAATCGCCGCTTTTGCCCAGTTCTGGCACAAAACGTTCGTTCCACGCACCGAATTGCTCCTTCTGGCACATAGCCCGAGTTTCGTGCACAGAATCGCCACTTTTGCTCAGTTTTGGCACAAAACGTGCATTTCACTCACCGAATTGCTCCTTTTGGGACAAACCGTGCGCTTAGTGCACAGAATCGCCGCTTTTGCTCAGTTTTGGCACTAAACGTGTTTTTCGTGCACAGAATCGCCGTTTTTGCTCAGTATTGTCACAAAACGTGCGTTTAGCGCTCAGAATCGCCGCTTTTGCTCAGTTTTAGCTGAAAACGTGCGTTTCGTGCGCAGAATCGCCGTTTTCGCTCAGTCTTGGCTCAAACCGTGCGTTTCGTGCACAGAATTGCCGCTTTTGCTCAGTTTTGGCACAAAACGTGTGATTCGTGCTCAAAATCGCCGCTTTTGCCAATTTTGGAACAAAACCCGCGTCTCGTGCAAAGAATCGCCGCTTTTACTCAGTTCTGGCACAAAACGTGCGTTTCACGCACCGAATTGCTCCCTTTGGCACAAAACGTGCGTTTCCTGCACAGAATCGCCGCTTTTGGTCAGTTTTAGCTGAAAACGTGTGTTTCGTGCACAGAGTCCCTGCTTTTGCTCAGTTTTGGCACAAAACGTGCGTCTTGTGCACAGAATCGCCGCCTTTGTCAGTTTTGGCACAAAACGTGCGTTTCGTGCACAGAATCGCCGCTTTGGCTCAGTTTTGGCACAAAACGTGCGTTTCGTGCTCATAATCGCCGCTTTTGCTCAGTTTTGGCACAAAACGTGCGTTTCGTGCACAGAATCGCCACTTTTGCACAGTTTAGGCACAAAACGTGCGTTCCGTGGACAGAATCGCCGCTTTTGCTCAGTTTTGGCACAAAACGTGCGTTTCGTGCACAGAATCGCCACTTTTGCACAGTTTAGGCACAAAACCTGCGTTTCGTGCACAGAATCGCCGCTTTTGATCAGTTTTGTTTCAAAACGTGCGTTTCGTGAACATAATCGCCGATTTTGCTAAGTTTTGTCACAAAACGTGCGATTCGTGCTCAGAATCGCCGCTTTTGCCCAGTTCTGGCACAAAACGTTCGTTCCACGCACCGAATTGCTCCTTCTGGCACATAGCCCGAGTTTCGTGCACAGAATCGCCACTTTTGCTTAGTTTTGGCACAAAACGTGCGTTTCACGCACCGAATTGCTCTTTTTTGCACAAAACATGCGTTTCGTGCAAAGAATCGCCGCTTTTGCTCAGTATTGGCACAAAACGTGCGTTTCGTGCAAAGAATCGCCGCTTTTGCTCAGTTTTGGCACAAAACGTGCAATTCGTGCACAGAATCGCAGCGTTTGCTCAGTTTTGGCACAAAACGTGCGTTTCGTGCACAGAATCGCCGCTTTTGCTCATTATTGACACAAAACGTGCGTTTCGTGCGCAGAATCGCCGCTTTTGCTCAGTTGTGGCACAAAACGTGCGTTTCACGCACCTATTTGCTCCGTTTTGCACAAAACGTGCGTTTCGTGCAAAGAATCGCCGCTTTTGCTCAGTTTTGGCACAAAACGTGCGTTTCACGCGTCGAATTGCTCCTTTTGGCACAAAACGGGTGTTTCGTGCACAGAATCGCCGCTTTTGCTCAGTTTTGGCACAAGACCCGCGTTTCGTGCCCAGAATCGCCGCTTTAGCTCAGTTTTGGCACAAAACGTGCGTTTCGCGCATCGAATTGTTCCTCCTGACACAAAACGGGCGTTTCGTGCACAGGATCTCCGCTTCTGCTTAGTTTTGGCACAAAACCTGTTCTTCGTGCACAGAATCGCCGCATTTGCTCGGTTTAGTCACAAATCGAGCGTTTCAAGCACCGAATTGCTCCTCTTGGCACAAAACGTGAGTTTCGGGCTCAGAATCGCCGCTTTTGCTCAGTTGAGGCACAAAACGTGCGTTTCACGCACCTATTTGCTCCGTTTTGCAGAAAACGGGCGTTTCGTGCACAGAATCGCCGCTGTTGCTCAGTTTTCCCACAAAACTTGCGTTTCACGCACCGAATTGTTCCTTTTGGCACAAAACGGGTGTTTCGTGCACAGAATCGCCGCTTTTGCTCAGTTTTGGCACAAAACGTGTTGTTCGTACTCAGACTCGCCGCTTTTGCTCATTATTGGCACAAAACGTGCGTTTCGTGCAAAGAATCGCCGCTTTTGCTCAGTTTTGGCACAAAACGTGCGTTTCACGCGTCGAATTGCTCCTTTTGGCACAAAACGGGTGTTTCGTGCACAGAATCGCCGCTTCTGCTCAGTTTTGGCACAAAACGTGTGTTTCGTGCACAGAATTGCCGCCTTTGCGCAGTTTTTTCACAAAACGTGCGTTTCGTGCACAGAACCGCCGCTTTTGCTCAGTTTTGGCACAAAACGTTCGTTTCGTGCTCAGAATCGGCGCTTTTGCTCGGTTTTGGCACAAAACGTGTTCTTCGTGCACAGAATCGCCGCTTCTGCTCAGTTTTGGCACAAAACGTGTGTTTAGTGCACAGAATCGCCGCCTTTGCGCAGTTTTGGCACAAACCGTGCGCTTAGTGCACAGAATCGCCGCTTTTGCTCAGTTTTGGCACTAAACGTGTTTTTCGTGCACAGAATCGCCGTTTTTGCTCAGTATTGTCACAAAACCTGCGTTTAGCGCTCAGAATCGCCGCTTTTGCTCAGTTTTGGCACAAAACCCGCGTTTCGTGCACAGAATCGCCGCTGTTGCTCTCTTTTGGCACAAAACGGGCGCTTCACGCACCGAATTGCTTCTTCTGGCACAACACCCGCGTTTCGTGCACAGAATCGCCACTTTTCCTCAATTTTGGCACAAAACGTGCTTTTCCTGCACAGAATCGCCGTTTTTGCTCAGTTTTGGCACAAAACGTGCGTTTCACGCACCGAATTGCTCCTTTTTGGAACAAAACGTGCGTTTCGTGCATAGAATCACCGCTTTTGCATAGTTTTGGCACAAAACGTGCGATTCGTGCTCAGAATCGCCGCTTTTGCTCAGTTTTGGCACAAACCGTGCGTTTCACGAACCGAATTGCTCCCTTTAGCACAAAACGTGCGTTTCCTGCACAGAATCGCCGCTTTTGGTCAGTTTTAGCTGAAAACGTGTGTTTCGTGCGCAGAATCGCCGTTTTCGCTCAGTTTTGGCTCCAAACGTGTGTTTCGTGCACAGAGTCCCCGCTTTTGCTCAGTTTTGGCACAGAACGTGCGTTTCATGCACAGAATCGCTACTTTTGCACAGTTTAGGGACAAAACCTGCGTTTCGTGCACAGAATCGCCGTTTTTGATCAGTTTTGTTTCAAGACGTGCGTTTCGTGAACATAATCGCCGCTTTTGCTAAGTTTTGGCACAAAACGTGCGATTCGTGCTCAGAATCGCCGCTTTTGCCCAGTTCTGGCACAAAACGTTCGTTCCACGCACCGAATTGCTCCTTCTGGCACATAGCCCGAGTTTCGTGCACAGAATCGCCACTTTTGCTCAGTTTTGGCACAAAACGTGCATTTCACTCACCGAATTGCTCCTTTTGGGACAAACCGTGCGCTTAGTGCACAGAATCGCCGCTTTTGCTCAGTTTTGGCACTAAACGTGTTTTTCGTGCACAGAATCGCCGTTTTTGCTCAGTATTGTCACAAAACGTGCGTTTAGCGCTCAGAATCGCCGCTTTTGCTCAGTTTTAGCTGAAAACGTGCGTTTCGTGCGCAGAATCGCCGTTTTCGCTCAGTCTTGGCTCAAACCGTGCGTTTCGTGCACAGAATTGCCGCTTTTGCTCAGTTTTGGCACAAAACGTGTGATTCGTGCTCAAAATCGCCGCTTTTGCCAATTTTGGAACAAAACCCGCGTCTCGTGCAAAGAATCGCCGCTTTTACTCAGTTCTGGCACAAAACGTGCGTTTCACGCACCGAATTGCTCCCTTTGGCACAAAACGTGCGTTTCCTGCTGTTGGCGAATCCTCCTTTGAACACGCGCGGCCATTAGTGTTCGCAGCGAAAGTAGTTCGCTGGTGCGTCGTTACCGATAGCGGCAGCACCTCCCGGACACGCATGGCCACGATCGCGCCATCACGAAGAAGAAACCGGTACTCGTGCACCGGCCACGCGGTGCCGGTTCGCCGCCATTATCGTTCACGCTGTTCACGCGCAACCACGTGTTGCTCGCAGTCCGTATTTTCTTGTCATTTTGTATCTTAAATTGCTCACGCGTTCATCTAAACTTGCCCACGCAGTGACCGCAGTGCTCGCTTTGTAGTGAGGACAATTTCATGTGCCATAGACGATTAATTATTGTTTAATTTAGCATTAAAATTAGAGTTAACGACCACGTGCAGATTTAATAGTGATTATAAGTCGCGGTGTAGTTATTAAGTGTAATATAAGCTGTAAATATAATTATCTAGTGACTGTCCACAAGTGTGCCGTGTCTCGATTTTATTCCGTCCTCTCAGCCCACGCTCATTCGCAAACATTTTTGGTCCTTCGAGCCGGATCGAGACACGCCCTTGTCGCGACAATTTGAAATACGCCGTTACGAGTGTAACCGACATCTTGCGTGACGTCATCCGCGAGTGTCGTGTCTACGGTGGTGAACTCAGTGACTCCCGATCGTGTTTGTGTTGTTTTCCGAGCCTTGTGACTCTTTTACAGTTAACTCTTGTCGCATTTTGTTGTGAACTCAGTGACTCCTATTGCGTTAAGTGTCCGTTTCGTCAAAAGAGCGATGTCGAAGTCACGTGAGTCATCGCCGCCACCGCGCGCTGAATCGCCGCCGCCAAGCGGGGTACGCGAGGATGACACGTCCGTGCCTCCAGCTCTCACGGTTCCCAAGGAGAAAACGCAGCCCGCGACCGGAACCCGCGCCCGCTCTCCGGCACGGCTCTCCTCGGAGTTGCAGGTTCGTGCCTCCGTCCAAGAGGAACGACTTGGATCGATGGCCTCCATGGTCTCCGACTTAGAGGCAGCGGCCACGGCAGAACCGCTCCAACTCGGCCTCGAGGAGCTTGCAATCTGGAAGGAGACTCTGCTGGAAAGGCACACCTTGTTCCAGCAAGAACACGCAGCTCTCAGCCGCCTGTGGCCGGTCTCGCAACTCGACCACGGCTACTATAAAGAAAAGGTGGCCACGCAGGAAGAGCGGGTTGTGTTAAACGCGCGACAGCTCATCGCGCGCCTCGAGCGCCGATGGGCAAGTAATCAGCCCGCCACGCAGACCGCGCCGACCACGCAGGCCGCGCAGCCCGACCATCGTCGGGCACGTCTTCCCGAGGTCCCGATCCCGAAGTTCGACGGCGAGTACAGCCAGTGGCCGGCGTTCAAGGCGACGTTTGCCTCTGTCATCAGGGACCGCGCAGACCTCGCAGCGCTAGACAAGCTCCACTATTTGCAGGGAGCTGTCTCAGGAAGCGCAGCTCAGCTGATCAGCCACCTCCCGACCAACGACGAGGCATTCGAGCAGGCCTGGAGACTCCTCAACGAGCGCTTCGAGAATGAGCGCTTGAACGTCCAGGCATACATGGATCGGCTCTATGCGCTCAAGCCGATGAAGCTGCGGAAGGCCTCCTCCCTGCTGAAGATGGTGAACATCATCGGGGAGACCACGCAGGCGATGAGAACGTTCGGGCTGGAGGACCCGCACAATTGTTACTTGCTGACCTCCCTCGTTCGATTACTCGACCACGACACTCGGGAGCGCTGGGAATCGTCGCTGTCAGATCAGAAGGTGTTCCCGACGATCAACCAGTTGACCTCCTTCCTACTCTCTCGAGCTGGCACGCTCGAACAGTTGGAACGCCTGCCGGACGCCCGCAGCGCCTCTCAGCCCACGCAGCCCACGCCGCCTCGGACGTTGCAGCCCACGCACCACAGGGTCAGTGCCTCCAAGACCACAGCCCACGCAGCCACCACCAACGTAGCACCACCAGCTCGCAAGCCCGAGCAATCAACCGTGGTGGCGACGCAACCTCGGCAGGCACACTACCCCTGCGCATTCTGCAGCAAGCAGCATTATGTCTCCGCCTGCCCCGTGTTCCGACTGCTGAGCGCGGCTGACCGCGCAAACGTGGTGAAAGCGCACTCCTTGTGTGTCAATTGTCTCGGGCACCACAACCTTCGCAGCTGCCGGACCACGCAACGGTGCAAACTCTGTAACGAGTTGCACCACTCGATGCTGCATGGGGCAGATTTGAGCCATGTGGTGGTGCCGGGGCCTCGACCGCCCACGCAGCCTACGCCGGGCCCTTCGCAGCCATCAACCTTGACCACGCATCACCCCGGCCCATCCGCGGCCGATTGAAGAATCGGCGCAGTCGTCGAGACCAACGCAGTTCACGCAGCTCACACTTCTAGACCACGCACGGACGCCCACGCTTCCAAGCAACGTACGGACCACGCAACGAGACCACGCAGAACACGGACAACACTTCTAGCAACAGCACTCGCCCGAGTGCACACCGATCTCGCAGTTCAGCAGGTGAGAATCTTGGTCGACTCAGGCTCTGAAATCTCACTTGTTTCAGAATCTCTAGTAACGCAGCTTCAATTGAAACGAACACGCTACACCTTGGATGTCCACGGAGTTGGTGGAGCAAGGACGTCGCAGTCGAACGGAGTGGTCAATATTACCCTCCATTCCAATTACCGGCCTCTCTCAGTCACCATTCAAGCTCACGTGCTTCCACGGGTGACAACTTGCCTACCATCGACGCCACCAACTCTCACGTCACCGCCCTCGCATCTGGAGAAACTGAATCTTGCAGATCCGCAGTTTCTTGTTTCCAGACCAGTGGACATCATACTTGGAGCTGACGCTTACGGACAGATCATCAAGCCAAACATTATTCGACATCCGTCAACGCAGCTGGTCGCGCAACTGTCTATCTTTGGCTGGCTCGTGATCGGCCCCATCGAGGGCCCCTCTACTCCACGCAAAACCGTTCATCAGGTCACGGTCAATATTACCAATCGCCTGCTGGACGAGTTACTCAGCCGATTTTGGACGCAAGAAGAGCCACCACAGGATACGACACCGTTGTTCACGCCAGACGAACAGGAGTGTGAAGAACACTTCAAGACAACGCATTCAAGGGACACGACAGGAAGATACATCGTGCGGTTGCCGCTCAAACTACATCCTCGAGCATTAGGCAATTCCTACCAAACAGCACACGCCTGTCTTCAGCGAATCCTCAGACGTCTCAGCAAGGACGACCAGTACAATCAGCTGTACACCAAGTTCATGCTCGAGTATGAGCAGCTTGGTCACATGGTAAGACTGAACAACAGCTCAATAATCAGTTCGTTGCAGTATTATCTTCCACATCACGGCGTCCTCAAGTTGAGCAGCACGACCACCGCTCTTCGTGTGGTGTTCAATGGCTCCAGTTCAACTTCCTCAGGATATTCGCTGAACGATCTTATGCATACAGGTCCCAATCTTATGTTGAACATCGCTGATCTTCTCATCTGGATACGCAGGTACAAACATCTGTTTGCAACAGACATCACGAAGATGTATCGACAAATCAAGGTACATCCCGATGATTGGAACTTGCAACGCATACTCTGGCTTGATGATACGCAGAAGGAAACGCATTACCAGCTGACCACCGTCACGTACGGGACGAAAGCTGCCCCGTATCTCGCTGTGCGCACACTTTTACAACTTGCAGAGGATGAAGGGTCGAAATATCCCCTCGCCGTGGATCCCATCAAGAATGGCAGGTATGTCGACGACATTTTTGGTGGCGCAGATACGACAGATCATCTCCTCGAAGTGGCGCAGCAGCTGACGCAACTCTGCCAGGCGGGAGGATTTCCTCTGGCAAAATGGCACTCTACCAGCAAATCGTTGCTTGAAGTCTTCGCATCTAACCAAGGAAACGCAGCAATCTCATTCGACGACTGCGAGACCAAAATTCTCGGAATCAAATGGACCCCGCATCAAGATACTTTCAACTTTTCAACTATACCTTCTTCCAAACGCACGCAGTTCTCCAAACGCCTCATCCTATCAGAAGTAGCACAAGTCTTCGATCCTCTCGGTTTTGTCGCACCTGTAGTCATACGAGCCAAAATCTTAATTCAAGAGCTTTGGTTACAGGAACTCAGTTGGGACGACATTCTGCCTCCTCACATCACTCGCCGTTGGCTTCACATCAGGGAAGATTTAACCAGCTTGGCCAAGCTTTCCATCCCACGATGGTTCAACACAACGACCACGTCGACCGTTGAACTCCACGGATTCTCTGATGCGTCAGTCTTCGCGATGGCAGCTGTCGTCTACCTCGTCGTCCGCTCACCGTCCACGGGTACCCAAATTTCTCTCGTTTGCTCGAAAACGCGAGTGGCTCCACTCAAACGCCTAACCATCCCGAGGTTAGAATTAACAGCAGCGCTGCTACTTTCCAAACTGGTAAGGCATGTTCACGCTACTTTGAACATGACCGTTACGCAGACATTTTTGTGGACGGACTCAGAAGTCACGCTAGCATGGATCAAGACGCACCCCTCTAAATGGAAGGATTACGTACGCAACAGGGTAATCCAAATTCAAGAGATCACGCAGCAATATCATTGGAGACACACGCCAGGAACATCGAATCCTGCTGACTGCGCATCGAGAGGCATTTCGACGGAGCAGTTACACCAGCATTCTCTGTGGTGGACGGGACCACCGTGGCTCAAGAAAACGCAGAACGCATGGCCCAAGCAGACCAGTGGTGACGCAGACGAGCTAGGAGCTCCAGAAGCTCGCTCTGTCGTCTCACTCCACACGTTGAACGCAGTCAAGGAATATTCGTGGAATTTAATCTATCAATATTCTTCTGTTAACAGGTTGTTCAGAATCACGTCTCTATGCTTCAAATTCGTGGACAAACTGTTGAAACGACACAACGCTTCGCCCACGCCAATGATTTCCGCAGCTGACATAGAAAAGGCCAGGATCTACTGGATTCAGGCCACGCAGTCCCTTTACTTCAAGGACGAACTCGCAGCACTCGCCAAGGGGACTTCGCTTTCATCGACGCATCCTTTTACACGGCTGACCGCTTACCTCGACCATCAAGGGATCGCCAGGGTAGGAGGACGGCTGCAACACTCAGAGCTGTCGCACGAAGGCAAACATCCGGTAATTTTGCCTCGTGACTCACGGCTCTCAGCGCTTCTCATCGACCACGCACATCAGCAAACGATGCACGGAGGTACGCAAGACACCCTCGCCTTCCTCAGACAACGCTATTGGATCATCGGTGGAAGAGCTCCGGTGAAGACTCACATCCTCAGGTGCGTGAAGTGTGCTCGGCAGAGGGGGATCCGTGCCCATCAACTGATGGGCCAACTACCTCTTTGTCGGGTCACTCCATCGCGCCCGTTCACGCACACAGGCGTGGACTACGCAGGACCACTCACGCTCAAGACCTGGAAAGGACGCGGAGCGAAAACGCATAAAGGGTGGATTTGCGTATTCGTCTGTTTCGCAACCTCAGCTGTTCACTTGGAAGTTGTTTCAGATTACTCTACAGACGCTTTCATCGCAGCCTATCGCAGATTCACGTCCCGTAGAGGTATCGCAGCATGCCTCTACTCAGATTGCGGTACCAACTTCCAAGGAGCAGACGCACAACTTCGGAAACAATTCATCGAAAGTACACGTGAAAATCGGAACATCGCAGCTTTACTCGCCAAGGATGGTACGCAGTGGAATTTCAACCCGCCTGCCGCTCCGCACATGGGCGGAAAATGGGAGGCCGCGGTCAAGTCGCTCAAATTTCACCTCAAGAGGACGGTTGGAGATGCTTTGCTGACGTACGAGGAATCAGTAACATTGCTCGCGCAGATCGAAGCCATCCTCAATTCACGACCATTGGAACCACTCAGCGACGATCCAGACGACGTTTCAGCCCTGTCACCAGGCCATTTTCTCGTCGGAACGCAGCTGAACGCAGTACCGGAACCCGCATTGCTTGATGTCGCAGCCAGCAGACTGTCAAGGTGGCAGTTTATTCAACAGCGGCTCCAACAATTTTGGAAGCTCTGGTCCACGCAATATCTACAACGACTCCAGGCGATCTCTAAATGGCACCATCCGACCAACAAGATCAAGGTAGGCTCTCTTGTTCTTATCACTGACGAACGTTTGCCCCCAGGCAAATGGCCCATGGCCAGGGTTCTCAGGCTTCTACCAGGGAAGGATGGACTGACCAGGGTCGTCGAGCTCAAGACGGCCACCTCGACGCTCACGCGGCCTATCGTCAAGCTGGCTCTGCTTCATCAGCCCTCTCACGACGACGCGGACACGCAGACTTCATCATCGACCAGTCGCTGATGGCCGGGGGGAATGTTGGCGAATCCTCCTTTGAACACGCGCGGCCATTAGTGTTCGCAGCGAAAGTAGTTCGCTGGTGCGTCGTTACCGATAGCGGCAGCACCTCCCGGACACGCATGGCCACGATCGCGCCATCACGAAGAAGAAACCGGTACTCGTGCACCGGCCACGCGGTGCCGGTTCGCCGCCATTATCGTTCACGCTGTTCACGCGCAACCACGTGTTGCTCGCAGTCCGTATTTTCTTGTCATTTTGTATCTTAAATTGCTCACGCGTTCATCTAAACTTGCCCACGCAGTGACCGCAGTGCTCGCTTTGTAGTGAGGACAATTTCATGTGCCATAGACGATTAATTATTGTTTAATTTAGCATTAAAATTAGAGTTAACGACCACGTGCAGATTTAATAGTGATTATAAGTCGCGGTGTAGTTATTAAGTGTAATATAAGCTGTAAATATAATTATCTAGTGACTGTCCACAAGTGTGCCGTGTCTCGATTTTATTCCGTCCTCTCAGCCCACGCTCATTCGCAAACACCTGCACAGAATCGCCGCTTTTGGTCAGTTTTAGCTGAAAACGTGTGTTTCGTGCACAGAGTCCCTGCTTTTGCTCAGTTTTGGCACAAAACGTGCGTCTTGTGCACAGAATCGCCGCCTTTGTCAGTTTTGGCACAAAACGTGCGTTTCGTGCACAGAATCGCCGCTTTGGCTCAGTTTTGGCACAAAACGTGCGTTTCGTGCTCATAATCGCCGCTTTTGCTCAGTTTTGGCACAAAACGTGCGTTTCGTGCACAGAATCGCCACTTTTGCACAGTTTAGGCACAAAACGTGCGTTCCGTGGACAGAATCGCCGCTTTTGCTCAGTTTTGGCACAAAACGTGCGTTTCGTGCACAGAATCGCCACTTTTGCACAGTTTAGGCACAAAACCTGCGTTTCGTGCACAGAATCGCCGCTTTTGATCAGTTTTGTTTCAAAACGTGCGTTTCGTGAACATAATCGCCGATTTTGCTAAGTTTTGGCACAAAACGTGCGATTCGTGCTCAGAATCGCCGCTTTTGCCCAGTTCTGGCACAAAACGTTCGTTCCACGCACCGAATTGCTCCTTCTGGCACATAGCCCGAGTTTCGTGCACAGAATCGCCACTTTTGCTTAGTTTTGGCACAAAACGTGCGTTTCACGCACCGAATTGCTCTTTTTTGCACAAAACATGCGTTTCGTGCAAAGAATCGCCGCTTTTGCTCAGTATTGGCACAAAACGTGCGTTTCGTGCAAAGAATCGCCGCTTTTGCTCAGTTTTGGCACAAAACGTGCAATTCGTGCACAGAATCGCAGCGTTTGCTCAGTTTTGGCACAAAACGTGCGTTTCGTGCACAGAATCGCCGCTTTTGCTCATTATTGACACAAAACGTGCGTTTCGTGCGCAGAATCGCCGCTTTTGCTCAGTTGTGGCACAAAACGTGCGTTTCACGCACCTATTTGCTCCGTTTTGCACAAAACGTGCGTTTCGTGCAAAGAATCGCCGCTTTTGCTCAGTTTTGGCACAAAACGTGCGTTTCACGCGTCGAATTGCTCCTTTTGGCACAAAACGGGTGTTTCGTGCACAGAATCGCCGCTTCTGCTCAGTTTTGGCACAAAACGTGTGTTTCGTGCACAGAATTGCCGCCTTTGCGCAGTTTTTTCACAAAACGTGCGTTTCGTGCACAGAACCGCCGCTTTTGCTCAGTTTTGGCACAAAACGTTCGTTTCGTGCTCAGAATCGGCGCTTTTGCTCGGTTTTGGCACAAAACGTGTTCTTCGTGCACAGAACTGCCGCTTTTGCTCAGTTTTGGCACAAAACGTGCGTTTCGTGCATAGAATCGCCGCTTTTGCTCAGTTTTGGCACAAGACCCGCGTTTCGTGCCCAGAATCGCCGCTTTAGCTCAGTTTTGGCACAAAACGTGCGTTTCACGCATCGAATTGTTCCTCCTGGCACAAAACGGGCGTTTCGTGCACAGGATCTCCGCTTCTGCTTAGTTTTGGCACAAAACCTGTTCTTCGTGCACAGAATCGCCGCATTTGCTCGGTTTAGGCACAAATCGAGCGTTTCAAGCACCGAATTGCTCCTCTTGGCACAAAACGTGCGTTTCGTGCTCAGAATCGCCGCTTTTGCTCAGTTGAGGCACAAAACGTGCGTTTCACGCACCTATTTGCTCCGTTTTGCAGAAAACGGGCGTTTCGTGCACAGAATCGCCGCTGTTGCTCAGTTTTCCCACAAAACTTGCGTTTCACGCACCGAATTGTTCCTTTTGGCACAAAACGTGCGTTTCGTGCACAGAATCGCCGCTTTTGCTCAGTTTAGGCACAAATCGTGCGTTTCAAGCACCGAATTGCTCCTGTTGGCACAAAACGGGCGTTTCGTGCTCAGAATCGCCGCTTTTGCTCATTATTGGCACAAAACGTGCGTTTCGTGCACAGAATCGCCGCTTTTGCTCAGTTTTGGCACAAAACGTGCGTTTCACGCACCTATTTGCTCCGTTTTGCAAAAAACGTGCGTTTCGTGCACAGAATCGCCGCTTCTGCTCAGTTTTGGCACAAAACGTGAGTTTCGTGCACAGAATCGCCGCTTTTGCGTAGGTTTGGCACAAAACGTGCGTTTCGTGCACAGAAACGCCGCTTTTGCTCAGTTTTGGCACAAAACGTGCAATTCGTGCACAGAATCGCAGCTTTTGCTCAGTTTTGGCACAAAACGTGCGTTTCGTGCACAGAATCGCCGCTGTTGCTCTCTTTTGGCACAAAACGGGCGTTTCACGCACCGAATTGCTTCTTCTGGCACAACACCCGCGTTTCGTGCACAGAATCGCCACTTTTTCTCAATTTTGGCACAAAACGTGCTTTTCGTGCACAGAATCGCCGTTTTTGCTCAGTTTTGGCACAAAACGTGCGTTTCACGCACCGAATTGCTCCTTTTTGGAACAAAACGTGCGTTTCGTGCATAGAATCACCGCTTTTGCATAGTTTTGGCACAAAACGTGCGATTCGTGCTCAGAATCGCCGCTTTTGCTCAGTTTTGGCACAAACCGTGCGTTTCACGAACCGAATTGCTCCCTTTGGCACAAAACGTGCGTTTCCTGCACAGAATCGCCGCTTTTGGTCAGTTTTAGCTGAAAACGTGTGTTTCGTGCGCAGAATCGCCGTTTTCGCTCAGTTTTGGCTCCAAACGTGTGTTTCGTGCACAGAGTCCCAGCTTTTGCTCAGTTTTGGAACAGAACGTGCGTTTCACGCACCGAATTGCTCCTTTTTGGAACAAAACGTGCGATTCGTGCATAGAATCACCGCTTTTGCATAGTTTTGGCACAAAACGTGCGATTCGTGCTCAGAATCGCCGCTTTTGCCCAGTTCTGGCACAAAACGTTCGTTCCACGCACCGAATTGCTCCTTCTGGCACATAGCCCTAGTTTCGTGCACAGAATCGCCACTTTTGCTCAGTTTTGGCACAAAACGTGCATTTCACTCACCGAATTGCTCCTTTTGGGACAAACCGTGCGCTTAGTGCACAGAATCGCCGCTTTTGCTCAGTTTTGGCACTAAACGTGTTTTTCGTGCACAGAATCGCCGTTTTTGCTCAGTATTGTCACAAAACGTGCGTTTAGCGCTCAGAATCGCCGCTTTTGCTCAGTTTTAGCTGAAAACGTGCGTTTCGTGCGCAGAATCGCCGTTTTCGCTCAGTCTTGGCTCAAACCGTGCGTTTCGTGCACAGAATTGCCGCTTTTGCTCAGTTTTGGCACAAAACGTGCGATTCGTGCTCAAAATCGCCGCTTTTGCTCAATTTTGGAACAAAACCCGCGTCTCGTGCAAAGAATCGCTGCTTTTACTCAGTTCTGGCACAAAACGTGCGTTTCACGCACCGAATTGCTCCCTTTGGCACAAAACGTGCGTTTCCTGCACAGAATCGCCGCTTTTGGTCAGTTTTAGCTGAAAACGTGTGTTTCGTGCACAGAGTCCCTGCTTTTGCTCAGTTTTGGCACAAAACGTGCGTCTTGAGCACAGAATCGCCGCCTTTGTCAGTTTTGGCACAAAACGTGCGTTTCGTGCACAGAATCGCCACTTTTGCACAGTTTAGGCACAAAACCTGCGTTTCGTGCACAGAATCGCCGCTTTTGCCCAGTTCTGGCACAAAACGTTCGTTCCACGCACCGAATTGCTCCTTCTGGCACATAGCCCGAGTTTCGTGCACAGAATCGCCACTTTTGCTTAGTTTTGGCACAAAACGTGCGTTTCTCGCACCGAGTTGCTCTTTTTTGCACAAAACATGCGTTTCGTGCAAAGAATCGCCGCTTTTGCTCAGTATTGGCACAAAACGTGCGTTTCGTGCAAAGAATCGCCGCTTTTGCTCAGTTTTGGCACAAAACGTGCGTTTCACGCACCGAATTGCTCCTTTTTGCACAAAACATGCGTTTCGTGCAAAGAATCGCCGCTTTTGCTCAGTATTGGCACAAAACGTGCGTTTCGTGCACAGAATCGCCGCTTTTGCTCAGTTTTGGCACAAAACGTGCATTTCACTCACCGAATTGCTCCTTTTGGGACAAACCGGGCGCTTAGTGCACAGAATCGCCGCTTTTGCTCAGTTTTGGCACAAAATGTGTGTTTCGTGCACAGAATCGCCGCTTTTTCTCAGTTTAGGCACAAAACGTGCGTTTCAAGCACAGAATTGCTCCTCTTGGCACAAAACGGGCGTTTCGTGCTCAGATTCGCCGCTTTTGCTCATTATTGGCACAAAACGTGCGTTTCGTGCGCAGAATCGCCGCATTTACACAGTTTTTGCACTAAGCGTGCGTTTCGTGCACAGAGTCGCCGCTTTTGCTCAGTTTTGGCACAAAACCCACGTTTCGTGCACAGAATTGCCGCTTTTGCTCAGTTCTTGTACAAAACGTGCGTTTCGTGCAAAGAATGGCCGCCTTTGCTGTGTTTTGTCACAAAACGTGCGTTTCGTGCACAGAATCGCCGCTTTTGCTCAGTTTTGGTACAAAACATGCGTTTCGTGCACAGAATCGCCGCTTTTGCTCATTATTGACACAAAACGTGCGTTTCGTGCGCAGAATCGCCGCTTTTGCTCAGCTTTGGCACGAAACATGCGTTTCGTGCACAGAATCGCCGCTTTTGCTCAGTTTTGGCACAAAACGTGCGTTTCTCGCACAGAATTGCTCCTTCTGGTAAAAAAACCAGTGTTTCGCGAACAGAATCGCCGCTTTTGCTCAGTCTTGACACAAAACCCACGTTTTGTGCACAGAATCGCCGCTTTTGCCCAGTTTTGGCACAATCCGCGCGTTTCACGCTCCGAATTGCTCCTTGTGGCACCAAACGGGGGTTTCGTGCACAGAATCGCCGCTTTTTCTCAGTTTTGGCACAAAACGTGCGTTTCGTGCTCAGAATCGCCGCTATTGTTCAGTGTTGGCACAAAACGTGCGTTTCAGGCATCGAATTGCTCCTCCTGGCTCAAAACGGGCGTTTCGTGCACAGAATCTCCGCTTCTGCTTAGTTTTGGCACAAAACCTGTTCTTCGTGCACAGAATCGCCACTTTTGCTCAGTTTTGTCACAAAACGTGAGTTTCGTGCACAGAATCGCTGCTTTTGCTCAGTTTAGGCACAAAACGTGCGTTTCGTGCACAGAATCGCCGCTTTTTCTCGGTTTAGGCACAAACCGAGCGTTTCAAGCACCGAATTGCTCCTCTTGGCACAAAATGTGCGTTTCGTGCTCAGAATCGCCGCTTTTGCTCAGTTTAGGCACAAGTCGTGCGTTTCAAGCACCGAATTGCTCCTCTTGGCACAAAACGGGCGTTTCGTGCTCAGAATCGCCGCTTCTGCTCAGTTTTGGCACGAAACGTGTGTTTCGTGAACAGAATTGCCGCCTTTGCGCAGTTTTTTCACAAAACATGCGTTTCGTGCTCAGAATCGCCGCTTTTGCTCATTATTGGCACAAAACGTGCGTTTCGTGCACAGAATCGCCGCTTCTGCTCAGTTTTGTCACACAACGTGCGTTTCGTGCACAGAATCGCCGCTTTTGCGCAGTTTTTTCACAAAACGTGCGTATGGTGCACATAACCGCCGCTTTTGCTCAGTTTTGGCACTAAACGAGTTTTTCGTGCACAGAATCGCCGTTTTTGCTCAGTACTGTCACAAAACGTGCGTTTAGTGCTCAGGATCGTCGCTTTTACTCAGTTCTGGCACAAAAGGTGCGTTTTACGCAAGAATTCCTCCTTTTGGAACAAAGCGTGCGTTTCGTGCACAGAATCGCCGCTTTTGCTCAGTTTTGGAACAAAACGTGCGATTCGTGCACAGAATCGCAGCTTTTGCTCAGTTTTGGCACAAAACGTGCGTTTCGTGCACAGAATCGCCGCTTTTGCTCAGTTTTGGAACAAAACGTGAGTTTCGTGCACAGAATTGCTCCTTTTCGCACAAAACATGCGTTTCGTGCAAAGAATCGCCACTTTTGCTCAGTATTGGCACAAAACGTGAGTTTCGTGCACAGAATCGCTGATTTTGCTCAGTTTAGGCACAAAACGTGCGTTTCGTGCACAGAATCGCCGCTGTTGCTCAGTTTTCTCACAAAACTTGCGTTTCACGCACCGAATTGCTCCTTCTCGCACAAAACGGGTGTTTCGTGCCCAGAATCGCCGCTTTTGCTCAGTTTTGGAACAAAACGTGAGTTTCGTGCACAGAATCGCCGCTTTTGCTCGGTTTAGGTACAAATCGATCGTTTCAAGCACCGAATTGCTCCTCTTGGCACAAAACGTACGTTTCGTGCACAGAATCGCCGCTTTTGCTCAGTTTTGGCACAAAACGTGCGTTTCACGCACCTATTTGGTCCATTTTGAAAAAAAGGTGCGTTTCGTGTACAGAATCGCCGCTTCTGCTCAGTTTTGGCACAAAACGTGCAATTCGTGCACAGAATCGCAGCTTTTGCTCAGTTTTGGCCCAAAACGTGCGTTTCGAGCACAGAATCGCCGCTTTTGCTCATTATTGGCACATAACGTGTGCTTCGTGCAGAGAATCGCCGCTTTTGCTCAGTTTTGGCACAAAACCTGTTGTTCGTGCTCAGAATCGCCGCTTTTGCTCATTATTGGCACAAAACGTGCGTTTCGTGCAAAGAATCGTCGCTTTTGCTCAGTTTTGGCACAAAACGTGCAATTTGTGCACAGAATCGCAGCTTTTGCTCAGTTTTGGCACAAAACGTGCGTTTCACGCACCGAATTGCTCCTTTTGGCACAAAACGGGTGTTTTGTGCACAGAATCGCCGCTTTTGCTCAGTTTTGGCACAAAACGTGCGTTTCGTGCACAGAATCGCCGCGTTTGCTCAGTTTTGGCACAAAACGGGTTCTTCGTGCACAGAACTGCCGCTTTTGCTCAGTTTTGGTACAAAACGTGCATTTCGTGCACAGAATCGCCGCTTTTGCTCAGTTTTGGCACAAAACCCGCGTTTCGTGCCCAGAATCGCCGCTTTAGCTCAGTTTTGGCACAAAACGTGCGTTTCACGCATCGAATTGCTCCTCCTGGCACAAAACGGGCGTTTCGTGCACAGAATTTCCGCTTCTGCTTAGTTTTGGCACAAAACCTGTTCTTCGTGCACAGAATCGCCGCTTATGCTCAGTTTTGTCACAAAACGTGCGTGTCGGGCCCAGAATCGCCGATTTTGCTCAGATTTGCAACAAAACGTGCGTTTCGTGCACAGAATCGCCGCGTTTGCTCAGTTTTGGCACAAAACGGGTTCTTCGTGCACAGAACTGCCGCTTTTGCTCAGTTTTGGTACAAAACGTGCATTTCGTGCACAGAATCGCCGCTTTTGCTCAGTTTTGGCACAAAACTCGCGTTTCGTGCACAGAATCGCCGCTGTTGCTCCCTTTTGGCACAAAACGTACGTTTCAGGCACCGAATTGCTCCTTTTTGCACAAAACATGCGTTTCGTGCAAAGAATCGCCGCTTTTACTCAGTTCTGGCACAAAAGGTGCGTTTTACGCACCGAATTCCTCCTTTTGGCACAAAGCGTGCGCTTCGTGCACAGAATCGCAGCGTTTGCTCAGTTTTGGCACAAAACGTGCGATTCGTGCACACAATCGCCGCCTTTGCGTAGGTTTGGCACAAAACGTGCGTTTCGTGCACAGAATCGCCGCTTTAGCTCAGTTTTGGCACAAAACGTGCGTTTCACGCATCGAATTGCTCCTCTTGGCACAAAACGGGCGTTTCGTGCACAGAACCTCCGCTCTTGCTCAGTTTTGGCACAAAACGTGTTGCTCGTGCTCAGAATCGCCGCTTTTGCTCATTATTGGCACAAAATGTGTGTTTCGCACACAGAATCGCCGCTTCTGCTCATTATTGGCCCAAAATGTGTGTTTCGTGCACAGAATCGCCGCTTTTGCTCAGTTTTGGCACAAAACGTGCGTTTCACGCACCTATTTGGTCCATTTTGAAAAAAAGGTGCGTTTCGTGTACAGAATCGCCGCTTCTGCTCAGTTTTGGCACAAAACGTGCGTTTCACGCACCGAATTGCTCCTTTTGGCACAAAACGGGTGTTTTGTGCACAGAATCGCCGCTTTTGCTCAGTTTTGGCACAAAACGTGCGTTTCGTGCACAGAATCGCCGCGTTTGCTCAGTTTTGGCACAAAACGGGTTCTTCGTGCACAGAACTGCCGCTTTTGCTCAGTTTTGGTACAAAACGTGCATTTCGTGCACAGAATCGCCGCTTTTGCTCAGTTTTGGCACAAAACCCGCGTTTCGTGCCCAGAATCGCCGCTTTAGCTCAGTTTTGGCACAAAACGTGCGTTTCACGCATCGAATTGCTCCTCCTGGCACAAAACGGGCGTTTCGTGCACAGAATTTCCGCTTCTGCTTAGTTTTGGCACAAAACCTGTTCTTCGTGCACAGAATCGCCGCTTATGCTCAGTTTTGTCACAAAACGTGCGTGTCGTGCCCAGAATCGCCGATTTTGCTCAGATTTGCAACAAAACGTGCGTTTCGTGCACAGAATCGCCGCGTTTGCTCAGTTTTGGCACAAAACGGGTTCTTCGTGCACAGAACTGCCGCTTTTGCTCAGTTTTGGTACAAAACGTGCATTTCGTGCACAGAATCGCCGCTTTTGCTCAGTTTTGGCACAAAACCCGCGTTTCGTGCACAGAATCGCCGCTGTTGCTCCCTTTTGGCACAAAACGTACGTTTCAGGCACCGAATTGCTCCTTTTTGCACAAAACATGCGTTTCGTGCAAAGAATCGCCGCTTTTACTCAGTTCTGGCATTAAACGTGTTTTTCGTGCACAGAATCGCCGTTTTTGCTCAGTATTGTCACAAAACGTGTGTTTAGCGCTCAGAATCGCCGCTTTTGCTCAGTTTTGGCACAAAACCCGCGTTTCGTGCACAGAATCGCCGCTGTTGCTCCCTTTTGGCACAAAACGTACGTTTCAGGCACCGAATTGCTCCTTTTTGCACAAAACATGCGTTTCGTGCAAAGAATCGCCGCTTTTGCTCAGTATTGGCACAAAACGTGCGTTTCGTGCTCAGAATCGCCGCTTTTACTCAGTTCTGGCACAGAAGGTGCGTTTTACGCACCGAATTCCTCCTTTTGGCACAAAGCGTGCGTTTCGTGCACAGAATCGCCGCTTTTGCTCAGTTTTGGAACAAAACGTGCGAATCGTGCACAGAATCGCAGCTTTTTCTCAGTTTTGGCACAAAACGTGCGTTTCGTGCACAGAATCGCCGATTTTGCTCAGTTTTGGCACAAAACGAGTATTTCACTCACCGAATTGCTTCTTTTGGGACAAACCGTGCGCTTAGTGCACAGAATCGCCGCTTTTGCTCAGTTTTGGCACAAAACGTGAGTTTCGTGCACAGAATCGCCGCTTTTGCTCAGTTCTGGCACAAAACGTGCGTTTCGTGAACAGATTCGCCGCATTTGCTCAGTTTTGACATAAAACGTGCGTTTCGTGCATAGAATCGCCGCTACTGCTCAGTTTTGGCACAAAACGTGCGTTTCGTGCACAGAATTGCTCCTTCTGGCACAAAACGTGCGTTTCGTGCACAGAATTGCTCCTTCTGGCACAAAACGTGCGTTTCGTGCACTGAATCGCCTCTTTTGCTCAGCTTTGGCACAAAACCCGCGTTTCGTGCCCAGAATCGTCGCCTTTGCTCAGTTTTGAGACAAAACGTGAAATTCGGGCTCAGAATCGCCGCTTTTTCTCAGTTTTGGCACAAAACGTGCTCTTCGTGCACAGAATCGCAGCTTTTGCTCAGTTTTGGCACAAAACGTGCGTTTCGTGCACAGAATCGTCGCTTATGCTCAGTTTTGACACGAAACGTGAGTTTCGTGCACAGAATCGCCGTTTTTGCTCAGTTTTGGCACAAAACGTGCGTTTCGTGAGCAGAATCGCCGCTTTTGCTCGGTTTTGGCACAAAACCCGCGTTTCGTGCACAGAATCGCCGCATTTGCTCAGTTTTGGCACAAAACGTGCGTTTCGTGTACAGAATCGCCGCTCTTGCCCAGTTTTGGAACAAAACGTGTATTTCGTGCACAGAATTCCCGCATTTGCTCAGTTCTGGCACAAAACGTGCGTTTCATGCACAGAATCGCCGCTGTTGCTCCGTTTTGGCACAAAACGGGCGTTTCACGCACCGAATTGCTCCTTCTTGCACAAAACCCGCGTCTCGTGCAAAGAATCGCCGCTTTTACTCAGTTCTGGCACAAAACGAGCGTTTCACGCACCGAATTCCTCCTTTTGACACAGAACGTGTGTTTCGTGCACATAATCGCCGCTTTTACTCAGCTTTGTCACAAAACGTGCGATTCGTGCACAGAATCGCCGCTTCTGTTCAGCTTTGTCACAAAACCCGCGTTTCGTGCACAGAATCGTCGCCTTTGCTCAGTTTTGACGCAAAACGTGCGTTTCGTGCGCCAAAACGCCGCTTTTGCAGCGAAACGTGCGTTTCGTGCACCAAATCGCTGCTTTTGCACAGTTTTGACGCAAAACATGCGTTTCGTGCACCAAATCGCCGCTTTTGCACAGTTTTGACGCAAAACGTGCGTTTCGTGCGCCAAAACGCCGCTTTTGCAGCGAAACGTGCGTTTCACGCACCGAATCGCCGCTTTTGCTCCGTTTTGGCGAGAAACGTGCGTTTCGTGCACCAGATCGCTGCTTTTGCACAGTTTTGACGCAAAACGTGCGTTTCGTGCACCAAAACGCCGCTTTTGCAGCGAAACGTGCGTTTCGTGCACCAAATCGCCGCTTTTGCACAGTTTTGACGCAAAACGTGCGTTTCGTGCGCCAAAACGCCGCTTTTGCAGCGAAACGTGCGTTTCACGCACCGAATCGCTGCTTTTGCACAGTTTTGACGCAAAACGTGCGTTTCGTGCACCAAATCGCTGCTTTTGCACAGTTTTGACGCAAAACGTGCGTTTCGTGCACCAAAACGCCGCTTTTGCAGCGAAACGTGCGTTTCGTGCACCAAATCGCTGCTTTTGCACAGTTTTGACGCAAAACGTGCGTTTCGTGCACCAAAACGCCGCTTTTGCAGCGAAACGTGCGTTTCGTGCACCAGATCGCTGCTTTTGCACAGTTTTGACGCAAAACGTGCGTTTCGTGCACCAAAACGTCGCTTTTGCAGCGAAACGTGCGTTTCGTGCACCAAAACGCCGCTTTTGCAGCAAAACGTGCGTTTCGTGCACCAAATCGCTGCTTTTGCACAGTTTTGACGCAAAACGTGCGTTTCGTGCACCAAATCGCAGCTTTTGCAACGAAACGTGCGTTTCGTGCACCAAATTGCTGCTTTTGCACAGTTTTGACGCAAAACGTGTGTTTCGTGCGCCAAAACGCCGCTTTTGCAGCGAAACGTGCGTTTCGTGCACCAAATCGCTGCTTTTGCACAGTTTTGACGCAAAACGAGCGTTTCGTGCACCAAAACGCCGCTTTTGCAGCGAAACGTGCGTTTCGTGCACCAAAACGCCGCTTTTGCAGCGAAACGTGCGTTTCGTGCACCAAAACGCCGCTTTTGCAGCGAAACGTGCGTTTCGTGCACCAAAACGCCGCTTTTGCAGCGAAACGTGCGTTTCGTGCACCAAATCGCTGCTTTTGCACAGTTTTGACGCAAAACGTGCGTTTCGTGCGCCTAAACGCCGCTTTTGCAGCGAAACGTGCGTTTCACGCACCGAATCGAAGCTTTTGCTCCGTTTTGGCGAGAAACGTGCGTTTCGTGCACAAAAATCGCTGCTTTTGCACAGTTTTGACGCAAAACGTGCGTTTCGTGCACCAAAACGCCGCTTTTGCAGCGAAACGTGCGTTTCGTGCACCAAATCGCTGCTTTTGTACATTTTTGACGCAAAACGTGCGTTTCGTGCACCAAAGCGCCGCTTTTGCAGCGAAACGTGCGTTTCACGCACCGAATCGCTGCTTTTGCACAGTTTTGACGCAAAACGTGCGTTTCGTGCACCAAATCGCTGCTTTTGCACAGTTTTGACGCAAAACGTGCGTTTCGTGCACCAAAACGCCGCTTTTGCAGCGAAACGTGCGTTTCGTGCACAGAATCGCCGCTTTTGCTCAGTTTTGGCACAAAACGTGCGTTTCACGCACCTATTTGCTCCGTTTTGCAAAAAACGTGCGTTTCGTGCACAGAATCGCCGCTTCTGCTCAGTTTTGGCACAAAACGTGAGTTTCGTGCACAGAATCGCCGCTTTTGCGTAGGTTTGGCACAAAACGTGCGTTTCGTGCACAGAAACGCCGCTTTTGCTCAGTTTTGGCACAAAACGTGCAATTCGTGCACAGAATCGCAGCTTTTGCTCAGTTTTGGCACAAAACGTGCGTTTCGTGCACAGAATCGCCGCTGTTGCTCTCTTTTGGCACAAAACGGGCGTTTCACGCACCGAATTGCTTCTTCTGGCACAACACCCGCGTTTCGTGCACAGAATCGCCACTTTTTCTCAATTTTGGCACAAAACGTGCTTTTCGTGCACAGAATCGCCGTTTTTGCTCAGTTTTGGCACAAAACGTGCGTTTCACGCACCGAATTGCTCCTTTTTGGAACAAAACGTGCGTTTCGTGCATAGAATCACCGCTTTTGCATAGTTTTGGCACAAAACGTGCGATTCGTGCTCAGAATCGCCGCTTTTGCTCAGTTTTGGCACAAACCGTGCGTTTCACGAACCGAATTGCTCCCTTTGGCACAAAACGTGCGTTTCCTGCACAGAATCGCCGCTTTTGGTCAGTTTTAGCTGAAAACGTGTGTTTCGTGCGCAGAATCGCCGTTTTCGCTCAGTTTTGGCTCCAAACGTGTGTTTCGTGCACAGAGTCCCAGCTTTTGCTCAGTTTTGGAACAGAACGTGCGTTTCACGCACCGAATTGCTCCTTTTTGGAACAAAACGTGCGATTCGTGCATAGAATCACCGCTTTTGCATAGTTTTGGCACAAAACGTGCGATTCGTGCTCAGAATCGCCGCTTTTGCCCAGTTCTGGCACAAAACGTTCGTTCCACGCACCGAATTGCTCCTTCTGGCACATAGCCCTAGTTTCGTGCACAGAATCGCCACTTTTGCTCAGTTTTGGCACAAAACGTGCATTTCACTCACCGAATTGCTCCTTTTGGGACAAACCGTGCGCTTAGTGCACAGAATCGCCGCTTTTGCTCAGTTTTGGCACTAAACGTGTTTTTCGTGCACAGAATCGCCGTTTTTGCTCAGTATTGTCACAAAACGTGCGTTTAGCGCTCAGAATCGCCGCTTTTGCTCAGTTTTAGCTGAAAACGTGCGTTTCGTGCGCAGAATCGCCGTTTTCGCTCAGTCTTGGCTCAAACCGTGCGTTTCGTGCACAGAATTGCCGCTTTTGCTCAGTTTTGGCACAAAACGTGCGATTCGTGCTCAAAATCGCCGCTTTTGCTCAATTTTGGAACAAAACCCGCGTCTCGTGCAAAGAATCGCTGCTTTTACTCAGTTCTGGCACAAAACGTGCGTTTCACGCACCGAATTGCTCCCTTTGGCACAAAACGTGCGTTTCCTGCACAGAATCGCCGCTTTTGGTCAGTTTTAGCTGAAAACGTGTGTTTCGTGCACAGAGTCCCTGCTTTTGCTCAGTTTTGGCACAAAACGTGCGTCTTGAGCACAGAATCGCCGCCTTTGTCAGTTTTGGCACAAAACGTGCGTTTCGTGCACAGAATCGCCACTTTTGCACAGTTTAGGCACAAAACCTGCGTTTCGTGCACAGAATCGCCGCTTTTGCCCAGTTCTGGCACAAAACGTTCGTTCCACGCACCGAATTGCTCCTTCTGGCACATAGCCCGAGTTTCGTGCACAGAATCGCCACTTTTGCTTAGTTTTGGCACAAAACGTGCGTTTCTCGCACCGAGTTGCTCTTTTTTGCACAAAACATGCGTTTCGTGCAAAGAATCGCCGCTTTTGCTCAGTATTGGCACAAAACGTGCGTTTCGTGCAAAGAATCGCCGCTTTTGCTCAGTTTTGGCACAAAACGTGCGTTTCACGCACCGAATTGCTCCTTTTTGCACAAAACATGCGTTTCGTGCAAAGAATCGCCGCTTTTGCTCAGTATTGGCACAAAACGTGCGTTTCGTGCACAGAATCGCCGCTTTTGCTCAGTTTTGGCACAAAACGTGCATTTCACTCACCGAATTGCTCCTTTTGGGACAAACCGGGCGCTTAGTGCACAGAATCGCCGCTTTTGCTCAGTTTTGGCACAAAATGTGTGTTTCGTGCACAGAATCGCCGCTTTTTCTCAGTTTAGGCACAAAACGTGCGTTTCAAGCACAGAATTGCTCCTCTTGGCACAAAACGGGCGTTTCGTGCTCAGATTCGCCGCTTTTGCTCATTATTGGCACAAAACGTGCGTTTCGTGCGCAGAATCGCCGCATTTACACAGTTTTTGCACTAAGCGTGCGTTTCGTGCACAGAGTCGCCGCTTTTGCTCAGTTTTGGCACAAAACCCACGTTTCGTGCACAGAATTGCCGCTTTTGCTCAGTTCTTGTACAAAACGTGCGTTTCGTGCAAAGAATGGCCGCCTTTGCTGTGTTTTGTCACAAAACGTGCGTTTCGTGCACAGAATCGCCGCTTTTGCTCAGTTTTGGTACAAAACATGCGTTTCGTGCACAGAATCGCCGCTTTTGCTCATTATTGACACAAAACGTGCGTTTCGTGCGCAGAATCGCCGCTTTTGCTCAGCTTTGGCACGAAACATGCGTTTCGTGCACAGAATCGCCGCTTTTGCTCAGTTTTGGCACAAAACGTGCGTTTCTCGCACAGAATTGCTCCTTCTGGTAAAAAAACCAGTGTTTCGCGAACAGAATCGCCGCTTTTGCTCAGTCTTGACACAAAACCCACGTTTTGTGCACAGAATCGCCGCTTTTGCCCAGTTTTGGCACAATCCGCGCGTTTCACGCTCCGAATTGCTCCTTGTGGCACCAAACGGGGGTTTCGTGCACAGAATCGCCGCTTTTTCTCAGTTTTGGCACAAAACGTGCGTTTCGTGCTCAGAATCGCCGCTATTGTTCAGTGTTGGCACAAAACGTGCGTTTCAGGCATCGAATTGCTCCTCCTGGCTCAAAACGGGCGTTTCGTGCACAGAATCTCCGCTTCTGCTTAGTTTTGGCACAAAACCTGTTCTTCGTGCACAGAATCGCCACTTTTGCTCAGTTTTGTCACAAAACGTGAGTTTCGTGCACAGAATCGCTGCTTTTGCTCAGTTTAGGCACAAAACGTGCGTTTCGTGCACAGAATCGCCGCTTTTTCTCGGTTTAGGCACAAACCGAGCGTTTCAAGCACCGAATTGCTCCTCTTGGCACAAAATGTGCGTTTCGTGCTCAGAATCGCCGCTTTTGCTCAGTTTAGGCACAAGTCGTGCGTTTCAAGCACCGAATTGCTCCTCTTGGCACAAAACGGGCGTTTCGTGCTCAGAATCGCCGCTTCTGCTCAGTTTTGGCACGAAACGTGTGTTTCGTGAACAGAATTGCCGCCTTTGCGCAGTTTTTTCACAAAACATGCGTTTCGTGCTCAGAATCGCCGCTTTTGCTCATTATTGGCACAAAACGTGCGTTTCGTGCACAGAATCGCCGCTTCTGCTCAGTTTTGTCACACAACGTGCGTTTCGTGCACAGAATCGCCGCTTTTGCGCAGTTTTTTTCACAAAACGTGCGTATGGTGCACATAACCGCCGCTTTTGCTCAGTTTTGGCACTAAACGAGTTTTTCGTGCAAAGAATCGCCACTTTTGCTCAGTATTGGCACAAAACGTGAGTTTCGTGCACAGAATCGCTGATTTTGCTCAGTTTAGGCACAAAACGTGCGTTTCGTGCACAGAATCGCCGCTGTTGCTCAGTTTTCTCACAAAACTTGCGTTTCACGCACCGAATTGCTCCTTCTCGCACAAAACGGGTGTTTCGTGCCCAGAATCGCCGCTTTTGCTCAGTTTTGGAACAAAACGTGAGTTTCGTGCACAGAATCGCCGCTTTTGCTCGGTTTAGGTACAAATCGATCGTTTCAAGCACCGAATTGCTCCTCTTGGCACAAAACGTACGTTTCGTGCACAGAATCGCCGCTTTTGCTCAGTTTTGGCACAAAACGTGCGTTTCACGCACCTATTTGGTCCATTTTGAAAAAAAGGTGCGTTTCGTGTACAGAATCGCCGCTTCTGCTCAGTTTTGGCACAAAACGTGCAATTCGTGCACAGAATCGCAGCTTTTGCTCAGTTTTGGCCCAAAACGTGCGTTTCGAGCACAGAATCGCCGCTTTTGCTCATTATTGGCACATAACGTGTGCTTCGTGCAGAGAATCGCCGCTTTTGCTCAGTTTTGGCACAAAACCTGTTGTTCGTGCTCAGAATCGCCGCTTTTGCTCATTATTGGCACAAAACGTGCGTTTCGTGCAAAGAATCGTCGCTTTTGCTCAGTTTTGGCACAAAACGTGCAATTTGTGCACAGAATCGCAGCTTTTGCTCAGTTTTGGCACAAAACGTGCGTTTCACGCACCGAATTGCTCCTTTTGGCACAAAACGGGTGTTTTGTGCACAGAATCGCCGCTTTTGCTCAGTTTTGGCACAAAACGTGCGTTTCGTGCACAGAATCGCCGCGTTTGCTCAGTTTTGGCACAAAACGGGTTCTTCGTGCACAGAACTGCCGCTTTTGCTCAGTTTTGGTACAAAACGTGCATTTCGTGCACAGAATCGCCGCTTTTGCTCAGTTTTGGCACAAAACCCGCGTTTCGTGCCCAGAATCGCCGCTTTAGCTCAGTTTTGGCACAAAACGTGCGTTTCACGCATCGAATTGCTCCTCCTGGCACAAAACGGGCGTTTCGTGCACAGAATTTCCGCTTCTGCTTAGTTTTGGCACAAAACCTGTTCTTCGTGCACAGAATCGCCGCTTATGCTCAGTTTTGTCACAAAACGTGCGTGTCGGGCCCAGAATCGCCGATTTTGCTCAGATTTGCAACAAAACGTGCGTTTCGTGCACAGAATCGCCGCGTTTGCTCAGTTTTGGCACAAAACGGGTTCTTCGTGCACAGAACTGCCGCTTTTGCTCAGTTTTGGTACAAAACGTGCATTTCGTGCACAGAATCGCCGCTTTTGCTCAGTTTTGGCACAAAACTCGCGTTTCGTGCACAGAATCGCCGCTGTTGCTCCCTTTTGGCACAAAACGTACGTTTCAGGCACCGAATTGCTCCTTTTTGCACAAAACATGCGTTTCGTGCAAAGAATCGCCGCTTTTACTCAGTTCTGGCACAAAAGGTGCGTTTTACGCACCGAATTCCTCCTTTTGGCACAAAGCGTGCGCTTCGTGCACAGAATCGCAGCGTTTGCTCAGTTTTGGCACAAAACGTGCGATTCGTGCACACAATCGCCGCCTTTGCGTAGGTTTGGCACAAAACGTGCGTTTCGTGCACAGAATCGCCGCTTTAGCTCAGTTTTGGCACAAAACGTGCGTTTCACGCATCGAATTGCTCCTCTTGGCACAAAACGGGCGTTTCGTGCACAGAACCTCCGCTCTTGCTCAGTTTTGGCACAAAACGTGTTGCTCGTGCTCAGAATCGCCGCTTTTGCTCATTATTGGCACAAAATGTGTGTTTCGCACACAGAATCGCCGCTTCTGCTCATTATTGGCCCAAAATGTGTGTTTCGTGCACAGAATCGCCGCTTTTGCTCAGTTTTGGCACAAAACGTGCGTTTCACGCACCTATTTGGTCCATTTTGAAAAAAAGGTGCGTTTCGTGTACAGAATCGCCGCTTCTGCTCAGTTTTGGCACAAAACGTGCGTTTCACGCACCGAATTGCTCCTTTTGGCACAAAACGGGTGTTTTGTGCACAGAATCGCCGCTTTTGCTCAGTTTTGGCACAAAACGTGCGTTTCGTGCACAGAATCGCCGCGTTTGCTCAGTTTTGGCACAAAACGGGTTCTTCGTGCACAGAACTGCCGCTTTTGCTCAGTTTTGGTACAAAACGTGCATTTCGTGCACAGAATCGCCGCTTTTGCTCAGTTTTGGCACAAAACCCGCGTTTCGTGCCCAGAATCGCCGCTTTAGCTCAGTTTTGGCACAAAACGTGCGTTTCACGCATCGAATTGCTCCTCCTGGCACAAAACGGGCGTTTCGTGCACAGAATTTCCGCTTCTGCTTAGTTTTGGCACAAAACCTGTTCTTCGTGCACAGAATCGCCGCTTATGCTCAGTTTTGTCACAAAACGTGCGTGTCGTGCCCAGAATCGCCGATTTTGCTCAGATTTGCAACAAAACGTGCGTTTCGTGCACAGAATCGCCGCGTTTGCTCAGTTTTGGCACAAAACGGGTTCTTCGTGCACAGAACTGCCGCTTTTGCTCAGTTTTGGTACAAAACGTGCATTTCGTGCACAGAATCGCCGCTTTTGCTCAGTTTTGGCACAAAACCCCGCGTTTCGTGCACAGAATCGCCGCTGTTGCTCCCTTTTGGCACAAAACGTACGTTTCAGGCACCGAATTGCTCCTTTTTGCACAAAACATGCGTTTCGTGCAAAGAATCGCCGCTTTTACTCAGTTCTGGCATTAAACGTGTTTTTCGTGCACAGAATCGCCGTTTTTGCTCAGTATTGTCACAAAACGTGTGTTTAGCGCTCAGAATCGCCGCTTTTGCTCAGTTTTGGCACAAAACCCGCGTTTCGTGCACAGAATCGCCGCTGTTGCTCCCTTTTGGCACAAAACGTACGTTTCAGGCACCGAATTGCTCCTTTTTGCACAAAACATGCGTTTCGTGCAAAGAATCGCCGCTTTTGCTCAGTATTGGCACAAAACGTGCGTTTCGTGCTCAGAATCGCCGCTTTTACTCAGTTCTGGCACAGAAGGTGCGTTTTACGCACCGAATTCCTCCTTTTGGCACAAAGCGTGCGTTTCGTGCACAGAATCGCCGCTTTTGCTCAGTTTTGGAACAAAACGTGCGAATCGTGCACAGAATCGCAGCTTTTTCTCAGTTTTGGCACAAAACGTGCGTTTCGTGCACAGAATCGCCGATTTTGCTCAGTTTTGGCACAAAACGAGTATTTCACTCACCGAATTGCTTCTTTTGGGACAAACCGTGCGCTTAGTGCACAGAATCGCCGCTTTTGCTCAGTTTTGGCACAAAACGTGAGTTTCGTGCACAGAATCGCCGCTTTTGCTCAGTTCTGGCACAAAACGTGCGTTTCGTGAACAGATTCGCCGCATTTGCTCAGTTTTGACATAAAACGTGGCGTTTCGTGCATAGAATCGCCGCTACTGCTCAGTTTTGGCACAAAACGTGCGTTTCGTGCACAGAATTGCTCCTTCTGGCACAAAACGTGCGTTTCGTGCACAGAATTGCTCCTTCTGGCACAAAACGTGCGTTTCGTGCACTGAATCGCCTCTTTTGCTCAGCTTTGGCACAAAACCCGCGTTTCGTGCCCAGAATCGTCGCCTTTGCTCAGTTTTGAGACAAAACGTGAAATTCGGGCTCAGAATCGCCGCTTTTTCTCAGTTTTGGCACAAAACGTGCTCTTCGTGCACAGAATCGCAGCTTTTGCTCAGTTTTGGCACAAAACGTGCGTTTCGTGCACAGAATCGTCGCTTATGCTCAGTTTTGACACGAAACGTGAGTTTCGTGCACAGAATCGCCGTTTTTGCTCAGTTTTGGCACAAAACGTGCGTTTCGTGAGCAGAATCGCCGCTTTTGCTCGGTTTTGGCACAAAACCCGCGTTTCGTGCACAGAATCGCCGCATTTGCTCAGTTTTGGCACAAAACGTGCGTTTCGTGTACAGAATCGCCGCTCTTGCCCAGTTTTGGAACAAAACGTGTATTTCGTGCACAGGAATTCCCGCATTTGCTCAGTTCTGGCACAAAACGTGCGTTTCATGCACAGAATCGCCGCTGTTGCTCCGTTTTGGCACAAAACGGGCGTTTCACGCACCGAATTGCTCCTTCTTGCACAAAACCCGCGTCTCGTGCAAAGAATCGCCGCTTTTACTCAGTTCTGGCACAAAACGAGCGTTTCACGCACCGAATTCCTCCTTTTGACACAGAACGTGTGTTTCGTGCACATAATCGCCGCTTTTACTCAGCTTTGTCACAAAACGTGCGATTCGTGCACAGAATCGCCGCTTCTGTTCAGCTTTGTCACAAAACCCGCGTTTCGTGCACAGAATCGTCGCCTTTGCTCAGTTTTTGACGCAAAACGTGCGTTTCGTGCGCCAAAACGCCGCTTTTGCAGCGAAACGTGCGTTTCGTGCACCAAATCGCTGCTTTTGCACAGTTTTGACGCAAAACATGCGTTTCGTGCACCAAATCGCCGCTTTTGCACAGTTTTGACGCAAAACGTGCGTTTCGTGCGCCAAAACGCCGCTTTTGCAGCGAAACGTGCGTTTCACGCACCGAATCGCCGCTTTTGCTCCGTTTTGGCGAGAAACGTGCGTTTCGTGCACCAGATCGCTGCTTTTGCACAGTTTTGACGCAAAACGTGCGTTTCGTGCACCAAAACGCCGCTTTTGCAGCGAAACGTGCGTTTCGTGCACCAAATCGCCGCTTTTGCACAGTTTTGACGCAAAACGTGCGTTTCGTGCGCCAAAACGCCGCTTTTGCAGCGAAACGTGCGTTTCACGCACCGAATCGCTGCTTTTGCACAGTTTTGACGCAAAACGTGCGTTTCGTGCACCAAATCGCTGCTTTTGCACAGTTTTGACGCAAAACGTGCGTTTCGTGCACCAAAACGCCGCTTTTGCAGCGAAACGTGCGTTTCGTGCACCAAATCGCTGCTTTTGCACAGTTTTGACGCAAAACGTGCGTTTCGTGCACCAAAACGCCGCTTTTGCAGCGAAACGTGCGTTTCGTGCACCAGATCGCTGCTTTTGCACAGTTTTGACGCAAAACGTGCGTTTCGTGCACCAAAACGTCGCTTTTGCAGCGAAACGTGCGTTTCGTGCACCAAAACGCCGCTTTTGCAGCAAAACGTGCGTTTCGTGCACCAAATCGCTGCTTTTGCACAGTTTTGACGCAAAACGTGCGTTTCGTGCACCAAATCGCAGCTTTTGCAACGAAACGTGCGTTTCGTGCACCAAATTGCTGCTTTTGCACAGTTTTGACGCAAAACGTGTGTTTCGTGCGCCAAAACGCCGCTTTTGCAGCGAAACGTGCGTTTCGTGCACCAAATCGCTGCTTTTGCACAGTTTTGACGCAAAACGAGCGTTTCGTGCACCAAAACGCCGCTTTTGCAGCGAAACGTGCGTTTCGTGCACCAAAACGCCGCTTTTGCAGCGAAACGTGCGTTTCGTGCACCAAAACGCCGCTTTTGCAGCGAAACGTGCGTTTCGTGCACCAAAACGCCGCTTTTGCAGCGAAACGTGCGTTTCGTGCACCAAATCGCTGCTTTTGCACAGTTTTGACGCAAAACGTGCGTTTCGTGCGCCTAAACGCCGCTTTTGCAGCGAAACGTGCGTTTCACGCACCGAATCGAAGCTTTTGCTCCGTTTTGGCGAGAAACGTGCGTTTCGTGCACAAAAATCGCTGCTTTTGCACAGTTTTGACGCAAAACGTGCGTTTCGTGCACCAAAACGCCGCTTTTGCAGCGAAACGTGCGTTTCGTGCACCAAATCGCTGCTTTTGTACATTTTTGACGCAAAACGTGCGTTTCGTGCACCAAAGCGCCGCTTTTGCAACGAAACGTTCGTTTCGTGCACCAAATCGCTGCTTTTGCACAGTTTTGACGCAAAACGTGTGTTTCGTGCACCAAAACGCCGCTTTTGCAGCGAAACGTGCGTTTCACGCACCGAATCGCCGCTTTTGCTCCGTTTTGGCGAGAAACGTGCGTTTCGTGCACCAAATCGCTGCTTTTGCACAGTTTTGACGCAAAACGTGCGTTTCGTGCACCAAAACGCCGCTTTTGCAGCGAAACATGCGTTTCGTGCACCAAAACGCCGCTTTTGCAACGAAACGTGAGTTTCGTGCACCAAATCGCTGCTTTTGCACAGTTTTTACGCAAAACGTACGTTTCGTGCACCAAAACGCCGCTTTTGCAATGAAACGTGCGTTTCGTGCACCAAATCGGTGCTTTTGCACAGTTTTGACGCCAAACGTGCGTTTCGTGCGCCGAAACGCCGCTTTTGCAGCGAAACGTGCGTTTCGTGCACCAAAACGCCGCTTTTGCAGCGAAACATGCGTTTCGTGCACCAAAACGCCGCTTTTGCAACGAAACGTGTGTTTCGTGCACCAAATCGCTGCTTTTGCACAGTTTTGACGCAAAACGTGCGTTTCGTGCGCCAAAACGCCGCTTTTGCAGCGAAACGTGCGTTTCACGCACCGAATCGCCGCTTTTGCTCCGTTTTGGCGAGAAACGTGCGTTTCGTGCACGAAATCGCTGCTTTTGCACAGTTTTGACGCAAAACGTGCGTTTCGTGCACCAAAACGCCGCTTTTGCAGCGAAACATGCGTTTCGTGCACCAAAACGCCGCTTTTGCAGCGAAACGTGAGTTTCGTGCACCAAATCGCTGCTTTTGCACAGTTTTGACGCAAAACGTGCGTTTCGTGCGCCAAAACGCCGCTTTTGCAGCGAAACGTGCGTTTCACGCACCGAATCGCCGCTTTTGCTCCGTTTTGGCGAGAAACGTGCGTTTCGTGCACCAAATCGCTGCTTTCGCACAGTTTTGACGCAAAACGTGCATTTCGTGCACCAAAACGCAGCTTTTGCAACGAAACGTGCGTTTCGTGCACCAAATCGCTGCTTTTGCACAGTTTTGACGCAAAACGTGCGTTTAGTGCGCCAAAACGCCGCTTTTGCAGCGAAAGGTGCGTTTCACGCACCGAATCGCCGCTTTTGCTCCGTTTTGGCGAGAAACGTGAGTTTCGTGCACCAAATCGCTGCTTTTGCACAGTTTTGACGCAAAACGTGCGTTTCGTGCACCAAAACGCCGCTTTTGCAGCGAAACGTGCGTTTCGTGCACCACAACGCCGCTTTTGCAGCGAAACGTTCGTTTCGTGCACCAAAACGCCGCTTTTGCAACGAAACGTGAGTTTCGTGCACCAAATCGCTGCTTTTGCACAGTTTTGACGCAAACGTGCGTTTCGTGCGCCAAAACGCCGCTTTTGCAGCGAAACGTGCGTTTCACGCACCGAATCGCCGCTTTTGCTCCGTTTTGGCGAGAAACGTGCGTTTCGTGCACCAAATCGCTGCTTTTGCACAGTTTTGACGCAAAACGTGCCTTTCGTGCACCAAAACGCCGCTTTTGCAGCGAAACGTGCGTTTCGTGCACCAAATCGCTGCTTTTGCACAGTTTTGACGCAAAACGTGCGTTTCGTGCACCAAAACGCCGCTTTTGCAGCGAAACGTGCGTTTCGTG
>CALSEM010000026.1:0-347214 GCA_943735885.1 Stelis phaeoptera
TCCTTCTGGCACAAAACGTGCGCTTCGCACACAGAATCGCCGCATTTGCTCAGATTTGGCACAAAACGTGCGTTTCGTGCACAGAATCGCCGCATTTGCTCAGATTTGGCACAAAACGTGCGTTTCGTGCACAGAATCGCCGCTTTTGATCAGTTTTGGCACAAAACCCGTGTTTCGTGCACAGAATCGCCGCTTTTGCTCAGTTTTGGCACAAAACGTGCGTTTTGTGCACAGAATCGCCGCTTTTGCTCAGTTTTGGCACAAAGCGTGCGTTTCGTGCACAGAATCGCCGCTTTTGCTCAGTTTTGGCACAAAAAGTGCGTTTCGTGCACTGAATCGCCGCTTTTGCTCAGTTTTGGCACAAAACGTGCATTTCGAGCATAGAATGGCCGTTTTTGCACAGTTTTGGCATAATACGTGCGTTTCGTGCAGAGAATCGCCGCTTCTGCTCAGTTTTGGCACAAAACGTGCGTTTCGTGCTCAGAATCGCCGCTTTTGCTCAGTTTTGGCACAAATCAGGTGTTTCGTGCGCAGAATCGCCGCTTTTGCTCAGTTTTGCAACAAAAGGTGCGCTTCGTGCACAGAATCGCCGTTTTTGCTCAGTTTTCGCACAAAACGTGCGTTTCGTGCACAGAATCGCCGCTTTTGCTCAGCTTTGGCACCAAACGTGCGTTTCGTGCACAGAATCGCCGCTTTTGCTCAGTTTTGGCATAAAACGTGCGTTTCGTGCTCAGAATCGCCGCTTTTGCTCGGTTTTGGCACAAAACGTACGTTTCGTGCACAGAATCGCCGCTTTTGCTCAGTTCTGGCACATAGCGTGCGTTTCGTGCACGGTATCGCCGTTTTTGCTCAGTGTTGGCACAAAACGTGCGTTTCGTGCACAGAATCTCCGCTTTATCTCAGTTTTGGCACAAAACGTGCGTTTCACGCCCCTAATTGCTCCTTCTGGCACAAAACGTGCGCTTCGCACACAGAATCGCCGCATTTGCTCAGATTTGGCACAAAACGTGCGTTTCGTGCACAGAATCGCCGCATTTGCTCAGATTTGGCACAAAACGTGCGTTTCGTGCACAGAATCGCCGCTTTTGATCAGTTTTGGCACAAAACCCGTGTTTCGTGCACAGAATCGCCGCTTTTGCTCAGTTTTGGCACAAAACGTGCGTTTTGTGCACAGAATCGCCGCTTTTGCTCAGTTTTGGCACAAAGCGTGCGTTTCGTGCACAGAATCGCCGCTTTTGCTCAGTTTTGGCACAAAATGTGCGTTTCGTGCACTGAATCGCCGCTTTTGCTCAGTTTTGGCATAAAACGTGCGTTTCGTGCGCTGAATCGCCGCTTTTGCTCAGTTTTAGCACAAAACGCGCGTTTCGTGAACAGAATCGTCGCTATTGCCTAGTTTTGGCACAAAACGTGGATTTCGAGCATAGAATCGCCGCTTTTGCTCAGTTTTCGCACAAAACGTGCGTTTCGTGCACAGAATCGCCGCTTTTGCTCAGTTTTGCAACAAAACGTGCGTTTCACGCCCCTAATTGCTCCTTCTGGCACAAAACGTGCGCTTCGCACTCAGAATCGCCGCATTTGCTCAGATTTGGCACAAAACGTGCGTTTCGTGCACAGAATCGCCGCACTTGCTCAGATTTGGCACAAAACGTGCGTTTCGTGCACAGAATCGCCGCTTTTGCTCAGTTTTGGCACAAAACGTGCGTTTCGTGCACAGAATCGCCGCTTTTGCTCAGTTTTGTCACAAAACCCGTGTTTCGTCCTCAGAATCGTCGCTTTTGCTCAGTTTTGACACAAAACGTGCGTTTCGCGAACAGAATTGCTCCTTTTGGCACAAAACCCGTGTTTCGTGCACAGAGTCGCCGCTTTTGCTCAGTGTTGGCACAAAACGTGCGTTTCGTGCACAGAATCTCCGCTTTATCTCAGTTTTGGCACAAAACGTGCGCTTCGTGCACAGAATCGCCGCTTTTGCTCAGTTTTTTCACAAAACGTGCGTTCGACGCACCGAATTGCTCCTGTTGGCATAAAACTTGCGTTTCGTGCACAGAATCGCCGCTTTTGCTCAGTTTTGGCACAAAAAGTGCGTTTCGTGCACTGAATCGCCGCTTTTGCTCAGTTTTGGCACAAAACGTGCATTTCGAGCATAGAATGGCCGTTTTTGCACAGTTTTGGCATAATACGTGCGTTTCGTGCAGAGAATCGCCGCTTCTGCTCAGTTTTGGCACAAAACGTGCGTTTCGTGCTCAGAATCGCCGCTTTTGCTCAGTTTTGGCACAAATCAGGTGTTTCGTGCGCAGAATCGCCGCTTTTGCTCAGTTTTGCAACAAAAGGTGCGCTTCGTGCACAGAATCGCCGTTTTTGCTCAGTTTTCGCACAAAACGTGCGTTTCGTGCACAGAATCGCCGCTTTTGCTCAGCTTTGGCACCAAACGTGCGTTTCGTGCACAGAATCGCCGCTTTTGCTCAGTTTTGGCATAAAACGTGCGTTTCGTGCTCAGAATCGCCGCTTTTGCTCGGTTTTGGCACAAAACGTACGTTTCGTGCACAGAATCGCCGCTTTTGCTCAGTTCTGGCACATAGCGTGCGTTTCGTGCACGGTATCGCCGTTTTTGCTCAGTGTTGGCACAAAACGTGCGTTTCGTGCACAGAATCTCCGCTTTATCTCAGTTTTGGCACAAAACGTGCGTTTCACGCCCCTAATTGCTCCTTCTGGCACAAAACGTGCGCTTCGCACACAGAATCGCCGCATTTGCTCAGATTTGGCACAAAACGTGCGTTTCGTGCACAGAATCGCCGCATTTGCTCAGATTTGGCACAAAACGTGCGTTTCGTGCACAGAATCGCCGCTTTTGATCAGTTTTGGCACAATACCCGTGTTTCGTGCACAGAATCGCCGCTTTTGCTCAGTTTTGGCACAAAACGTGCGTTTTGTGCACAGAATCGCCGCTTTTGCTCAGTTTTGGCACAAAGCGTGCGTTTCGTGCACAGAATCGCCGCTTTTGCTCAGTTTTGGCACAAAAAGTGCGTTTCGTGCACCGAATCGCCGCTTTTGCTCAGTTTTGGCATAAAACGTGCGTTTCGTGCGCTGAATCGCCGCTTTTGCTCAGTTTTAGCACAAAACGCGCGTTTCGTGAACAGAATCGTCGCTATTGCCTAGTTTTGGCACAAAACGTGGATTTCGAGCATAGAATCGCCGCTTTTGCTCAGTTTTCGCACAAAACGTGCGTTTCGTGCACAGAATCGCCGCTTTTGCTCAGTTTTGCAACAAAACGTGCGTTTCACGCCCCTAATTGCTCCTTCTGGCACAAAACGTGCGCTTCGCACTCAGAATCGCCGCATTTGCTCAGATTTGGCACAAAACGTGCGTTTCGTGCACAGAATCGCCGCACTTGCTCAGATTTGGCACAAAACGTGCGTTTCGTGCACAGAATCGCCGCTTTTGCTCAGTTTTGGCACAAAACGTGCGTTTCGTGCACAGAATCGCCGCTTTTGCTCAGTTTTGTCACAAAACCCGTGTTTCGTCCTCAGAATCGCCGCTTTTGCTCAGTTTTGACACAAAACGTGCGTTTCGCGAACAGAATTGCTCCTTTTGGCACAAAACCCGTGTTTCGTGCACAGAGTCGCCGCTTTTGCTCAGTGTTGGCACAAAACGTGCGTTTCGTGCACAGAATCTCCGCTTTATCTCAGTTTTGGCACAAAACGTGCGCTTCGTGCACAGAATCGCCGCTTTTGCTCAGTTTTTTCACAAAACGTGCGTTCGACGCACCGAATTGCTCCTGTTGGCATAAAACTTGCGTTTCGTGCACAGAATCGCCGCTTTTGCTCAGTTTTGGCACAAAAAGTGCGTTTCGTGCACTGAATCGCCGCTTTTGCTCAGTTTTGGCACAAAACGTGCATTTCGAGCATAGAATGGCCGTTTTTGCACAGTTTTGGCATAATACGTGCGTTTCGTGCAGAGAATCGCCGCTTCTGCTCAGTTTTGGCACAAAACGTGCGTTTCGTGCTCAGAATCGCCGCTTTTGCTCAGTTTTGGCACAAATCAGGTGTTTCGTGCGCAGAATCGCCGCTTTTGCTCAGTTTTAGCACAAACCGCGCGTTTCGAGCATAGAATCGCCGCTTTTGCTGAGTTCTGGCACAATACGTGCGTTTCGCGCACCGAATCGCCGCTTTTGCTCAGTTTTCGCACAAAACGTGCGTTTCGTGCACAGAATCGCCGCTTTTTCTCAGTTTTGGCACAAAACGTGCGTTTCGTGCGCAGAATCGCCGCTTTTTCTCAGTTTTGGCACAATACGTGCGTTTCGCGCACCGAATCGCCGCTTTTGCTCAGTTATCGCACAAAAAGTGCGTTTCGTGCACTGAATCGCCGCTTTTGCTCAGTTTTGGCATAAAACGTGCGTTTCGTGCGCTGAATCGCCGCTTTTGCTCAGTTTTAGCACAAAACGCGCGTTTCGTGAACAGAATCGTCGCTATTGCCTAGTTTTGGCACAAAACGTGGATTTCGAGCATAGAATCGCCGCTTTTGCTCAGTTTTCGCACAAAACGTGCGTTTCGTGCACAGAATCGCCGCTTTTGCTCAGTTTTGCAACAAAACGTGCGTTTCACGCCCCTAATTGCTCCTTCTGGCACAAAACGTGCGCTTCGCACTCAGAATCGCCGCATTTGCTCAGATTTGGCACAAAACGTGCGTTTCGTGCACAGAATCGCCGCACTTGCTCAGATTTGGCACAAAACGTGCGTTTCGTGCACAGAATCGCCGCTTTTGCTCAGTTTTGGCACAAAACGTGCGTTTCGTGCACAGAATCGCCGCTTTTGCTCAGTTTTGTCACAAAACCCGTGTTTCGTCCTCAGAATCGCCGCTTTTGCTCAGTTTTGACACAAAACGTGCGTTTCGCGAACAGAATTAACCTTTTGGCACAAAACCCGTGTTTCGTGCACAGAGTCGCCGCTTTTGCTCAGTGTTGGCACAAAACGTGCGTTTCGTGCACAGAATCTCCGCTTTATCTCAGTTTTGGCACAAAACGTGCGCTTCGTGCACAGAATCGCCGCTTTTGCTCAGTTTTTTCACAAAACGTGCGTTCGACGCACCGAATTGCTCCTGTTGGCATAAAACTTGCGTTTCGTGCACAGAATCGCCGCTTTTGCTCAGTTTTGGCACAAAAAGTGCGTTTCGTGCACTGAATCGCCGCTTTTGCTCAGTTTTGGCACAAAACGTGCATTTCGAGCATAGAATGGCCGTTTTTGCACAGTTTTGGCATAATACGTGCGTTTCGTGCAGAGAATCGCCGCTTCTGCTCAGTTTTGGCACAAAACGTGCGTTTCGTGCTCAGAATCGCCGCTTTTGCTCAGTTTTGGCACAAATCAGGTGTTTCGTGCGCAGAATCGCCGCTTTTGCTCAGTTTTGCAACAAAAGGTGCGCTTCGTGCACAGAATCGCCGTTTTTGCTCAGTTTTGCAACAAAACGTGCGTTTCGTGCACAGAATCGCCGCTTTTGCTCAGTTTTGGCACAAAACGAGCGTTTCGTGCATAGAATCGCCGCTTTTGATCAGTTTTGGCACAAAACCCGTGTTTCGTGCACAGAATCGCCGCTTTTGCTCAGTTTTGGCACAAAACGTGCGTTTCGTGCACAGAATCGCCGCTTTTGCTCAGTTTTGGCACAATACGTGCGTTTCGCGCACCGAATCGCCGCTTTTGCTCAGTTTTGGCACAAAACGTGCGTTTTGTGCACAGAATCGCCGCTTTTGCTCAGTTTTGGCACAAAGCGTGCGTTTCACGCCCCGAATTGCTCCTTCTGGCACAAAACGTGCGTTTCGTACTCAGAATCGCCGCATTTGCTCAGATTTGGCACAAAACGTGCGTTTCGTGCACAGAATCGCCGCATTTGCTCCGTTTTGGCACAAAACGTGCGTTTCGTGCGCTGAATCGCCGCTTTTGCTCAGTTTTAGCACAAACCGCGCGTTTCGAGCATAGAATCGCCGCTTTTGCTGAGTTCTGGCACAATACGTGCGTTTCGCGCACCGAATCGCCGCTTTTGCTCAGTTTTCGCACAAAACGTGCGTTTCGTGCACAGAATCGCCGCTTTTTCTCAGTTTTGGCACAAAACGTGCGTTTCGTGCGCAGAATCGCCGCTTTTTCTCAGTTTTGGCACAATACGTGCGTTTCGCGCACCGAATCGCCGCTTTTGCTCAGTTATCGCACAAAACGTGCGTTTCGTGCACAGAATCGCCGCTTTTTCTCAGCTTTGGCACAAAACGTGCGTTTCGTGCACAGAATGTCCGCTTTTGCTCAGTTTTTTCACAAAACGTGCGTTCCACGCACCGAATTGCTCCTGTTGGCATAAAACTTGCGTTTCGTGCACAGAATCGCCGCTTTTGCTCAGTTTTGCAACAAAAGGTGCGGTTCGTGCACAGGATCGCCGTTTTTGCTCAGTTTTGCAACAAAACGTGCGTTTCGTGCACAGAATCGCCGCTTTTGCTCAGTTTTGGCACAAAACGTGCGTTTCGAGCATAGAATCGCCGCTTTTGCTGAGTTCTGGCACAATACGTGCGTTTCGTGCACAGAATCGCCGCTTTTGCTCAGTTTTGGCACAAAACGTGCGTTTCGTGCATAGAATCGCCGCTTTTGCTCAGTTTTGGCACAAAAAGTGCGTTTCGTGCACTGAATCGCCGCTTTTGCTCAGTTTTGGCACAAAACGTGCATTTCGAGCATAGAATGGCCGTTTTTGCTCAGTTTTGGCTCAATACGTGCGTTTCGTGCACGGAATCGCCGCTTTTGCTCAGTTTTGGCGCAAATCCCGTGTTTCGTGCGCAGAATCGCCGCTTTTGCTCAGTTTTAGCACAAAACGTGCGTTTCGTGCATAGAATCGCCGCTTTTGCTCGGTTTTGCAACAAAACGTGCGTTTCGTGCACAGAATCTCCGCTTTTGCTCAGTTTTTTCACAAAACGTGCGTTCGACGCACCGAATTGCTCCTGTTGGCATAAAACTTGCGTTTCGTGCACAGAATCTCCGCTTTTGCTCAGTTTTGCAACAAAACGTGCGCTTCGTGCATAGAATCGCCGCTTTTGCTCAGTTTTTTCACAAAACGTGCGTTCGACGCACCGAATTACTCCTGTTGGCATAAAACTTGCGTTTCGTGCACACAATCGCCGCTTTTGCTCAGTTTTGGCACAAAACGTGCATTTCGAGCATAGAATCGCCGCTTTTGCTCAGTTTTCGCACAAAACGTGCGTTTCGTGCACAGAATCTCCGCTTTTGCTCAGTTTTAGCACAAAACGTGCGTTTCGTGCACAGAATCGCCGTTTTTGCTCAGTTTTGGCACAAAACGGGCGTTTCGTGCATAGAATCGCCGCTTTCGCTCAGTTTTATCACAATACGTGCGTTTCGCGCACCGAATCGCCGCTTTTGCTCAGTTTTCGCACAAAACGTGCGTTTCGTGCACAGAATCGCCGCTTTTGCTCAGCTTTGGCACCAAACGTGCGTTTCGTGCACAGAATCGCCGCTTTTGCTCAGTTTTGGCATAAAACGTGCGTTTCGTGCTCAGAATCGCCGCTTTTGCTCGGTTTTGGCACAAAACGTACGTTTCGTGCACAGAATCGCCGCTTTTGCTCAGTTCTGGCACATAGCGTGCGTTTCGTGCACGGTATCGCCGCTTTTGCTCAGTGTTGGCACAAAACGTGCGTTTCGTGCACAGAATCTCCGCTTTATCTCAGTTTTGGCACAAAACGTGCGTTTCACGCCCCTAATTGCTCCTTCTGGCACAAAACGTGCGCTTCGCACACAGAATCGCCGCATTTGCTCAGATTTGGCACAAAACGTGCGTTTCGTGCATAGAATCGCCGCATTTGCTCAGATTTGGCACAAAACGTGCGTTTCGTGCACAGAATCGCCGCTTTTGATCAGTTTTGGCACAAAACCCGTGTTTCGTGCACAGAATCGCCGCTTTTGCTCAGTTTTGGCACAAAACGTGCGTTTTGTGCACAGAATCGCCGCTTTTGCTCAGTTTTGGCACAAAGCGTGCGTTTCGTGCACAGAATCGCCGCTTTTGCTCAGTTTTGGCACAAAAAGTGCGTTTCGTGCACTGAATCGCCGCTTTTGCTCAGTTTTGGCACAAAACGTGCGTTTCGTGCACAGAATCTCCGCTTTTGCTCAGTTTTGCAACAAAACGTGCGCTTCGTGCACAGAATCGCCGCTTTTGCTCAGTTTTTTCACAAAACGTGCGTTCGACGCACCGAATTGCTCCTGTTGGCATAAAACTTGCGTTTCGTGCACAGAATCGCCGCTTTTGCTCAGTTTTGGCACAAAAAGTGCGTTTCGTGCACTGAATCGCCGCTTTTGCTCAGTTTTGGCACAAAACGTGCATTTCGAGCATAAAATGGCCGTTTTTGCTCAGTTTTGGCACAATACGTGCGTTTCGTGCTCAGAATCGCCGCTTCTGCTCAGTTTTGGCACAAAACGTGCGTTTCGTGCTCAGAATCGCCGCTTTTGGTCAGTTTTGGCGCAAATCCCGTGTATCGTGCGCAGAATCGCCGCTTTTGCTCAGTTTTAGCACAAAACGTGCGTTTCGTGCACAGGATCGCTGTTTTTGCTGAGTTCTGGCACAATACGTGCGTTTCGCGCACCGAATCGCCGCTTTTGCTCAGTTTTGGCACAAAGCGTGCGTTTCGTGCACAGAATCGCCGCTTTTGCTCAGTTTTGGCACAAAAAGTGCGTTTCGTGCACTGAATCGCCGCTTTTGCTCAGTTTTGGCACAAAACGTGCGTTTCGTGCGCTGAATCGCCGCTTTTGCTCCGTTTTAGCACAAAACGCGCGTTTCGTGAACAGAATCGTCGCTATTGCCTAGTTTTGGCACAAAACGTGCATTTCGAGCATAGAATCGCCGCTTTTGCTCAGTTTTGGCACAATACGTGCGTTTCGTGCACAGAATCGCCGCTTTTGCTCAGTTTTGGCACAAAACGAGCGTTTCGTGCATAGAATCGCCGCTTTTGATCAGTTTTGGTACAAAACGTGCGTTTCACGCCCCGAATTGCTCCTTCTGGCAAAAAACGTGCGTTTCGTACTCAGAATCGCCGCATTTGCTCAGATTTGGCACAAAACGTGCGTTTCGTGCACAGAATCGCCGCATTTGCTCCGTTTTGGCACAAAACGTGCGTTTCACGCACCGAATTGCTCCTTCTGGCACAAAACGTGCGTTTCGTGCACAGAATCGCCGCTTTTGCTCAGTTTTGGCACAAAACGTGCGTTTCGTGCGCAGAACCGCCGCCGTTTCTCAGTTTTGGCACAAACCCCGTGTTCCGTGCACAGAATCGCCGCTTTTGCTCAGTTTTGGCACAAATGTGTGTTTCGTGCTCAGAATCGCCGCTTTTGCTCAGTTTTGGCACAAAACGTTCGTTCCACGCCCCGAATTGCTCCTTCCGGCACAAAACGTGCGTTTCGTGCTCAGAATCGCCGCTTCTGCTCAGTTTTGGCACAAAACGTGCGTTTCGTGCACAGTATCGCCGCTTTTGCTCATTATTGGCACAAAAGGTGCGTTTCGTGCACAGAATCGCCGCATTTGCTCAGCTTTGGCACAAACCGTGCGTTTCACGCCCCGAATTGCTCCTTCTGGCACAAAACGTGCGTTTCGTGCACAGAATCGCCGCTTTTGCTCAGTTTTGGCACAAAACGAGCGTTTCGTGCATAGAATCGCCGCTTTCGCTCAGTTTATGCACAGAACGTGCATTTCGAGCATAGAATCGCCACTTTTGCTGAGTTCTGGCACAATACGTGCGTTTCGTGCACAGAATCGCCGCTTTTGCTCAGTTTTCGCACTAAACGTGCGTTTCGTGCACAGAATCTCCGCTTTTGCTCAGTTTTGCAACAAAACGTGCGCTTCGTGCACAGAATCGCCGCTTTTGCTCAGTTTTTTCACAAAACGTGCGTTCGACGCACCGAATTGCACCTGTTGGCATAAAACTTGCGTTTCGTGCACAGAATCGCCGCTTTTGCTCAGTTTTGGCACAAAAAGTGCGTTTCGTGCACTGAATCGCCGCTTTTGCTCAGTTTTGGCACAAAACGTGCATTTCGAGCATAGAATGGCCGTTTTTGCTCAGTTTTGGCACAATATGTGCGTTTCGTGCTCAGAATCGCCGCTTCTGCTCAGTTTTGGCACAAAACGTGCGTTTCGTGCTCAGAATCGCCGCTTTTGCTCAGTTTTGGCGCAAATCCCGTGTTTCGTGCGCAGAATCGCCGCTTTTGCTCAGTTTTAGCACAAAACGTGCGTTTCGTGCACAGGATCGCCGTTTTTGCTCAGTTTTGCAACAAAACGTGCGTTTCGTGCACAGAATCGCCGCTTTTGCTCAGTTTTGGCACAAAACGTGCGTTTCGAGCATAGAATCGCCGCTTTTGCTGAGTTCTGGCACAATACGTGCGTTTCGCGCACCGAATCGCCGCTTTTGCTCAGTTTTCGCACAAAACGTGCGTTTCGTGCACAGAATCGCCGCTTTTGCTCAGTATTGCAACAAAACGTGCGTTTCGTGCACAGAATCGCCGCTTTTGCTCAGTTTTGGCATAAAACGTGCGTTTCGTGCGCTGAATCGCCGCTTTTGCTCCGTTTTAGCACAAAACGCGCGTTTCGTGAACAGAATCGTCGCTATTGCCTAGTTTTGGCACAAAACGTGCATTTCGAGCATAGAATCGCCGCTTTTGCTCAGTTTTGGCACAATACGTGCGTTTCGTGCACAGAATCGCCGCTTTTGCTCAGTTTTAGCACAAAACGTGCGTTTCGTGCACAGAATCTCCGCTTTTGCTCAGTTTTGCAACAAAACGTGCGCTTCGTGCACAGAATCGCCGCTTTTGCTCAGTTTTTTCACAAAACGTGCGTTCGACGCACCGAATTGCTCCTGTTGGCATAAAACTTGCGTTTCGTGCACAGAATCGCCGCTTTTGCTCAGTTTTGGCACAAAAAGTGTGTTTCGTGCACTGAATCGCCGCTTTTGCTCAGTTTTGGCACAAAACGTGCATTTCGAGCATAGAATGGCCGTTTTTGCTCAGTTTTGGCACAACACGTGCGTTTCGTGCTCAGAATCGCCGCTTCTGCTCAGTTTTGGCACAAAACGTGCGTTTCGTGCTCAGAATCGCCGCTTTTGGTCAGTTTTGGCGCAAATCCCGTGTATCGTGCGCAGAATCGCCGCTTTTGCTCAGTTTTAGCACAAAACGTGCGTTTCGTGCACAGGATCGCCGTTTTTGCTGAGTTCTGGCACAATACGTGCGTTTCGCGCACCGAATCGCCGCTTTTGCTCAGTTTTCGCACAAAACGTGCGTTTTGTGCACAGAATCGCCGCTTTTGCTCAGTTTTGCAACAAAACGTGCGTTTCGTGCACAGAATCGCCGCTTTTGCTCAGTTTTGGCATAAAACGTGCGTTTCGTGCGCTGAATCGCCGCTTTTGCTCCGTTTTAGCACAAAACGCGCGTTTCGTGAACAGAATCGTCGCTATTGCCTAGTTTTGGCACAAAACGTGCATTTCGAGCATAGAATCGCCGCTTTTGCTCAGTTTTGGCACAATACGTGCGTTTCGTGCACAGAATCGCCGCTTTTGCTCAGTTTTGGCACAAAACGAGCGTTTCGTGCATAGAATCGCCGCTTTTGATCAGTTTTGGTACAAAACGTGCGTTTCACGCCCCGAATTGCTCCTTCTGGCAAAAAACGTGCGTTTCGTACTCAGAATCGCCGCATTTGCTCAGATTTGGCACAAAACGTGCGTTTCGTGCACAGAATCGCCGCATTTGCTCCGTTTTGGCACAAAACGTGCGTTTCACGCACCGAATTGCTCCTTCTGGCACAAAACGTGCGTTTCGTGCACAGAATCGCCGCTTTTGCTCAGTTTTGGCACAAAACGTGCGTTTCGTGCGCAGAACCGCCGCCGTTTCTCAGTTTTGGCACAAACCCCGTGTTCCGTGCACCGAATCGCCGCTTTTGCTCAGTTTTCGCACAAAACGTGCGTTTCGTGCACAGAATCGCCGCTTTTGCTCAGTATTGCAACAAAACGTGCGTTTCGTGCACAGAATCGCCGCTTTTGCTCAGTTTTGGCATAAAACGTGCGTTTCGTGCGCTGAATCGCCGCTTTTGCTCCGTTTTAGCACAAAACGCGCGTTTCGTGAACAGAATCGTCGCTATTGCCTAGTTTTGGCACAAAACGTGCATTTCGAGCATAGAATCGCCGCTTTTGCTCAGTTTTGGCACAATACGTGCGTTTCGTGCACAGAATCGCCGCTTTTGCTCAGTTTTTTCACAAAACGTGCGTTCGACGCACCGAATTGCTCCTGTTGGCATAAAACTTGCGTTTCGTGCACAGAATCGCCGCTTTTGCTCAGTTTTGGCACAAAAAGTGTGTTTCGTGCACTGAATCGCCGCTTTTGCTCAGTTTTGGCACAAAACGTGCATTTCGAGCATAGAATGGCCGTTTTTGCTCAGTTTTGGCACAACACGTGCGTTTCGTGCTCAGAATCGCCGCTTCTGCTCAGTTTTGGCACAAAACGTGCGTTTCGTGCTCAGAATCGCCGCTTTTGGTCAGTTTTGGCGCAAATCCCGTGTTTCGTGCGCAGAATCGCCGCTTTTGCTCAGTTTTAGCACAAAACGTGCGTTTCGTGCACAGGATCGCCGTTTTTGCTCAGTTTTGCAACAAAACGTGCGTTTCGTGCACAGAATCGGCGCTTTTGCTCAGTTTTGGCACAAAACGTGCGTTTCGAGCATAGAATCGCCGCTTTTGCTGAGTTCTGGCACAATACGTGCGTTTCGCGCACCGAATCGCCGCTTTTGCTCAGTTTTCGCACAAAACGCGCGTTTTGTGCACAGAATCGCCGCTTTTGCTCAGTTTTGGCACAAAACGTGCGTTTCGAGCATAGAATCGCCGCTTTTGCTGAGTTCTGGCACAATACGTGCGTTTCGCGCACCGAATCGCCGCTTTTGCTCAGTTTTCGCACAAAACGTGCGTTTCGTGCACAGAATCGCCGCTTTTGCTCAGTTTTGCAACAAAACGTGCGTTTCGTGCACAGAATCGCCGCTTTTGCTCAGTTTTGGCATAAAACGTGCGTTTCGTGCGCTGAATCGCCGCTTTTGCTCCGTTTTAGCACAAAACGCGCGTTTCGTGAACAGAATCGTCGCTATTGCCTAGTTTTGGCACAAAACGTGCATTTCGAGCATAGAATCGCCGCTTTTGCTCTGTTTTGGCACAATACGTGCGTTTCGTGCACAGAATCGCCGCTTTTGCTCAGTTTTAGCACAAAACGTGCGTTTCGTGCACAGAATCTCCGCTTTTGCTCAGTTTTGCAACAAAACGTGCGCTTCGTGCACAGAATCGCCGCTTTTGCTCAGTTTTTTCACAAAACGTGCGTTCGACGCACCGAATTGCTCCTGTTGGCATAAAACGTGCGTTTCGTGCTCAGAATCGCCGCTTTTGGTCAGTTTTGGCGCAAATCCCGTGTTTCGTGCGCAGAATCGCCGCTTTTGCTCAGTTTTAGCACAAAACGTGCGTTTCGTGCACAGGATCGCCGTTTTTGCTCAGTTTTGCAACAAAACGTGCGTTTCGTGCACAGAATCGCCGCTTTTGCTCAGTTTTGGCACAAAACGTGCGTTTCGAGCATAGAATCGCCGCTTTTGCTGAGTTCTGGCACAATACGTGCGTTTCGCGCACCGAATCGCCGCTTTTGCTCAGTTTTCGCACAAAACGTGCGTTTTGTGCACAGAATCGCCGCTTTTGCTCAGTTTTGCAACAAAACGTGCGTTTCGTGCACAGAATCGTCGTTTTTTCTCAGTTTTGGCACAAAACGTGCGTTTCGTGCGCAGAATCGCCGCTTTTTCCAGTTTCGGCACAAAACCCGTGTTTCGTGCACAGAATCGCCGCTTTTGCTCCGTTTTGGCACAAAACGTGCGTTTCGTGCTCAGAGTCGCCGCTTTTTCTCAGTTTTGGCACAAATCGTTCGTTTCGTGCACAGTATCGCCGCTTTTGCTCATTATTGCCACAAAAGGTGCGTTTCGTGCACAGAATCGCCGCATTTGCTCAGCTTTGGCACAAAACGTGCGTTTCACGCCCCGAATTGCTCCTTCTGGCACAAAACGTGCGTTTCGTGCTCAGAATCGCCGCTTCTGCTCAGGTTTGGCACAAAACGTGAGTTTCGTGCACATTATCTCCGCTTTTGCTCATTATTGGCACAAAAGGTGCGTTTCGTGCACAGAATCGCCGCTTTTGTTCGGTTTAGGCACAAAACGTGCGTTTCGTGCTCAGAATCGCCACTTTTGCTCAGGTTGGCACAAAACGTGCTGTTTGTGCACAGAATCGCCGCTTTTGCTCAGTTTTGGCACAAAACGTGCGTTTCGTGCTCAGAGTCGCCGCTTTTGCACATTATTGACACAAAACGTGCGTTTCGTGCACAGAATCGCCGCTTTTTCTCAGTTTTGGCACAAAACGTGCGTTTCGTGCGCAGAATCGCCGCTTTTTCTCGGTTTTGGCACAAAACGCGTGTTCCGTGCACAGAATAGACGCATTTGCCTCAGTTTTGGCACAAAACGTGCGTTTCACGCACCGAATTGCTCCTTCTGGCACAAAACGTGCGTTTCGTGCACAGAATCGCCGCTTTTGCTCAGTTTTGATACAAAACCCATGTTTCGTGCACAGAATCGCCGCTTTTGCTCAGTTTTGGCACAAATGTGTGTTTCGTGCTCAGAATCGCCGCTTTTGCTCAGTTTTGGCACAAAACGTTCGTTCCACGCCCCGAATTGCTCCTTCCGGCACAAAACGTGCGTTTCGTGCTCAGAATCTCCGCTTCTGCTCAGTTTTGGCACAAAACGTGCGTTTCGTGCACAGTATCGCCGCTTTTGCTCATTATTGGCACAAAAGGTGCGTTCGTGCACAGAATCGCCGCATTTGCTCAGCTTTGGCACAAAACGTGCGTTTCACGCCCCGAATTGCTCCTTCTGGCACAAAACGTGCGTTTCGTGCTCAGAATCGCCGCTTCTGCTCAGTTTTGGCACAAAACGTGAGTTTCGTGCACATTATCTCCGCTTTTGCTCATTATTGGCACAAAAGGTGCGTTTCGTGCACAGCATCGCCGCTTTTGCTCAGTTTTAGCACAAAACGTGCGTTTCGTGCACAGAATCGCCGCTTTTGCTCAGTTTTGGCATAAAACGTGCGTTTCGTGCGCTGAATCGCCGCTTTTGCTCAGTTTTAGCACAAAACGCGCGTTTCGTGAACAGAATCGTCGCTATTGCCTAGTTTTGGCACAAAACGTGCATTTCGAGCATAGAATCGCCGCTTTTGCTCAGTTTTCGCACAAAACGTGCGTTTCGTGCACAGAATCTCCGCTTTTGCTCAGTTTTAGCACAAAACGTGCGTTTCGTGCACAGAATCGCCGCTTTTGCTCAGTTTTAGCACAAAACGTGCGTTTCGTGCACAGAATCGCCGCTTTTGCTCAGTTTTGCAACAAAAGGTGCGCATCGTGCACAGAATCGCCGTTTTTGCTCAGTTTTGGCACAAAACGAGCGTTTCGTGCATAGAATCGCCGCTTTCGCTCAGTTTTATCACAATACGTGCGTTTCGCGCACCGAATCGCCGCTTTTGCTCAGTTTTGGCATAAAACGTGCGTTTCGTGCTCAGAATCGCCGCTTTTGCTCGGTTTTGGCACAAAACGTACGTTTCGTGCACAGAATCGCCGCTTTTGCTCAGTTCTGGCACACAGCGTGCGTTTCGTGCACGGTATCGCCGTTTTTGCTCAGTGTTGGCACAAAACGTGCGTTTCGTGCACAGAATCTCCGCTTTATCTCAGTTTTGGCACAAAACGTGCATTTCACGCCCCTAATTGCTCCTTCTGGCACAAAACGTGCGCTTCGCACACAGAATCACCGCATTTGCTCAGATTTGGCACAAAACGTGCGTTTCGTGCACAGAATCGCCGCATTTGCTCAGATTTGGCACAAAACGTGCGTTTCGTGCACAGAATCGCCGCTTTTGATCAGTTTTGGCACAAAACCCGTGTTTCGTGCACAGAATCGCCGCTTTTGCTCAGTTTTGGCACAAAACGTGCGTTTTGTGCACAGAATCGCCGCTTTTGCTCAGTTTTGGCACAAAGCGTGCGTTTCGTGCACAGAATCGCCGCTTTTGCTCAGTTTTGGCACAAAAAGTGCGTTTCGTGCACTGAATCGCCGCTTTTGCTCAGTTTTGGCATAAAACGTGCGTTTCGTGCGCTGAATCGCCGCTTTTGCTCAGTTTTAGCACAAAACGCGCGTTTCGTGAACAGAATCGTCGCTATTGCCTAGTTTTGGCACAAAACGTGGATTTCGAGCATAGAATCGCCGCTTTTGCTCAGTTTTTAACCGACTTCGAAAAGGAGGAGGTTACTCAATTCGACATGTATGTTAATTTTTTTTTAATGTATGTTCGCCGATTACGCCGAGATGGATGGACCAATCGGAACCAAACCTTTTGCATCTTGTAGGGTATGACCCCCAGTTGGTCCCGTAAAAAAATCATTTTGGATTTTTTCATTTTTTACCGCTTCTATCGCAAAAAACGTGCTTTTTCACTTATACACGGCCTAATATCGATGAAACCCAGTATTACATTTTGCGGCCGGGAATATTTCCACGAGGATCCCATTTGCAACATTCCCTTCACATTCCTGCCCTTCCCTTCCCTGTCCTTTCCTGCCGTTCCCTGATCTTCCCTTCCCATCCCTTTGTTGCTAACTACTATTACCATTGCAAAATTCCTATTCTTTGATGCTACTCTGGAAGGAATGCGCCGATCGCCACTAAAAAATGTGAAATAAAAAAATTTTTGGAAAAAAAATACAACCGACTTCGGAACGCACTAAAAAGGACGAAATAACGTTAATTTATATTTCGGAGACGGCGCAAAATGAAAAATTTTCTACATTGGAAATTGTCAAAATTCTTTAATCATTTTACATATTTTCACATTAGCAACATCTTTCTTTTACACAATTTTTAATTTTGCGCCGTCTCCGAAATATAAATTAACGTTATTTCGTCCTTTTTAGTGCGTTCCGAAGTCGGTTGTATTTTTTTTCCAAAAATTTTTTTTCGCACAAAACGTGCGTTTCGTGCACAGAATCGCCGCTTTTGCTCAGTTTTGCAACAAAACGTGCGTTTCACGCCCCTAATTGCTCCTTCTGGCACAAAACGTGCGCTTCGCACTCAGAATCGCCGCATTTGCTCAGATTTGGCACAAAACGTGCGTTTCGTGCACAGAATCGCCGCACTTGCTCAGATTTGGCACAAAACGTGCGTTTCGTGCACAGAATCGCCGCTTTTGCTCAGTTTTGGCACAAAACGTGCGTTTCGTGCACAGAATCGCCGCTTTTGCTCAGTTTTGTCACAAAACCCGTGTTTCGTCCTCAGAATCGCCGCTTTTGCTCAGTTTTGACACAAAACGTGCGTTTCGCGAACAGAATTGCTCCTTTTGGCACAAAACCCGTGTTTCGTGCACAGAGTCGCCGCTTTTGCTCAGTGTTGGCACAAAACGTGCGTTTCGTGCACAGAATCTCCGCTTTATCTCAGTTTTGGCACAAAACGTGCGCTTCGTGCACAGAATCGCCGCTTTTGCTCAGTTTTTTCACAAAACGTGCGTTCGACGCACCGAATTGCTCCTGTTGGCATAAAACTTGCGTTTCGTGCACAGAATCGCCGCTTTTGCTCAGTTTTGGCACAAAAAGTGCGTTTCGTGCACTGAATCGCCGCTTTTGCTCAGTTTTGGCACAAAACGTGCATTGCGAGCATAGAATGGCCGTTTTTGCACAGTTTTGGCATAATACGTGCGTTTCGTGCAGAGAATCGCCGCTTCTGCTCAGTTTTGGCACAAAACGTGCGTTTCGTGCTCAGAATCGCCGCTTTTGCTCAGTTTTGGCACAAATCAGGTGTTTCGTGCGCAGAATCGCCGCTTTTGCTCAGTTTTGCAACAAAAGGTGCGCTTCGTGCACAGAATCGCCGTTTTTGCTCAGTTTTGCAACAAAACGTGCGTTTCGTGCACAGAATCGTCGCTTTTTCTCAGTTTTGGCACAAAACGAGCGTTTCGTGCATAGAATCGCCGCTTTTGATCAGTTTTGGCACAAAACCCGTGTTTCGTGCACAGAATCGCCGCTTTTTCTCAGTTTTGGCACAAAACGTGCGTTTCGTGCGCAGAATCGCCGCTTTTTCTCAGTTTTGGCACAATACGTGCGTTTCGCGCACCGAATCGCCGCTTTTGCTCAGTTATCGCACAAAACGTGCGTTTCGTGCACAGAATCGCCGCTTTTTCTCAGCTTTGGCACAAAACGTGCGTTTCGTGCACAGAATCTCCGCTTTTGCTCAGTTTTTTCACAAAACGTGCGTTCCACGCACCGAATTGCTCCTGTTGGCATAAAACTTGCGTTTCGTGCACAGAATCGCCGCTTTTGCTCAGTTTTGCAACAAAAGGTGCGGTTCGTGCACAGGATCGCCGTTTTTGCTCAGTTTTGCAACAAAACGTGCGTTTCGTGCACAGAATCGCCGCTTTTGCTCAGTTTTGGCACAAAACGTGCGTTTCGAGCATAGATTCGCCGCTTTTGCTCAGTTTTCGCACAAAACGTGCGTTTCGTGCACAGAATCTCCGCTTTTGCTCAGTTTTCGCACAAAAGGTGCGCTTCGTGCACAGAATCGCCGCTTTTGCTCAGTTTTGCAACAAAACGTGCGTTTCGTGCACAGAATCGCCGCTTTTGCTCAGTTTTGGCACAAAACGTGCGTTTCGTGCACAGAATCTCCGCTTTTGCGTAGTTTTGCAACAAAACGTGCGCTTCGTGCACAGAATCGCCGCTTTTGCTCATTTTTTTCTCAAAACGTGCGTTCGACGCACCGAATTGCTCCCGTTGGCATAAAACTTGCGTTTCGTGCACACAATCGCCGCTTTTGCTCAGTTTTGGCACAAATCAGGTGTTTCGTGCGCAGAATCGCCGCTTTTGCTCAGTTTTGGCACAAAACGTGCGTTTCGTGCACAGAATCTCCGCTTTTGCTCAGTTTTGCAACAAAACGTGCGCTTCGTGCACCGAATCGCCGCTTTTGCTCAGTTTTTTCACAAAACGTGCGTTCGACGCACCGAATTGCTCCTGTTGGCATAAAACTTGCGTTTCGTGCACAGAATCGCCGCTTTTGCTCAGTTTTGGCACAAAAAGTGCGTTTCGTGCACTGAATCGCCGCTTTTGCTCAGTTTTGGCACAAAACCTGCATTTCGAGCATGGAATGGCCGTTTTTGCTCAGTTTCGGCACAATACGTGCGTTTCGTGCACAGAATCGCCGCTTTTGCTCAGTTTTGGCACAAAACGTTCGTTTCGTGCACAGAATCGCCGCATTTGCTCAGTTTTGGTACAAAACGTGCGTTTCACGCCCCGAATTGCTCCTTCTGGCACAAAACGTGCGTTTCGTACTCAGAATCGCCGCATTTGCTCAGATTTGGCACAAAACGTGCGTTTCGTGCACAGAATCGCCGCATTTGCTCCGTTTTGGCACAAAACGTGCGTTTCGTGCTCAGAGTCACCGCTTTTGCTCAATATTGACACAAAACGTGCGTTTCGTGCACAGAATCGCCGCTTTTGCTCAGTTTTGGCACAAAACGTGCGCTTCACGCACCGAATTGCCCCTTTTGGCACAAAACGGGCGTTTCGTTCACAGAATCGCCGCTTTTGCTCAGTTTTGGCACAAAACGTGCGCTTCACGCAGCGAATTGCCCCTTTTGGCACGAAACGTGCGTTTCGTGCACAGAATCGCCGCTTTTCCTCAGTTTTGGCACAAAACGAGCGTTTCGTGCACAGAATCGCCGCTTTTGCTCAGTTTGCGCACAAAACGTGCGTTTCGTGCACAGAATTGCTCCTGTTGGCATAAAAGTTGCGTTTCGTGCACAGAATCGCCGCTTTTGCTCAGTTTTGGCACAAAACGTGCGTTTCGTGCATAGAATCGCCGCTTTTGCTCAGTTTTGCAACAAAACGTGCGTTTCGTGCACAGAATCGCCGCTTTTGCTCAGTTTTGGCATAAAACGTGCGTTTCGTGCGCTGAATCGCCGCTTTTGCTCAGTTTTAGCACAAAACGCGCGTTTCCTGAACAGAATCGTTGCTATTGCCTAGTTTTGGCACAAAATGTGCATTTCGAGCATAGAATCGCCGCTTTTGCTCAGTTTTGGCACAATACGTGCGTTTCGCGCACCGAATCGCCGCTTTTGCTCAGTTTTCGCACAAAACGTGCGTTTCGTGCACAGAATCTCCGCTTTTGCTCAGTTTTCGTACAAAACGTGCTTTTCGTGCACAGAATCTCCGCTTTTGCTCAGTTTTCGTACAAAACGTGCTTTTCGTGCACAGAATCGCCGCTTTTGCTCAGTTTTGGCACAAAACGTGCGTTTCGTTCACAGAATCTCCGCTTTTGCTCAGTTTTGCAACAAAACGTGCGCTTCGTGCACAGAATCGCCGCTTTTGCTCAGTTTTTTCACAAAACGTGCGTTCGACGCACCGAATTGCTCCTGTTGGCATAAAATTTGCGTTTCGTGCACACAATCGCCGCTTTTGCTCAGTTTTGGCACAAAAAGTGCGTTTCGTGCACTGAATCGCCGCTTTTGCTCAGTTTTGGCACAAAACGTGCATTTCGAGCATAGAATGGCCGTTTTTGCTCAGTTTTGGCTCAATACGTGCGTTTCGTGCAGGGAATCGCCGCTTTTGCTCAGTTTTGGCGCAAATCCCGTGTTTCGTGCGCAGAATCGCCGCTTTTGCTCAGTTTTGGCACAAAACGTGCATTTCGAGCATAGAATGGCCGTTTTTACTCAGTTTTGGCACAATACGTGCGTTTCGTGCAGGGAATCGCCGCTTCTGCTCAGTTTTGGCACAAAACGTGCGTTTCGTGCTCAGAATCGCCGCTTTTGCTCAGTTTTGGCGCAAATCCCGTGTTTCGTGCGCAGAATCGCCGCTTTTGCTCAGTTTTAGCACAAAACGTGCGTTTCGTGCACAGAATCGCCGCTTTTGCTCAGTTTTGGCATAAAACGTGCGTTTCGTGCGCTGAATCGCCGCTTTTGCTCAGTTTTAGCACAAAACGCGCGTTTCGTGAACAGAATCGTCGCTATTGCCTAGTTTTGGCACAAAACGTGCATTTCGAGCATAGAATCGCCGCTTTTGCTCAGTTTTCGCACAAAACGTGCGTTTCGTGCACAGAATCTCCGCTTTTGCTCAGTTTTAGCACAAAACGTGCGTTTCGTGCACAGAATCGCCGCTTTTGCTCAGTTTTGGCACAAAACGTGCGTTTTGTGCACAGAATCGCCGCTTTTGCTCACTTTTGGCATCAAGCGTGCGTTTCGTGCACAGAATCGCCGCTTTTGCTCAGTTTTGGCACAAAAAGTGCGTTTCGTGCACTGAATCGCCGCTTTTGCTCAGTTTTGGCATAAAACGTGCGTTTCGTGCGCTGAATCGCCGCTTTTGCTCAGTTTTAGCACAAAACGCGCGTTTCGTGAACAGAATCGTCGCTATTGCCTAGTTTTGGCACAAAACGTGGATTTCGAGCATAGAATCGCCGCTTTTGCTCAGTTTTCGCACAAAACGTGCGTTTCGTGCACAGAATCGCCGCTTTTGCTCAGTTTTGCAACAAAACGTGCGTTTCACGCCCCTAATTGCTCCTTCTGGCACAAAACGTGCGCTTCGCACTCAGAATCGCCGCACTTGCTCAGATTTGGCACAAAACGTGCGTTTCGTACACAGAATCGCCGCTTTTGCTCAGTTTTGGCACAAAACGTGCGTTTCGTGCACAGAATCGCCGCTTTTGCTCAGTTTTGTCACAAAACCCGTGTTTCGTCCTCAGAATCGCCGCTTTTGCTCAGTTTTGACACAAAACGTGCGTTTCGCGAACAGAATTGCTCCTTTTGGCACAAAACCCGTGTTTCGTGCACAGAGTCGCCGCTTTTGCTCAGTGTTGACACAAAACGTGCGTTTCGTGCACAGAATCTCCGCTTTATCTCAGTTTTGGCACAAAACGTGCGCTTCGTGCACAGAATCGCCGCTTTTGCTCAGTTTTTTCACAAAACGTGCGTTCGACGCACCGAATTGCTCCTGTTGGCATAAAACTTGCGTTTCGTGCACAGAATCGCCGCTTTTGCTCAGTTTTGGCACAAAAAGTGCGTTTCGTGCACTGAATCGCCGCTTTTGCTCAGTTTTTTCTCAAAACGTGCGTTCGACGCACCGAATTGCTCCTGTTGGCATAAAACTTGCGTTTCGTGCACACAATCGCCGCTTTTGCTCAGTTTTGGCACAAATCAGGTGTTTCGTGCGCAGAATCGCCGCTTTTGCTCAGTTTTGGCACAAAACGTGCGTTTCGTGCACAGAATCTCCGCTTTTGCTCAGTTTTGCAACAAAACGTGCGCTTCGTGCACAGAATCGCCGCTTTTGCTCAGTTTTTTCACAAAACGTGCGTTCGACGCACCGAATTGCTCCTGTTGGCATAAAACTTGCGTTTCGTGCACAGAATCGCCGCTTTTGCTCAGTTTTGGCACAAAAAGTGCGTTTCGTGCACTGAATCGCCGCTTTTGCTCAGTTTTGGCACAAAACCTGCATTTCGAGCATAGAATGGCCGTTTTTGCTCAGTTTTGGCACAATACGTGCGTTTCGTGCACAGAATCGCCGCTTTTGCTCAGTTTTGGCACAAAACGTTCGTTTCGTGCACAGAATCGCCGCATTTGCTCCGTTTTGGCACAAAACGTGCGTTTCGTGCTCAGAGTCGCCGCTTTTGCTCAATATTGACACAAAACGTGCGTTTCGTGCACAGAATCGCCGCTTTAGCTCAGTTTTGGCACAAAACGTGCGCTTCACGCACCGAATTGCCCCTTTTGGCACAAAACGGGCGTTTCGTTCACAGAATCGCCGCTTTTGTTCAGTTTTGGCACAAAACGTGCGCTTCACGCACCGAATTGCCCCTTTTGGCACGAAACGTGCGTTTCGTGCACAGAATCGCCGCTTTTGCTCAGTTTTTGCACAAAACGTGCATTTCGAGCATAGAATGGCCGTTTTTGCTCAGTTTTGGCACAATACGTGCGTTTCGTGCAGAGAATCGCCGCTTTTGCTCAGTTTTGGCACAAAACGTGCGTATCACGCTCCTAATTGCTCCTTCTGGCACAAAACGTGCGCTTCGCACTCAGAATCGCCGCTTTTGATCAGTTTTGGCACAAAACCGTGTTTCGTCCTCAGAATCGCCGCATTTGCTCAGTTTTGGCACAAAACGTGCGTTTCACGCCCCTAATTGCTCCTTCTGGCACAAAACGTGCGTTTCGTACTCAGAATCGCCGCATTTGCTCAGATTTGGCACAAAACGTGCGTTTCGTGCACAGAATCGCCGCATTTGCTCAGATTTGGCACAAAACGTGCGTTTCGTGCACAGAATCGCCGCTTTTGCTCAGTTTTGGCACAAAACGTGCGTTTCGTGCTCAGAGTCGCCGCTTTTGCCCATTACTGACACAAAACGTGCGTTTCGTGCACAGAATCGCCGCTTTTTCTCAGTTATGGCACAAAACGTGCGTTTCGTGCCCAGAATCGCCGCATTTGCTCAGATTTGGCACAAAACCTGCGTTTCGTGCACAGAATCGCCGCTTTTGCTCAGTTTTGGAACAAAACGTGCGCTTCACGCACCGAATTGCCCCTTTTGGCACAAAACGGGCGTTTCCTTCACAGAATCGCCGCATTTGCTCAGTTTTGGCACAAATGTGTGTTTCGTGCTGAGAATCGCCGCTTTTGCTCGGTTTTGGCACATAACGTACGTTTCGTGCACAGAATCGCCGCTTTTGCTCAGTTCTGGCACAAAACGTGCGTTTCGTGCACAGAATCGCCGCTTTTGATCTGTTTTGGCACAAAACCCGTGTTTCGTGCACAGAATCGCCGCTTTTGCTCGGTTTTGGCACAAAACGTTCCTTTCATGCACAGAATCGCCGCATTTGCTCAGTTTTGGCACAAAACGTGCGTTTCACGCCCCTAATTGCTCCTTCTGGCACAAAACGTGCGTTTCGTACTCAGAATCGCCGCATTTGCTCAGATTTGGCACAAAACGTGCGTTTCGTGCACAGAATCGCCGCTTTTGATCAGTTTTGGCACAAAACCCGTGTTTCGTGCACAGAATCGCCGCTTTTGCTCAGTTTTGGCACAAAACGTGCGTTTCGTGCACAGAACCGCCGCTTTTGCTCAGTTTTGGCACAAAAAGTGCGTTTCGTGCACTGAATCGCCGCTTTTGCTCAGTTTTGGCATAAAACGTGCGTTTCGTGCGCTGAATCGCCGCTTTTGCTGAGTTTTAGCACAAAACGCGCGTTTCGTGAACAGAATCGTCGCTATTGCCTAGTTTTGGCACAAAACGTGCATTTCGAGCATAGAATCGCCGCTTTTGCTCAGTTTTCGCACAAAACGTGCGTTTCGTGCACAGAATCTCCGCTTTTACTCGGTTTTGGCACAAAACGTGCGTTTCGTGCACAGAACCGCCGCTTTTGCTCAGTTTTGGCACAAAAAGTGCGTTTCGTGCACTGAATCGCCGCTTTTGCACAGTTTTGGCATAATACGTGCGTTTCGTGCAGAGAATCGCCGCTTCTGCTCAGTTTTGGCACAAAACGTGCGTTTCGTGCACAGAATCGCCGCTTTTGCTCAGTTTTGGCACAAAACGAGCGTTTCGTGCTCAGAGTCGCCGCTTTTGCTCAATATTGACACAAAACGTGCGTTTCGTGCACAGAAACGCCGCTTTTGCTCATTATCGGCACAAAACGTGCATTTCACGCACCGAATTGCTCCTTTTGGCACAAACCGTGCGATTCGTGCGCAGAATCGCCGCTTCTTCCAGTTTTGGCACAAAACCCGTGTTTCGGGCACAGAATCGCCGCTTTTGCTCAGTTTTTTCACAAAACGTGCGTTCGACGCACCGAATTGCTCCTGTTGGCATAAAACTTGCGTTTCGTGCACAGAATCGCCGCTTTTGCTCAGTTTTGGCACAAAAAGTGCGTTTCGTGCACTGAATCGCCGCTTTTGCTCAGTTTTGGCACAAAACGTGCATTTCGAGCATAGAATGGCCGTTTTTGCACAGTTTTGGCATAATACGTGCGTTTCGTGCAGAGAATCGCCGCTTCTGCTCAGTTTTGGCACAAAACGTGCGTTTCGTGCTCAGAATCGCCGCTTTTGCTCAGTTTTGGCACAAATCAGGTGTTTCGTGCGCAGAATCGCCGCTTTTGCTCAGCTTTGCAACAAAAGGTGCGCTTCGTGCACAGAATCGCCGTTTTTGCTCAGTTTTGCAACAAAACGTGCGTTTCGTGCACAGAATCGCCGCTTTTGCTCAGTTTTGGCACAAAACGAGCGTTTCGTGCATAGAATCGCCGCTTTTGATCAGTTTTGGCACAAAACCCGTGTTTCGTGCACAGAATCGCCGCTTTTGCTCAGTTTTGGCACAAAACGTGCGTTTCGTGCACAGAATCGCCGCTTTTGATCAGTTTTGGCACAAAACGTTCGTTTCGTGCACAGAATCGCCGCATTTGCTCAGTTTTGGTACAAAACGTGCGTTTCACGCCCCGAATTGCTCCTTCTGACACAAAACGTGCGTTTCGTACTCAGAATCGCCGCATTTGCTCAGATTTGGCACAAAACGTGCGTTTCGTGCACAGAATCGCCGCATTTGCTCCGTTTTGGCACAAAACGTGCGTTTCGTGCTCAGAGTCGCCGCTTTTGCTCAATATTGACACAAAACGTGCGTTTCGTGCACAGAATCGCCGCTTTAGCTCAGTTTTGGCACAAAACGTGCGCTTCACGCACCGAATTGCCCCTTTTGGCACAAAACGGGCGTTTCGTTCACAGAATCGCCGCTTTTGTTCAGTTTTGGCACAAAACGTGCGCTTCACGCACCGAATTGCCCCTTTTGGCACGAAACGTGCGTTTCGTGCACAGAATCGCCGCTTTTGCTCAGTTTTTGCACAAAACGTGCATTTCGAGCATAGAATGGCCGTTTTTGCTCAGTTTTGGCACAATACGTGCGTTTCGTGCAGAGAATCGCCGCTTTTGCTCAGTTTTGGCACAAAACGTGCGTATCACGCTCCTAATTGCTCCTTCTGGCACAAAACGTGCGCTTCGCACTCAGAATCGCCGCTTTTGATCAGTTTTGGCACAAAACCGTGTTTCGTCCTCAGAATCGCCGCATTTGCTCAGTTTTGGCACAAAACGTGCGTTTCACGCCCCTAATTGCTCCTTCTGGCACAAAACGTGCGTTTCGTACTCAGAATCGCCGCATTTGCTCAGATTTGGCACAAAACGTGCGTTTCGTGCACAGAATCGCCGCATTTGCTCAGATTTGGCACAAAACGTGCGTTTCGTGCACAGAATCGCCGCTTTTGCTCAGTTTTGGCACAAAACGTGCGTTTCGTGCTCAGAGTCGCCGCTTTTGCCCATTACTGACACAAAACGTGCGTTTCGTGCACAGAATCGCCGCTTTTTCTCAGTTATGGCACAAAACGTGCGTTTCGTGCCCAGAATCGCCGCATTTGCTCAGATTTGGCACAAAACCTGCGTTTCGTGCACAGAATCGCCGCTTTTGCTCAGTTTTGGAACAAAACGTGCGCTTCACGCACCGAATTGCCCCTTTTGGCACAAAACGGGCGTTTCCTTCACAGAATCGCCGCATTTGCTCAGTTTTGGCACAAATGTGTGTTTCGTGCTGAGAATCGCCGCTTTTGCTCGGTTTTGGCACAAAACGTACGTTTCGTGCACAGAATCGCCGCTTTTGCTCAGTTCTGGCACAAAACGTGCGTTTCGTGCACAGAATCGCCGCTTTTGATCTGTTTTGGCACAAAACCCGTGTTTCGTGCACAGAATCGCCGCTTTTGCTCGGTTTTGGCACAAAACGTTCCTTTCATGCACAGAATCGCCGCATTTGCTCAGTTTTGGCACAAAACGTGCGTTTCACGCCCCTAATTGCTCCTTCTGGCACAAAACGTGCGTTTCGTACTCAGAATCGCCGCATTTGCTCAGATTTGGCACAAAACGTGCGTTTCGTGCACAGAATCGCCGCTTTTGATCAGTTTTGGCACAAAACCCGTGTTTCGTGCACAGAATCGCCGCTTTTGCTCAGTTTTGGCACAAAACGTGCGTTTCGTGCACAGAACCGCCGCTTTTGCTCAGTTTTGGCACAAAAAGTGCGTTTCGTGCACTGAATCGCCGCTTTTGCTCAGTTTTGGCATAAAACGTGCGTTTCGTGCGCTGAATCGCCGCTTTTGCTGAGTTTTAGCACAAAACGCGCGTTTCGTGAACAGAATCGTCGCTATTGCCTAGTTTTGGCACAAAACGTGCATTTCGAGCATAGAATCGCCGCTTTTGCTCAGTTTTCGCACAAAACGTGCGTTTCGTGCACAGAATCTCCGCTTTTACTCGGTTTTGGCACAAAACGTGCGTTTCGTGCACAGAACCGCCGCTTTTGCTCAGTTTTGGCACAAAAAGTGCGTTTCGTGCACTGAATCGCCGCTTTTGCACAGTTTTGGCATAATACGTGCGTTTCGTGCAGAGAATCGCCGCTTCTGCTCAGTTTTGGCACAAAACGTGCGTTTCGTGCACAGAATCGCCGCTTTTGCTCAGTTTTGGCACAAAACGAGCGTTTCGTGCTCAGAGTCGCCGCTTTTGCTCAATATTGACACAAAACGTGCGTTTCGTGCACAGAAACGCCGCTTTTGCTCATTATCGGCACAAAACGTGCATTTCACGCACCGAATTGCTCCTTTTGGCACAAACCGTGCGATTCGTGCGCAGAATCGCCGCTTCTTCCAGTTTTGGCACAAAACCCGTGTTTCGGGCACAGAATCGCCGCTTTTGCTCAGTTTTTTCACAAAACGTGCGTTCGACGCACCGAATTGCTCCTGTTGGCATAAAACTTGCGTTTCGTGCACAGAATCGCCGCTTTTGCTCAGTTTTGGCACAAAAAGTGCGTTTCGTGCACTGAATCGCCGCTTTTGCTCAGTTTTGGCACAAAACGTGCATTTCGAGCATAGAATGGCCGTTTTTGCACAGTTTTGGCATAATACGTGCGTTTCGTGCAGAGAATCGCCGCTTCTGCTCAGTTTTGGCACAAAACGTGCGTTTCGTGCTCAGAATCGCCGCTTTTGCTCAGTTTTGGCACAAATCAGGTGTTTCGTGCGCAGAATCGCCGCTTTTGCTCAGCTTTGCAACAAAAGGTGCGCTTCGTGCACAGAATCGCCGTTTTTGCTCAGTTTTGCAACAAAACGTGCGTTTCGTGCACAGAATCGCCGCTTTTGCTCAGTTTTGGCACAAAACGAGCGTTTCGTGCATAGAATCGCCGCTTTTGATCAGTTTTGGCACAAAACCCGTGTTTCGTGCACAGAATCGCCGCTTTTGCTCAGTTTTGGCACAAAACGTGCGTTTCGTGCACAGAATCGCCGCTTTTGATCAGTTTTGGCACAAAACGTTCGTTTCGTGCACAGAATCGCCGCATTTGCTCAGTTTTGGTACAAAACGTGCGTTTCACGCCCCGAATTGCTCCTTCTGACACAAAACGTGCGTTTCGTACTCAGAATCGCCGCATTTGCTCAGATTTGGCACAAAACGTGCGTTTCGTGCACAGAATCGCCGCATTTGCTCCGTTTTGGCACAAAACGTGCGTTTCGTGCTCAGAGTCGCCGCTTTTGCTCAATATTGACACAAAACGTGCGTTTCGTGCACAGAATCGCCGCTTTAGCTCAGTTTTGGCACAAAACGTGCGCTTCACGCACCGAATTGCCCCTTTTGGCACAAAACGGGCGTTTCGTTCACAGAATCGCCGCTTTTGTTCAGTTTTGGCACAAAACGTGCGCTTCACGCACCGAATTGCCCCTTTTGGCACGAAACGTGCGTTTCGTGCACAGAATCGCCGCTTTTGCTCAGTTTTTGCACAAAACGTGCATTTCGAGCATAGAATGGCCGTTTTTGCTCAGTTTTGGCACAATACGTGCGTTTCGTGCAGAGAATCGCCGCTTTTGCTCAGTTTTGGCACAAAACGTGCGTATCACGCTCCTAATTGCTCCTTCTGGCACAAAACGTGCGCTTCGCACTCAGAATCGCCGCTTTTGATCAGTTTTGGCACAAAACCGTGTTTCGTCCTCAGAATCGCCGCATTTGCTCAGTTTTGGCACAAAACGTGCGTTTCACGCCCCTAATTGCTCCTTCTGGCACAAAACGTGCGTTTCGTACTCAGAATCGCCGCATTTGCTCAGATTTGGCACAAAACGTGCGTTTCGTGCACAGAATCGCCGCATTTGCTCAGATTTGGCACAAAACGTGCGTTTCGTGCACAGAATCGCCGCTTTTGCTCAGTTTTGGCACAAAACGTGCGTTTCGTGCTCAGAGTCGCCGCTTTTGCCCATTACTGACACAAAACGTGCGTTTCGTGCACAGAATCGCCGCTTTTTCTCAGTTATGGCACAAAACGTGCGTTTCGTGCCCAGAATCGCCGCATTTGCTCAGATTTGGCACAAAACCTGCGTTTCGTGCACAGAATCGCCGCTTTTGCTCAGTTTTGGAACAAAACGTGCGCTTCACGCACCGAATTGCCCCTTTTGGCACAAAACGGGCGTTTCCTTCACAGAATCGCCGCATTTGCTCAGTTTTGGCACAAATGTGTGTTTCGTGCTGAGAATCGCCGCTTTTGCTCGGTTTTGGCACAAAACGTACGTTTCGTGCACAGAATCGCCGCTTTTGCTCAGTTCTGGCACAAAACGTGCGTTTCGTGCACAGAATCGCCGCTTTTGATCTGTTTTGGCACAAAACCCGTGTTTCGTGCACAGAATCGCCGCTTTTGCTCGGTTTTGGCACAAAACGTTCCTTTCATGCACAGAATCGCCGCATTTGCTCAGTTTTGGCACAAAACGTGCGTTTCACGCCCCTAATTGCTCCTTCTGGCACAAAACGTGCGTTTCGTACTCAGAATCGCCGCATTTGCTCAGATTTGGCACAAAACGTGCGTTTCGTGCACAGAATCGCCGCTTTTGATCAGTTTTGGCACAAAACCCGTGTTTCGTGCACAGAATCGCCGCTTTTGCTCAGTTTTGGCACAAAACGTGCGTTTCGTGCACAGAACCGCCGCTTTTGCTCAGTTTTGGCACAAAAAGTGCGTTTCGTGCACTGAATCGCCGCTTTTGCTCAGTTTTGGCATAAAACGTGCGTTTCGTGCGCTGAATCGCCGCTTTTGCTGAGTTTTAGCACAAAACGCGCGTTTCGTGAACAGAATCGTCGCTATTGCCTAGTTTTGGCACAAAACGTGCATTTCGAGCATAGAATCGCCGCTTTTGCTCAGTTTTCGCACAAAACGTGCGTTTCGTGCACAGAATCTCCGCTTTTACTCGGTTTTGGCACAAAACGTGCGTTTCGTGCACAGAACCGCCGCTTTTGCTCAGTTTTGGCACAAAAAGTGCGTTTCGTGCACTGAATCGCCGCTTTTGCACAGTTTTGGCATAATACGTGCGTTTCGTGCAGAGAATCGCCGCTTCTGCTCAGTTTTGGCACAAAACGTGCGTTTCGTGCTCAGAATCGCCGCTTTTGCTCAGTTTTGGCACAAATCAGGTGTTTCGTGCGCAGAATCGCCGCTTTTGCTCAGCTTTGCAACAAAAGGTGCGCATCGTGCACAGAATCGCCGTTTTTGCTCAGTTTTGCAACAAAACGTGCGTTTCGTGCACAGAATCGCCGCTTTTGCTCAGTTTTGGCACAAAACGAGCGTTTCGTGCATAGAATCGCCGCTTTTGATCAGTTTTGGCACAAAACCCGTGTTTCGTGCACAGAATCGCCGCTTTTGCTCAGTTTTGGCACAAAACGTGCGTTTCGTGCACAGAATCGCCGCTTTTGATCAGTTTTGGCACAAAACGTGCGCTTCACGCACCGAATTGCCCCTTTTGGCACAAAACGGGCGTTTCGTTCACAGAATCGCCGCTTTTGTTCAGTTTTGGCACAAAACGTGCGCTTCACGCACCGAATTGCCCCTTTTGGCACGAAACGTGCGTTTCGTGCACAGAATCGCCGCTTTTGCTCAGTTTTTGCACAAAACGTGCATTTCGAGCATAGAATGGCCGTTTTTGCTCAGTTTTGGCACAATACGTGCGTTTCGTGCAGAGAATCGCCGCTTTTGCTCAGTTTTGGCACAAAACGTGCGTATCACGCTCCTAATTGCTCCTTCTGGCACAAAACGTGCGCTTCGCACTCAGAATCGCCGCTTTTGATCAGTTTTGGCACAAAACCGTGTTTCGTCCTCAGAATCGCCGCATTTGCTCAGTTTTGGCACAAAACGTGCGTTTCACGCCCCTAATTGCTCCTTCTGGCACAAAACGTGCGTTTCGTACTCAGAATCGCCGCATTTGCTCAGATTTGGCACAAAACGTGCGTTTCGTGCACAGAATCGCCGCATTTGCTCAGATTTGGCACAAAACGTGCGTTTCGTGCACAGAATCGCCGCTTTTGCTCAGTTTTGGCACAAAACGTGCGTTTCGTGCTCAGAGTCGCCGCTTTTGCCCATTACTGACACAAAACGTGCGTTTCGTGCACAGAATCGCCGCTTTTTCTCAGTTATGGCACAAAACGTGCGTTTCGTGCTCAGAATCGCCGCATTTACTCAGATTTGGCACAAAACCTGCGTTTCGTGCACAGAATCGCCGCTTTTGCTCAGTTTTGGAACAAAACGTGCGCTTCACGCACCGAATTGCCCCTTTTGGCACAAAACGGGCGTTTCCTTCACAGAATCGCCGCATTTGCTCAGTTTTGGCACAAATGTGTGTTTCGTGCTGAGAATCGCCGCTTTTGCTCGGTTTTGGCACAAAACGTACGTTTCGTGCACAGAATCGCCGCTTTTGCTCAGTTCTGGCACAAAACGTGCGTTTCGTGCACAGAATCGCCGCTTTTGATCTGTTTTGGCACAAAACCCGTGTTTCGTGCACAGAATCGCCGCTTTTGCTCGGTTTTGGCACAAAACGTTCCTTTCATGCACAGAATCGCCGCATTTGCTCAGTTTTGGCACAAAACGTGCGTTTCACGCCCCTAATTGCTCCTTCTGGCACAAAACGTGCGTTTCGTACTCAGAATCGCCGCATTTGCTCAGATTTGGCACAAAACGTGCGTTTCGTGCACAGAATCGCCGCTTTTGATCAGTTTTGGCACAAAACCCGTGTTTCGTGCACAGAATCGCCGCTTTTGCTCAGTTTTGGCACAAAACGTGCGTTTCGTGCACAGAACCGCCGCTTTTGCTCAGTTTTGGCACAAAAAGTGCGTTTCGTGCACTGAATCGCCGCTTTTGCTCAGTTTTGGCATAAAACGTGCGTTTCGTGCGCTGAATCGCCGCTTTTGCTGAGTTTTAGCACAAAACGCGCGTTTCGTGAACAGAATCGTCGCTATTGCCTAGTTTTGGCACAAAACGTGCATTTCGAGCATAGAATCGCCGCTTTTGCTCAGTTTTCGCACAAAACGTGCGTTTCGTGCACAGAATCTCCGCTTTTACTCGGTTTTGGCACAAAACGTGCGTTTCGTGCACAGAACCGCCGCTTTTGCTCAGTTTTGGCACAAAAAGTGCGTTTCGTGCACTGAATCGCCGCTTTTGCACAGTTTTGGCATAATACGTGCGTTTCGTGCAGAGAATCGCCGCTTCTGCTCAGTTTTGGCACAAAACGTGCGTTTCGTGCTCAGAATCGCCGCTTTTGCTCAGTTTTGGCACAAATCAGGTGTTTCGTGCGCAGAATCGCCGCTTTTGCTCAGCTTTGCAACAAAAGGTGCGCATCGTGCACAGAATCGCCGTTTTTGCTCAGTTTTGCAACAAAACGTGCGTTTCGTGCACAGAATCGCCGCTTTTGCTCAGTTTTGGCACAAAACGAGCGTTTCGTGCATAGAATCGCCGCTTTTGATCAGTTTTGGCACAAAACCCGTGTTTCGTGCACAGAATCGCCGCTTTTGCTCAGTTTTGGCACAAAACGTGCGTTTCGTGCACAGAATCGCCGCTTTTGATCAGTTTTGGCACAAAACGTTCGTTTCGTGCACAGAATCGCCGCATTTGCTCAGTTTTGGTACAAAACGTGCGTTTCACGCCCCGAATTGCTCCTTCTGACACAAAACGTGCGTTTCGTACTCAGAATCGCCGCATTTGCTCAGATTTGGCACAAAACGTGCGTTTCGTGCACAGAATCGCCGCATTTGCTCCGTTTTGGCACAAAACGCGTTTCGTGCTCAGAGTCGCCGCTTTTGCTCAATATTGACACAAAACGTGCGTTTCGTGCACAGAATCGCCGCTTTAGCTCAGTTTTGGCACAAAACGTGCGCTTCACGCACCGAATTGCCCCTTTTGGCACAAAACGGGCGTTTCGTTCACAGAATCGCCGCTTTTGTTCAGTTTTGGCACAAAACGTGCGCTTCACGCACCGAATTGCCCCTTTTGGCACGAAACGTGCGTTTCGTGCACAGAATCGCCGCTTTTGCTCAGTTTTTGCACAAAACGTGCATTTCGAGCATAGAATGGCCGTTTTTGCTCAGTTTTGGCACAATACGTGCGTTTCGTGCAGAGAATCGCCGCTTTTGCTCAGTTTTGGCACAAAACGTGCGTATCACGCTCCTAATTGCTCCTTCTGGCACAAAACGTGCGCTTCGCACTCAGAATCGCCGCTTTTGATCAGTTTTGGCACAAAACCGTGTTTCGTCCTCAGAATCGCCGCATTTGCTCAGTTTTGGGACAAAACGTGCGTTTCACGCCCCTAATTGCTGCTTCTGGCACAAAACGTGCGTTTCGTACTCAGAATCGCCGCATTTGCTCAGATTTGGCACAAAACGTGCGTTTCGTGCACAGAATCGCCGCATTTGCTCAGATTTGGCACAAAACGTGCGTTTCGTGCACAGAATCGCCGCTTTTGCTCAGTTTTGGCACAAAACGTGCGTTTCGTGCTCAGAGTCGCCGCTTTTGCCCATTACTGACACAAAACGTGCGTTTCGTGCACAGAATCGCCGCTTTTTCTCAGTTATGGCACAAAACGTGCGTTTCGTGCCCAGAATCGCCGCATTTGCTCAGATTTGGCACAAAACCTGCGTTTCGTGCACAGAATCGCCGCTTTTGCTCAGTTTTGGAACAAAACGTGCGCTTCACGCACCGAATTGCCCCTTTTGGCACAAAACGGGCGTTTCCTTCACAGAATCGCCGCATTTGCTCAGTTTTGGCACAAATGTGTGTTTCGTGCTGAGAATCGCCGCTTTTGCTCGGTTTTGGCACAAAACGTACGTTTCGTGCACAGAATCGCCGCTTTTGCTCAGTTTTGGCACAAAACGTGCGTTTCGTGCACAGAATCGCCGCTTTTGATCAGTTTTGGCACAAAACCCGTGTTTCGTGCACAGAAACGCCGCTTTTGCTCGGTTTTGGCACAAAACGTTCCTTTCATGCACAGAATCGCCGCATTTGCTCAGTTTTGGCACAAAACGTGCGTTTCACGCCCCTAATTGCTCCTTCTGGCACAAAACGTGCGTTTCGTACTCAGAATCGCCGCATTTGCTCAGATTTGGCACAAAACGTGCGTTTCGTGCACAGAATCGCCGCTTTTGCTCAGTTTTGGCACAAAACGTGCGTTTCGTGCACAGAATCGCCGCTTTTGCTCAGTTTTGGCACAAAACGTGCACTTCACGCCCCTAATTGCTCCTTCTGGCACAAAACGTGCGTTTCGTACTCAGAATCGCCGCAATTGCTCAGATTTGGCACAAAACGTGCGTTTCGTGCACAGAATCGCCGCATTTGCTCAGATTTGGCACAAAACGTGCGTTTCGTGCACAGAATCGCCGCTTTTGCTCAGTTTTGGCACAAAACGTGCGTTTCGTGCTCAGAGTCGCCGCTTTTGCCCATTACTGACACAAAACGTTCGTTTCGTGCACAGAATCGCCGCTTTTTCTCAGTTATGGCACAAAACGTGCGTTTCGTGCCCAGAATCGCCGCATTTGCTCAGATTTGGCACAAAACCTGCGTTTCGTGCACAGAATCGCCGCTTTTGCTCAGTTTTGGCACAAAACGTGCGCTTCACGCACCGAATTGCCCCTTTTGGCACAAAACGGGCGTTTCCTTCACAGAATCGCCGCATTTGCTCAGTTTTGGCACAAATGTGTGTTTCGTGCTGAGAATCGCCGCTTTTGCTCGGTTTTGGCACAAAACGTACGTTTCGTGCACAGAACCGCCGCTTTTGCTCATTTCTGGCACAAAACGTGCGTTTCGTGCACAGAGTCGCCGCTTTTGATCAGTTTTGGCACAAAACCCGTGTTTCGTGCACAGAATCGCCGCTTTTGCTCGGTTTTGGCACAAAACGTTCCTTTCATGCACAGAATCGCCGCATTTGCTCAGTTTTGGCACAAAACGTGCGTTTCACGCCCCTAATTGCTCCTTCTGGCACAAAACGTGCGTTTCGTACTCAGAATCGCCGCTTTTGCTCAGTTTTGGCACAAAACGTGCGTTTCCTTCACAGAATCGCCGCATTTGCTCAGTTTTGGCACAAATGTGTGTTTCGTGCTGAGAATCGCCGCTTTTGCTCGGTTTTGGCACAAAACGTACGTTTCGTGCACAGAATCGCCGCTTTTGCTCATTTCTGGCACAAAACGTGCGTTTCGTGCACAGAATCGCCGCTTTTGATCAGTTTTGGCACAAAACCCGTGTTTCGTGCACAGAATCGCCGCTTTTGCTCAGTTTTGGCACAAAACGTTCCTTTCATGCACAGAATCGACGCATTTGCTCAGTTTTGGCACAAAACGTGCGTTTCACGCCTCTAATTGCTCCTTCTGGCACAAAACGTGCGTTTCGTACTCAGAATCGCCGCATTTGCTCAGATTTGGCACAAAACGTGCGTTTCGTGCACAGAATCGCCGCATTTGCTCAGATTTGGCACAAAACGTGCGTTTCGTGCACAGAATCGCCGCTTTTGCTCAGTTTTGGCACAAAACGTGCGTTTCGTGCTCAGAGTCGCCGCTTTTGCCCATTACTGACACAAAACGTGCGTTTCGTGCACAGAATCGCCGCTTTTTCTCAGTTATGGCACAAAACGTGCGTTTCGTGCCCAGAATCGCCGCATTTGCTCAGATTTGGCACAAAACCTGCGTTTCGTGCACAGAATCGCCGCTTTTGCTCAGTTTTGGAACAAAACGTGCGCTTCACGCACCGAATTGCCCCTTTTGGCACAAAACGGGCGTTTCCTCCACAGAATCGCCGCATTTGCTCAGTTTTGGCACAAATGTGTGTTTCGTGCTAAGAATCGCCGCTTTTGCTCGGTTTTGGCACAAAACGTACGTTTCGTGCACAGAATCGCCGCTTTTGCTCAGTTCTGGCACAAAACGTGCGTTTCGTGCACAGAATCGCCGCTTTTGATCAGTTTTGGCACAAAACCCGTGTTTCGTGCACAGAATCGCCGCTTTTGCTCGGTTTTGGCACAAAACGTTCCTTTCATGCACAGAATCGCCGCATTTGCTCAGTTTTGGCACAAAACGTGCGTTTCACGCCCCTAATTGCTCCTTCTGGCACAAAACGTGCGTTTCGTACTCAGAATCGCCGCATTTGCTCAGATTTGGCACAAAACGTGTGTTTCGTGCTGAGAATCGCCGCTTTTGCTCGGTTTTGGCACAAAACGTACGTTTCGTGCACAGAATCGCCGCTTTTGCTCAGTTCTGGCACAAAACGTGCGTTTCGTGCACATAATCGCCGCTTTTGATCAGTTTTGGCACAAAACCCGTGTTTCGTGCACAGAATCGCCGCTTTTGCTCAGTTTTGGCACAAAACGTGCACTTCACGCACCGAATTGCCCCTTTTGGCACAAAACGGGCGTTTCCTTCACAGAATCGCCGCATTTGCTCAGTTTTAGCACAAATGTGTGTTTCGTCCTGAGAATCGCCGCTTTTGCTCAGTTTGGCACAAAACGTGTGGTTTGTACACAGAATCGCCGCTTTTGCTCAGTTTTGGCACAAAACGTGTGTTTCGTGCTGAGAATCGCCGCTTTTGCTCGGTTTTGGCACAAAACGTACGTTTCGTGCACAGAATCGCCGCTTTTGCTCAGTTCTGGCACAAAACGTGCGTTTCGTGCACATAATCGCCGCTTTTGATCAGTTTTGGCACAAAACCCGTGTTTCGTGCACAGAATCGCCGCTTTTGCTCAGTTTTGGCACAAAACGTGCACTTCACGCACCGAATTGCCCCTTTTGGCACAAAACGGGCGTTTCCTTCACAGAATCGCCGCATTTGCTCAGTTTTTGCACAAATGTGTGTTTCGTCCTGAGAATCGCCGCTTTTGCTCAGTTTGGCACAAAACGTGTGGTTTGTACACAGAATCGCCGCTTTTGCTCAGTTTTGGCACAAAACGTGCGTTTCGTGCTCAGAGTCGCCGCTTTTGCCCATTATTGACACAATACGTGCGTTTCGTGCACAGAGTCGCCGCTTTTGCTCAATTTTGGCACAAAACGTGCGGTTCGTGCTCAGAATCGCCACTTTGGCTCAGTTTGGCACAAAACGTGTGGTTTGTACACAGAATCGCCGCTTTTGCTCAGTTTTGGCACAAAACGTGCGTTTCGCGAACAGGATTTCTCCTTTTGGCACAAAACCCGTGTTTCGTGCACAGAGTCGCCGCTTTTTCTCAGCTTTGGCACAAAACGTGCGTTTCGTGCACAGAATGTCCGCTTTTGCTCAGTTTTTTCACAAAACGTGCGTTCCACGCACCGAATTGCTCCTGTTGGCATAAAACTTGCGTTTCGTGCACAGAATCGCCGCTTTTGCTCAGTTTTGCAACAAAAGGTGCGGTTCGTGCACAGGATCGCCGTTTTTGCTCAGTTTTGCAACAAAACGTGCGTTTCGTGCACAGAATCGCCGCTTTTGCTCAGTTTTGGCACAAAACGTGCGTTTCGAGCATAGAATCGCCGCTTTTGCTGAGTTCTGGCACAATACGTGCGTTTCGTGCACAGAATCGCCGCTTTTGCTCAGTTTTGGCACAAAACGTGCGTTTCGTGCATAGAATCGCCGCTTTTGCTCAGTTTTGGCACAAAAAGTGCGTTTCGTGCACTGAATCGCCGCTTTTGCTCAGTTTTGGCACAAAACGTGCATTTCGAGCATAGAATGGCCGTTTTTGCTCAGTTTTGGCTCAATACGTGCGTTTCGTGCACGGAATCGCCGCTTTTGCTCAGTTTTGGCGCAAATCCCGTGTTTCGTGCGCAGAATCGCCGCTTTTGCTCAGTTTTAGCACAAAACGTGCGTTTCGTGCATAGAATCGCCGCTTTTGCTCGGTTTTGCAACAAAACGTGCGTTTCGTGCACAGAATCTCCGCTTTTGCTCAGTTTTTTCACAAAACGTGCGTTCGACGCACCGAATTGCTCCTGTTGGCATAAAACTTGCGTTTCGTGCACAGAATCTCCGCTTTTGCTCAGTTTTGCAACAAAACGTGCGCTTCGTGCATAGAATCGCCGCTTTTGCTCAGTTTTTTCACAAAACGTGCGTTCGACGCACCGAATTACTCCTGTTGGCATAAAACTTGCGTTTCGTGCACACAATCGCCGCTTTTGCTCAGTTTTGGCACAAAAAGTGCGTTTTGTGCACTGAATCGCCGCTTTTGCTCAGTTTTAGCACAAAACGCGCGTTTCGTGAACAGAATCGTCGCTATTGCCTAGTTTTGGCACAAAACGTGCATTTCGAGCATAGAATCGCCGCTTTTGCTCAGTTTTCGCACAAAACGTGCGTTTCGTGCACAGAATCTCCGCTTTTGCTCAGTTTTAGCACAAAACGTGCGTTTCGTGCACAGAATCGCCGTTTTTGCTCAGTTTTGGCACAAAACGGGCGTTTCGTGCATAGAATCGCCGCTTTCGCTCAGTTTTATCACAATACGTGCGTTTCGCGCGCTATTGCCTAGTTTTGGCACAAAACGTGCATTTCGAGCATAGAATCGCCGCTTTTGCTCAGTTTTCGCACAAAACGTGCGTTTCGTGCACAGAATCTCCGCTTTTGCTCAGTTTTAGCACAAAACGTGCGTTTCGTGCACAGAATCGCCGTTTTTGCTCAGTTTTGGCACAAAACGGGCGTTTCGTGCATAGAATCGCCGCTTTCGCTCAGTTTTATCACAATACGTGCGTTTCGCGCACCGAATCGCCGCTTTTGCTCAGTTTTCGCACAAAACGTGCGTTTCGTGCACAGAATCGCCGCTTTTGCTCAGCTTTGGCACCAAACGTGCGTTTCGTGCACAGAATCGCCGCTTTTGCTCAGTTTTGGCATAAAACGTGCGTTTCGTGCTCAGAATCGCCGCTTTTGCTCGGTTTTGGCACAAAACGTACGTTTCGTGCACAGAATCGCCGCTTTTGCTCAGTTCTGGCACATAGCGTGCGTTTCGTGCACGGTATCGCCGCTTTTGCTCAGTGTTGGCACAAAACGTGCGTTTCGTGCACAGAATCTCCGCTTTATCTCAGTTTTGGCACAAAACGTGCGTTTCACGCCCCTAATTGCTCCTTCTGGCACAAAACGTGCGCTTCGCACACAGAATCGCCGCATTTGCTCAGATTTGGCACAAAACGTGCGTTTCGTGCATAGAATCGCCGCATTTGCTCAGATTTGGCACAAAACGTGCGTTTCGTGCACAGAATCGCCGCTTTTGATCAGTTTTGGCACAAAACCCGTGTTTCGTGCACAGAATCGCCGCTTTTGCTCAGTTTTGGCACAAAACGTGCGTTTTGTGCACAGAATCGCCGCTTTTGCTCAGTTTTGGCACAAAGCGTGCGTTTCGTGCACAGAATCGCCGCTTTTGCTCAGTTTTGGCACAAAAAGTGCGTTTCGTGCACTGAATCGCCGCTTTTGCTCAGTTTTGGCACAAAACGTGCGTTTCGTGCACAGAATCTCCGCTTTTGCTCAGTTTTGCAACAAAACGTGCGCTTCGTGCACAGAATCGCCGCTTTTGCTCAGTTTTTTCACAAAACGTGCGTTCGACGCACCGAATTGCTCCTGTTGGCATAAAACTTGCGTTTCGTGCACAGAATCGCCGCTTTTGCTCAGTTTTGGCACAAAAAGTGCGTTTCGTGCACTGAATCGCCGCTTTTGCTCAGTTTTGGCACAAAACGTGCATTTCGAGCATAAAATGGCCGTTTTTGCTCAGTTTTGGCACAATACGTGCGTTTCGTGCTCAGAATCGCCGCTTCTGCTCAGTTTTGGCACAAAACGTGCGTTTCGTGCTCAGAATCGCCGCTTTTGGTCAGTTTTGGCGCAAATCCCGTGTATCGTGCGCAGAATCGCCGCTTTTGCTCAGTTTTAGCACAAAACGTGCGTTTCGTGCACAGGATCGCCGTTTTTGCTGAGTTCTGGCACAATACGTGCGTTTCGCGCACCGAATCGCCGCTTTTGCTCAGTTTTGGCACAAAGCGTGCGTTTCGTGCACAGAATCGCCGCTTTTGCTCAGTTTTGGCACAAAAAGTGCGTTTCGTGCACTGAATCGCCGCTTTTGCTCAGTTTTGGCACAAAACGTGCGTTTCGTGCGCTGAATCGCCGCTTTTGCTCCGTTTTAGCACAAAACGCGCGTTTCGTGAACAGAATCGTCGCTATTGCCTAGTTTTGGCACAAAACGTGCATTTCGAGCATAGAATCGCCGCTTTTGCTCAGTTTTGGCACAATACGTGCGTTTCGTGCACAGAATCGCCGCTTTTGCTCAGTTTTGGCACAAAACGAGCGTTTCGTGCATAGAATCGCCGCTTTTGATCAGTTTTGGTACAAAACGTGCGTTTCACGCCCCGAATTGCTCCTTCTGGCAAAAAACGTGCGTTTCGTACTCAGAATCGCCGCATTTGCTCAGATTTGGCACAAAACGTGCGTTTCGTGCACAGAATCGCCGCATTTGCTCCGTTTTGGCACAAAACGTGCGTTTCACGCACCGAATTGCTCCTTCTGGCACAAAACGTGCGTTTCGTGCACAGAATCGCCGCTTTTGCTCAGTTTTGGCACAAAACGTGCGTTTCGTGCGCAGAACCGCCGCCGTTTCTCAGTTTTGGCACAAACCCCGTGTTCCGTGCACAGAATCGCCGCTTTTGCTCAGTTTTGGCACAAATGTGTGTTTCGTGCTCAGAATCGCCGCTTTTGCTCAGTTTTGGCACAAAACGTTCGTTCCACGCCCCGAATTGCTCCTTCCGGCACAAAACGTGCGTTTCGTGCTCAGAATCGCCGCTTCTGCTCAGTTTTGGCACAAAACGTGCGTTTCGTGCACAGTATCGCCGCTTTTGCTCATTATTGGCACAAAAGGTGCGTTTCGTGCACAGAATCGCCGCATTTGCTCAGCTTTGGCACAAACCGTGCGTTTCACGCCCCGAATTGCTCCTTCTGGCACAAAACGTGCGTTTCGTGCACAGAATCGCCGCTTTTGCTCAGTTTTGGCACAAAACGAGCGTTTCGTGCATAGAATCGCCGCTTTCGCTCAGTTTATGCACAGAACGTGCATTTCGAGCATAGAATCGCCACTTTTGCTGAGTTCTGGCACAATACGTGCGTTTCGTGCACAGAATCGCCGCTTTTGCTCAGTTTTCGCACTAAACGTGCGTTTCGTGCACAGAATCTCCGCTTTTGCTCAGTTTTGCAACAAAACGTGCGCTTCGTGCACAGAATCGCCGCTTTTGCTCAGTTTTTTCACAAAACGTGCGTTCGACGCACCGAATTGCACCTGTTGGCATAAAACTTGCGTTTCGTGCACAGAATCGCCGCTTTTGCTCAGTTTTGGCACAAAAAGTGCGTTTCGTGCACTGAATCGCCGCTTTTGCTCAGTTTTGGCACAAAACGTGCATTTCGAGCATAGAATGGCCGTTTTTGCTCAGTTTTGGCACAATATGTGCGTTTCGTGCTCAGAATCGCCGCTTCTGCTCAGTTTTGGCACAAAACGTGCGTTTCGTGCTCAGAATCGCCGCTTTTGCTCAGTTTTGGCGCAAATCCCGTGTTTCGTGCGCAGAATCGCCGCTTTTGCTCAGTTTTAGCACAAAACGTGCGTTTCGTGCACAGGATCGCCGTTTTTGCTCAGTTTTGCAACAAAACGTGCGTTTCGTGCACAGAATCGCCGCTTTTGCTCAGTTTTGGCACAAAACGTGCGTTTCGAGCATAGAATCGCCGCTTTTGCTGAGTTCTGGCACAATACGTGCGTTTCGCGCACCGAATCGCCGCTTTTGCTCAGTTTTCGCACAAAACGTGCGTTTCGTGCACAGAATCGCCGCTTTTGCTCAGTATTGCAACAAAACGTGCGTTTCGTGCACAGAATCGCCGCTTTTGCTCAGTTTTGGCATAAAACGTGCGTTTCGTGCGCTGAATCGCCGCTTTTGCTCCGTTTTAGCACAAAACGCGCGTTTCGTGAACAGAATCGTCGCTATTGCCTAGTTTTGGCACAAAACGTGCATTTCGAGCATAGAATCGCCGCTTTTGCTCAGTTTTGGCACAATACGTGCGTTTCGTGCACAGAATCGCCGCTTTTGCTCAGTTTTAGCACAAAACGTGCGTTTCGTGCACAGAATCTCCGCTTTTGCTCAGTTTTGCAACAAAACGTGCGCTTCGTGCACAGAATCGCCGCTTTTGCTCAGTTTTTTCACAAAACGTGCGTTCGACGCACCGAATTGCTCCTGTTGGCATAAAACTTGCGTTTCGTGCACAGAATCGCCGCTTTTGCTCAGTTTTGGCACAAAAAGTGTGTTTCGTGCACTGAATCGCCGCTTTTGCTCAGTTTTGGCACAAAACGTGCATTTCGAGCATAGAATGGCCGTTTTTGCTCAGTTTTGGCACAACACGTGCGTTTCGTGCTCAGAATCGCCGCTTCTGCTCAGTTTTGGCACAAAACGTGCGTTTCGTGCTCAGAATCGCCGCTTTTGGTCAGTTTTGGCGCAAATCCCGTGTATCGTGCGCAGAATCGCCGCTTTTGCTCAGTTTTAGCACAAAACGTGCGTTTCGTGCACAGGATCGCCGTTTTTGCTGAGTTCTGGCACAATACGTGCGTTTCGCGCACCGAATCGCCGCTTTTGCTCAGTTTTCGCACAAAACGTGCGTTTTGTGCACAGAATCGCCGCTTTTGCTCAGTTTTGCAACAAAACGTGCGTTTCGTGCACAGAATCGCCGCTTTTGCTCAGTTTTGGCATAAAACGTGCGTTTCGTGCGCTGAATCGCCGCTTTTGCTCCGTTTTAGCACAAAACGCGCGTTTCGTGAACAGAATCGTCGCTATTGCCTAGTTTTGGCACAAAACGTGCATTTCGAGCATAGAATCGCCGCTTTTGCTCAGTTTTGGCACAATACGTGCGTTTCGTGCACAGAATCGCCGCTTTTGCTCAGTTTTGGCACAAAACGAGCGTTTCGTGCATAGAATCGCCGCTTTTGATCAGTTTTGGTACAAAACGTGCGTTTCACGCCCCGAATTGCTCCTTCTGGCAAAAAACGTGCGTTTCGTACTCAGAATCGCCGCATTTGCTCAGATTTGGCACAAAACGTGCGTTTCGTGCACAGAATCGCCGCATTTGCTCCGTTTTGGCACAAAACGTGCGTTTCACGCACCGAATTGCTCCTTCTGGCACAAAACGTGCGTTTCGTGCACAGAATCGCCGCTTTTGCTCAGTTTTGGCACAAAACGTGCGTTTCGTGCGCAGAACCGCCGCCGTTTCTCAGTTTTGGCACAAACCCCGTGTTCCGTGCACCGAATCGCCGCTTTTGCTCAGTTTTCGCACAAAACGTGCGTTTCGTGCACAGAATCGCCGCTTTTGCTCAGTATTGCAACAAAACGTGCGTTTCGTGCACAGAATCGCCGCTTTTGCTCAGTTTTGGCATAAAACGTGCGTTTCGTGCGCTGAATCGCCGCTTTTGCTCCGTTTTAGCACAAAACGCGCGTTTCGTGAACAGAATCGTCGCTATTGCCTAGTTTTGGCACAAAACGTGCATTTCGAGCATAGAATCGCCGCTTTTGCTCAGTTTTGGCACAATACGTGCGTTTCGTGCACAGAATCGCCGCTTTTGCTCAGTTTTAGCACAAAACGTGCGTTTCGTGCACAGAATCTCCGCTTTTGCTCAGTTTTGCAACAAAACGTGCGCTTCGTGCACAGAATCGCCGCTTTTGCTCAGTTTTTTCACAAAACGTGCGTTCGACGCACCGAATTGCTCCTGTTGGCATAAAACTTGCGTTTCGTGCACAGAATCGCCGCTTTTGCTCAGTTTTGGCACAAAAAGTGTGTTTCGTGCACTGAATCGCCGCTTTTGCTCAGTTTTGGCACAAAACGTGCATTTCGAGCATAGAATGGCCGTTTTTGCTCAGTTTTGGCACAACACGTGCGTTTCGTGCTCAGAATCGCCGCTTCTGCTCAGTTTTGGCACAAAACGTGCGTTTCGTGCTCAGAATCGCCGCTTTTGGTCAGTTTTGGCGCAAATCCCGTGTTTCGTGCGCAGAATCGCCGCTTTTGCTCAGTTTTAGCACAAAACGTGCGTTTCGTGCACAGGATCGCCGTTTTTGCTCAGTTTTGCAACAAAACGTGCGTTTCGTGCACAGAATCGGCGCTTTTGCTCAGTTTTGGCACAAAACGTGCGTTTCGAGCATAGAATCGCCGCTTTTGCTGAGTTCAGGCACAATACGTGCGTTTCGCGCACCGAATCGCCGCTTTTGCTCAGTTTTCGCACAAAACGCGCGTTTCGTGCACAGAATCGCCGCTTTTGCTCAGTATTGCAACAAAACGTGCGTTTCGTGCACAGAATCGCCGCTTTTGCTCAGTTTTGGCATAAAACGTGCGTTTCGTGCGCTGAATCGCCGCTTTTGCTCCGTTTTAGCACAAAACGCGCGTTTCGTGAACAGAATCGTCGCTATTGCCTAGTTTTGGCACAAAACGTGCATTTCGAGCATAGAATCGCCGCTTTTGCTCAGTTTTGGCACAATACGTGCGTTTCGTGCACAGAATCGCCGCTTTTGCTCAGTTTTAGCACAAAACGTGCGTTTCGTGCACAGAATCTCCGCTTTTGCTCAGTTTTGCAACAAAACGTGCGCTTCGTGCACAGAATCGCCGCTTTTGCTCAGTTTTTTCACAAAACGTGCGTTCGACGCACCGAATTGCTCCTGTTGGCATAAAACTTGCGTTTCGTGCACAGAATCACCGCTTTTGCTCAGTTTTGGCACAAAAAGTGTGTTTCGTGCACTGAATCGCCGCTTTTGCTCAGTTTTGGCACAAAACGTGCATTTCGAGCATAGAATGGCCGTTTTTGCTCAGTTTTGGCACAACACGTGCGTTTCGTGCTCAGAATCGCCGCTTCTGCTCAGTTTTGGCACAAAACGTGCGTTTCGTGCTCAGAATCGCCGCTTTTGGTCAGTTTTGGCGCAAATCCCGTGTTTCGTGCGCAGAATCGCCGCTTTTGCTCAGTTTTAGCACAAAACGTGCGTTTCGTGCACAGGATCGCCGTTTTTGCTCAGTTTTGCAACAAAACGTGCGTTTCGTGCACAGAATCGGCGCTTTTGCTCAGTTTTGGCACAAAACGTGCGTTTCGTGCACAGAATCTCCGCTTTTGCTCAGTTTTGCAACAAAACGTGCGCTTCGTGCACAGAATCGCCGCTTTTGCTCAGTTTTGGCACAAAACGTGCGTTTCGTGCTCAGAATCGCCGCTTTTGGTCAGTTTTGGCGCAAATCCCGTGTATCGTGCGCAGAATCGCCGCTTTTGCTCAGTTTTAGCACAAAACGTGCGTTTCGTGCACAGGATCGCCGTTTTTGCTGAGTTCTGGCACAATACGTGCGTTTCGCGCACCGAATCGCCGCTTTTGCTCAGTTTTCGCACAAAACGTGCGTTTTGTGCACAGAATCGCCGCTTTTGCTCAGTTTTGCAACAAAACGTGCGTTTCGTGCACAGAATCGCCGCTTTTGCTCAGTTTTGGCATAAAACGTGCGTTTCGTGCGCTGAATCGCCGCTTTTGCTCCGTTTTAGCACAAAACGCGCGTTTCGTGAACAGAATCGTCGCTATTGCCTAGTTTTGGCACAAAACGTGCATTTCGAGCATAGAATCGCCGCTTTTGCTCAGTTTTGGCACAATACGTGCGTTTCGTGCACAGAATCGCCGCTTTTGCTCAGTTTTGGCACAAAACGAGCGTTTCGTGCATAGAATCGCCGCTTTTGATCAGTTTTGGTACAAAACGTGCGTTTCACGCCCCGAATTGCTCCTTCTGGCAAAAAACGTGCGTTTCGTACTCAGAATCGCCGCATTTGCTCAGATTTGGCACAAAACGTGCGTTTCGTGCACAGAATCGCCGCATTTGCTCCGTTTTGGCACAAAACGTGCGTTTCACGCACCGAATTGCTCCTTCTGGCACAAAACGTGCGTTTCGTGCACAGAATCGCCGCTTTTGCTCAGTTTTGGCACAAAACGTGCGTTTCGTGCGCAGAACCGCCGCCGTTTCTCAGTTTTGGCACAAACCCCGTGTTCCGTGCACCGAATCGCCGCTTTTGCTCAGTTTTCGCACAAAACGTGCGTTTCGTGCACAGAATCGCCGCTTTTGCTCAGTATTGCAACAAAACGTGCGTTTCGTGCACAGAATCGCCGCTTTTGCTCAGTTTTGGCATAAAACGTGCGTTTCGTGCGCTGAATCGCCGCTTTTGCTCCGTTTTAGCACAAAACGCGCGTTTCGTGAACAGAATCGTCGCTATTGCCTAGTTTTGGCACAAAACGTGCATTTCGAGCATAGAATCGCCGCTTTTGCTCAGTTTTGGCACAATACGTGCGTTTCGTGCACAGAATCGCCGCTTTTGCTCAGTTTTAGCACAAAACGTGCGTTTCGTGCACAGAATCTCCGCTTTTGCTCAGTTTTGCAACAAAACGTGCGCTTCGTGCACAGAATCGCCGCTTTTGCTCAGTTTTTTCACAAAACGTGCGTTCGACGCACCGAATTGCTCCTGTTGGCATAAAACTTGCGTTTCGTGCACAGAATCGCCGCTTTTGCTCAGTTTTGGCACAAAAAGTGTGTTTCGTGCACAGAATCGCCGCTTTTGCTCAGTTTTGGCATAAAACGTGCGTTTCGTGCGCTGAATCGCCGCTTTTGCTCCGTTTTAGCACAAAACGCGCGTTTCGTGAACAGAATCGTCGCTATTGCCTAGTTTTGGCACAAAACGTGCATTTCGAGCATAGAATCGCCGCTTTTGCTCAGTTTTGGCACAATACGTGCGTTTCGTGCACAGAATCGCCGCTTTTGCTCAGTTTTTTCACAAAACGTGCGTTCGACGCACCGAATTGCTCCTGTTGGCATAAAACTTGCGTTTCGTGCACAGAATCGCCGCTTTTGCTCAGTTTTGGCACAAAAAGTGTGTTTCGTGCACTGAATCGCCGCTTTTGCTCAGTTTTGGCACAAAACGTGCATTTCGAGCATAGAATGGCCGTTTTTGCTCAGTTTTGGCACAACACGTGCGTTTCGTGCTCAGAATCGCCGCTTCTGCTCAGTTTTGGCACAAAACGTGCGTTTCGTGCTCAGAATCGCCGCTTTTGGTCAGTTTTGGCGCAAATCCCGTGTTTCGTGCGCAGAATCGCCGCTTTTGCTCAGTTTTAGCACAAAACGTGCGTTTCGTGCACAGGATCGCCGTTTTTGCTCAGTTTTGCAACAAAACGTGCGTTTCGTGCACAGAATCGGCGCTTTTGCTCAGTTTTGGCACAAAACGTGCGTTTCGAGCATAGAATCGCCGCTTTTGCTGAGTTCTGGCACAATACGTGCGTTTCGCGCACCGAATCGCCGCTTTTGCTCAGTTTTCGCACAAAACGCGCGTTTTGTGCACAGAATCGCCGCTTTTGCTCAGTTTTGGCACAAAACGTGCGTTTCGAGCATAGAATCGCCGCTTTTGCTGAGTTCTGGCACAATACGTGCGTTTCGCGCACCGAATCGCCGCTTTTGCTCAGTTTTCGCACAAAACGTGCGTTTCGTGCACAGAATCGCCGCTTTTGCTCAGTTTTGCAACAAAACGTGCGTTTCGTGCACAGAATCGCCGCTTTTGCTCAGTTTTGGCATAAAACGTGCGTTTCGTGCACAGAATCTCCGCTTTTGCTCAGTTTTGCAACAAAACGTGCGCTTCGTGCACAGAATCGCCGCTTTTGCTCAGTTTTTTCACAAAACGTGCGTTCGACGCACCGAATTGCTCCTGTTGGCATAAAACGTGCGTTTCGTGCTCAGAATCGCCGCTTTTGGTCAGTTTTGGCGCAAATCCCGTGTTTCGTGCGCAGAATCGCCGCTTTTGCTCAGTTTTAGCACAAAACGTGCGTTTCGTGCACAGGATCGCCGTTTTTGCTCAGTTTTGCAACAAAACGTGCGTTTCGTGCACAGAATCGCCGCTTTTGCTCAGTTTTGGCACAAAACGTGCGTTTCGAGCATAGAATCGCCGCTTTTGCTGAGTTCTGGCACAATACGTGCGTTTCGCGCACCGAATCGCCGCTTTTGCTCAGTTTTCGCACAAAACGTGCGTTTTGTGCACAGAATCGCCGCTTTTGCTCAGTTTTGCAACAAAACGTGCGTTTCGTGCACAGAATCGTCGTTTTTTCTCAGTTTTGGCACAAAACGTGCGTTTCGTGCGCAGAATCGCCGCTTTTTCCAGTTTCGGCACAAAACCCGTGTTTCGTGCACAGAATCGCCGCTTTTGCTCCGTTTTGGCACAAAACGTGCGTTTCGTGCTCAGAGTCGCCGCTTTTTCTCAGTTTTGGCACAAATCGTTCGTTTCGTGCACAGTATCGCCGCTTTTGCTCATTATTGCCACAAAAGGTGCGTTTCGTGCACAGAATCGCCGCATTTGCTCAGCTTTGGCACAAAACGTGCGTTTCACGCCCCGAATTGCTCCTTCTGGCACAAAACGTGCGTTTCGTGCACAGAATCGCCGCTTTTGCTCAGTTTTGATACAAAACCCATGTTTCGTGCACAGAATCGCCGCTTTTGCTCAGTTTTGGCACAAATGTGTGTTTCGTGCTCAGAATCGCCGCTTTTGCTCAGTTTTGGCACAAAACGTTCGTTCCACGCCCCGAATTGCTCCTTCCGGCACAAAACGTGCGTTTCGTGCTCAGAATCGCCGCTTCTGCTCAGTTTTGGCACAAAACGTGCGTTTCGTGCACAGTATTGCCGCTTTTGCTCATTAGTGGCACAAAAGGTGCGTTTCGTGCACAGAATCGCCGCATTTGCTCAGCTTTGGCACAAAACGTGCGTTTCACGCCCCGAATTGCTCCTTCTGGCACAAAACGTGCGTTTCGTGCTCAGAATCGCCGCATCTGCTCAGTTTTGGCACAAAACGTGAGTTTCGTGCACATTATCTCCGCTTTTGCTCATTATTGGCACAAAAGGTGCGTTTCGTGCACAGTATCGCCGCTTTTGCTCGGTTTAGGCACAAAACGTGCGTTTCGTGCTCAGAATCGCCACTTTTGCTCAGTTTGGCACAAAACGTGCTGTTTGTGCACAGAATCGCCGCTTTTGCTCAGTTTTGGCACAAAACGTGCGTTTCGTGCTCAGAGTCGCCGCTTTTGCACATTATTGACACAAAACGTGCGTTTCGTGCACATAATCGCCGCTTTTTCTCAGTTTTGGCACAAAACGTGCGTTTCGTGCGCAGAATCGCCGCTTTTTCTCAGTTTTGGCACAAAACGCGTGTTCCGTGGACAGAATAGACGCATTTGCTCAGTTTTGGCACAAAACGTGCGTTTCACGCACCGAATTGCTCCTTCTGGCACAAAACGTGCGTTTCGTGCTCAGAGTCGCCGCTTTTGCACATTATTGACACAAAACGTGCGTTTCGTGCACAGAATCGCCGCTTTTGCTCAGTTTTGACACAAAACCCGCGTTTCGTGCACAGAATCGCCGCTTTTTTCAGTTTTGGCACAAAACGTGCGTTTCATGCGCAGAATCGCCGCCGTTTCTCAGTTTTGGCACAAACCCCGTGTTCCGTGCACAGAATCGCCGCTTTTGCTCAGTTTTGGCACAAATGTGTGTTTCGTGCTCAGAATCGCCGCTTTTGCTCAGTTTTGGCACAAAACGTTCGTTCCACGCCCCGAATTGCTCCTTCCGGCACAAAACGTGCGTTTCGTGCTCAGAATCTCCGCTTCTGCTCAGTTTTGGCACAAAACGTACGTTTCGTGCACAGTATCGCCGCTTTTGCTCATTATTGGCACAAAAGGTGCGTTCGTGCACAGAATCGCCGCATTTGCTCAGCTTTGGCACAAAACGTGCGTTTCACGCCCCGAATTGCTCCTTCTGGCACAAAACGTGCGTTTCGTGCTCAGAATCGCCGCTTCTGCTCAGTTTTGGCACAAAACGTGAGTTTCGTGCACATTATCTCCGCTTTTGCTCATTATTGGCACAAAAGGTGCGTTTCGTGCACAGCATCGCCGCTTTTGCTCAGTTTTAGCACAAAACGTGCGTTTCGTGCACAGAATCGCCGCTTTTGCTCAGTTTTGGCATAAAACGTGCGTTTCGTGCGCTGAATCGCCGCTTTTGCTCAGTTTTAGCACAAAACGCGCGTTTCGTGAACAGAATCGTCGCTATTGCCTAGTTTTGGCACAAAACGTGCATTTCGAGCATAGAATCGCCGCTTTTGCTCAGTTTTGGCATAAAACGTGCGTTTCGTGCGCTGAATCGCCGCTTTTGCTCCGTTTTAGCACAAAACGCGCGTTTCGTGAACAGAATCGTCGCTATTGCCTAGTTTTGGCACAAAACGTGCATTTCGAGCATAGAATCGCCGCTTTTGCTCTGTTTTGGCACAATACGTGCGTTTCGTGCACAGAATCGCCGCTTTTGCTCAGTTTTAGCACAAAACGTGCGTTTCGTGCACAGAATCTCCGCTTTTGCTCAGTTTTGCAACAAAACGTGCGCTTCGTGCACAGAATCGCCGCTTTTGCTCAGTTTTTTCACAAAACGTGCGTTCGACGCACCGAATTGCTCCTGTTGGCATAAAACTTGCGTTTCGTGCACAGAATCGCCGCTTTTGCTCAGTTTTGGCACAAAAAGTGCGTTTCGTGCACTGAATCGCCGCTTTTGCTCAGTTTTGGCACAAAACGTGCATTTCGAGCATAGAATGGCCGTTTTTGCTCAGTTTTGGCACAATACGTGCGTTTCGTGCTCAGAATCGCCGCTTCTGCTCAGTTTTGGCACAAAACGTGCGTTTCGTGCTCAGAATCGCCGCTTTTGGTCAGTTTTGGCGCAAATCCCGTGTTTCGTGCGCAGAATCGCCGCTTTTGCTCAGTTTTAGCACAAAACGTGCGTTTCGTGCACAGGATCGCCGTTTTTGCTCAGTTTTGCAACAAAACGTGCGTTTCGTGCACAGAATCGCCGCTTTTGCTCAGTTTTGGCACAAAACGTGCGTTTCGAGCATAGAATCGCCGCTTTTGCTGAGTTCTGGCACAATACGTGCGTTTCGCGCACCGAATCGCCGCTTTTGCTCAGTTTTCGCACAAAACGTGCGTTTTGTGCACAGAATCGCCGCTTTTGCTCAGTTTTGCAACAAAACGTGCGTTTCGTGCACAGAATCGTCGTTTTTTCTCAGTTTTGGCACAAAACGTGCGTTTCGTGCGCAGAATCGCCGCTTTTTCCAGTTTCGGCACAAAACCCGTGTTTCGTGCACAGAATCGCCGCTTTTGCTCCGTTTTGGCACAAAACGTGCGTTTCGTGCTCAGAGTCGCCGCTTTTTCTCAGTTTTGGCACAAATCGTTCGTTTCGTGCACAGTATCGCCGCTTTTGCTCATTATTGCCACAAAAGGTGCGTTTCGTGCACAGAATCGCCGCTTTTGCTCAGTTTTGATACAAAACCCATGTTTCGTGCACAGAATCGCCGCTTTTGCTCAGTTTTGGCACAAATGTGTGTTTCGTGCTCAGAATCGCCGCTTTTGCTCAGTTTTGGCACAAAACGTTCGTTCCACGCCCCGAATTGCTCCTTCCGGCACAAAACGTGCGTTTCGTGCTCAGAATCTCCGCTTCTGCTCAGTTTTGGCACAAAACGTGCGTTTCGTGCACAGTATCGCCGCTTTTGCTCATTATTGGCACAAAAGGTGCGTTCGTGCACAGAATCGCCGCATTTGCTCAGCTTTGGCACAAAACGTGCGTTTCACGCCCCGAATTGCTCCTTCTGGCACAAAACGTGCGTTTCGTGCTCAGAATCGCCGCTTCTGCTCAGTTTTGGCACAAAACGTGAGTTTCGTGCACATTATCTCCGCTTTTGCTCATTATTGGCACAAAAGGTGCGTTTCGTGCACAGCATCGCCGCTTTTGCTCAGTTTTAGCACAAAACGTGCGTTTCGTGCACAGAATCGCCGCTTTTGCTCAGTTTTGGCATAAAACGTGCGTTTCGTGCGCTGAATCGCCGCTTTTGCTCAGTTTTAGCACAAAACGCGCGTTTCGTGAACAGAATCGTCGCTATTGCCTAGTTTTGGCACAAAACGTGCATTTCGAGCATAGAATCGCCGCTTTTGCTCAGTTTTCGCACAAAACGTGCGTTTCGTGCACAGAATCTCCGCTTTTGCTCAGTTTTAGCACAAAACGTGCGTTTCGTGCACAGAATCGCCGCTTTTGCTCAGTTTTAGCACAAAACGTGCGTTTCGTGCACAGAATCGCCGCTTTTGCTCAGTTTTGCAACAAAAGGTGCGCATCGTGCACAGAATCGCCGTTTTTGCTCAGTTTTGGCACAAAACGAGCGTTTCGTGCATAGAATCGCCGCTTTCGCTCAGTTTTATCACAATACGTGCGTTTCGCGCACCGAATCGCCGCTTTTGCTCAGTTTTGGCATAAAACGTGCGTTTCGTGCTCAGAATCGCCGCTTTTGCTCGGTTTTGGCACAAAACGTACGTTTCGTCCTCAGAATCGCCGCTTTTGCTCAGTTCTGGCACACAGCGTGCGTTTCGTGCACGGTATCGCCGTTTTTGCTCAGTGTTGGCACAAAACGTGCGTTTCGTGCACAGAATCTCCGCTTTATCTCAGTTTTGGCACAAAACGTGCATTTCACGCCCCTAATTGCTCCTTCTGGCACAAAACGTGCGCTTCGCACACAGAATCACCGCATTTGCTCAGATTTGGCACAAAACGTGCGTTTCGTGCACAGAATCGCCGCATTTGCTCAGATTTGGCACAAAACGTGCGTTTCGTGCACAGAATCGCCGCTTTTGATCAGTTTTGGCACAAAACCCGTGTTTCGTGCACAGAATCGCCGCTTTTGCTCAGTTTTGGCACAAAACGTGCGTTTTGTGCACAGAATCGCCGCTTTTGCTCAGTTTTGGCACAAAGCGTGCGTTTCGTGCACAGAATCGCCGCTTTTGCTCAGTTTTGGCACAAAAAGTGCGTTTCGTGCACTGAATCGCCGCTTTTGCTCAGTTTTGGCATAAAACGTGCGTTTCGTGCGCTGAATCGCCGCTTTTGCTCAGTTTTAGCACAAAACGCGCGTTTCGTGAACAGAATCGTCGCTATTGCCTAGTTTTGGCACAAAACGTGGATTTCGAGCATAGAATCGCCGCTTTTGCTCAGTTTTTAACCGACTTCGAAAAGGAGGAGGTTACTCAATTCGACATGTATGTTAATTTTTTTTTAATGTATGTTCGCCGATTACGCCGAGATGGATGGACCAATCGGAACCAAACCTTTTGCATCTTGTAGGGTATGACCCCCAGTTGGTCCCGTAAAAAAATCATTTTGGATTTTTTCATTTTTTACCGCTTCTATCGCAAAAAACGTGCTTTTTCACTTATACACGGCCTAATATCGATGAAACCCAGTATTACATTTTGCGGCCGGGAATATTTCCACGAGGATCCCATTTGCAACATTCCCTTCACATTCCTGCCCTTCCCTTCCCTGTCCTTTCCTGCCGTTCCCTGATCTTCCCTTCCCATCCCTTTGTTGCTAACTACTATTACCATTGCAAAATTCCTATTCTTTGATGCTACTCTGGAAGGAATGCGCCGATCGCCACTAAAAAATGTGAAATAAAAAAATTTTTGGAAAAAAAATACAACCGACTTCGGAACGCACTAAAAAGGACGAAATAACGTTAATTTATATTTCGGAGACGGCGCAAAATGAAAAATTTTCTACATTGGAAATTGTCAAAATTCTTTAATCATTTTACATATTTTCACATTAGCAACATCTTTCTTTTACACAATTTTTAATTTTGCGCCGTCTCCGAAATATAAATTAACGTTATTTCGTCCTTTTTAGTGCGTTCCGAAGTCGGTTGTATTTTTTTTCCAAAAATTTTTTTTCGCACAAAACGTGCGTTTCGTGCACAGAATCGCCGCTTTTGCTCAGTTTTGCAACAAAACGTGCGTTTCACGCCCCTAATTGCTCCTTCTGGCACAAAACGTGCGCTTCGCACTCAGAATCGCCGCATTTGCTCAGATTTGGCACAAAACGTGCGTTTCGTGCACAGAATCGCCGCACTTGCTCAGATTTGGCACAAAACGTGCGTTTCGTGCACAGAATCGCCGCTTTTGCTCAGTTTTGGCACAAAACGTGCGTTTCGTGCACAGAATCGCCGCTTTTGCTCAGTTTTGTCACAAAACCCGTGTTTCGTCCTCAGAATCGCCGCTTTTGCTCAGTTTTGACACAAAACGTGCGTTTCGCGAACAGAATTGCTCCTTTTGGCACAAAACCCGTGTTTCGTGCACAGAGTCGCCGCTTTTGCTCAGTGTTGGCACAAAACGTGCGTTTCGTGCACAGAATCTCCGCTTTATCTCAGTTTTGGCACAAAACGTGCGCTTCGTGCACAGAATCGCCGCTTTTGCTCAGTTTTTTCACAAAACGTGCGTTCGACGCACCGAATTGCTCCTGTTGGCATAAAACTTGCGTTTCGTGCACAGAATCGCCGCTTTTGCTCAGTTTTGGCACAAAAAGTGCGTTTCGTGCACTGAATCGCCGCTTTTGCTCAGTTTTGGCACAAAACGTGCATTGCGAGCATAGAATGGCCGTTTTTGCACAGTTTTGGCATAATACGTGCGTTTCGTGCAGAGAATCGCCGCTTCTGCTCAGTTTTGGCACAAAACGTGCGTTTCGTGCTCAGAATCGCCGCTTTTGCTCAGTTTTGGCACAAATCAGGTGTTTCGTGCGCAGAATCGCCGCTTTTGCTCAGTTTTGCAACAAAAGGTGCGCTTCGTGCACAGAATCGCCGTTTTTGCTCAGTTTTGCAACAAAACGTGCGTTTCGTGCACAGAATCGTCGCTTTTTCTCAGTTTTGGCACAAAACGAGCGTTTCGTGCATAGAATCGCCGCTTTTGATCAGTTTTGGCACAAAACCCGTGTTTCGTGCACAGAATCGCCGCTTTTGCTCAGTTTTGGCACAAAACGTGCGTTTCGTGCACAGAATCGCCGCTTTTGCTCAGTTTTGGCACAAAACTTTCGTTTCGTGCACAGAATCGCCGCATTTGCTCAGTTTTGGAACAAAACGTGCGTTTCACGCCCCGAATTGCTCCTTCTGGCACAAAACGTGCGTTTCGTACTCAGAATCGCCGCATTTGCTCAGATTTGGCACAAAACGTGCGTTTCGTGCACAGAATCGCCGCATTTGCTCCGTTTTGGCACAAAACGTGCGTTTCGTGCACAGGATCGCCGTTTTTGCTCAGTTTTGCAACAAAACGTGCGTTTCGTGCACAGAATCGCCGCTTTTGCTCAGTTTTGGCACAAAACGTGCGTTTCGAGCATAGAATCGCCGCTTTTGCTGAGTTCTGGCACAATACGTGCGTTTCGCGCACCGAATCGCCGCTTTTGCTCAGTTTTCGCACAAAACGTGCGTTTCGTGCACAGAATCGCCGCTTTTTCTCAGTTTTGGCACAAAACGTGCGTTTCGTGCGCAGAATCGCCGCTTTTTCTCAGTTTTGGCACAATACGTGCGTTTCGCGCACCGAATCGCCGCTTTTGCTCAGTTATCGCACAAAACGTGCGTTTCGTGCACAGAATCGCCGCTTTTTCTCAGCTTTGGCACAAAACGTGCGTTTCGTGCACAGAATCTCCGCTTTTGCTCAGTTTTTTCACAAAACGTGCGTTCCACGCACCGAATTGCTCCTGTTGGCATAAAACTTGCGTTTCGTGCACAGAATCGCCGCTTTTGCTCAGTTTTGCAACAAAAGGTGCGGTTCGTGCACAGGATCGCCGTTTTTGCTCAGTTTTGCAACAAAACGTGCGTTTCGTGCACAGAATCGCCGCTTTTGCTCAGTTTTGGCACAAAACGTGCGTTTCGAGCATAGATTCGCCGCTTTTGCTCAGTTTTCGCACAAAACGTGCGTTTCGTGCACAGAATCTCCGCTTTTGCTCAGTTTTCGCACAAAAGGTGCGCTTCGTGCACAGAATCGCCGCTTTTGCTCAGTTTTGCAACAAAACGTGCGTTTCGTGCACAGAATCGCCGCTTTTGCTCAGTTTTGGCACAAAACGTGCGTTTCGTGCACAGAATCTCCGCTTTTGCGTAGTTTTGCAACAAAACGTGCGCTTCGTGCACAGAATCGCCGCTTTTGCTCATTTTTTTCTCAAAACGTGCGTTCGACGCACCGAATTGCTCCTGTTGGCATAAAACTTGCGTTTCGTGCACACAATCGCCGCTTTTGCTCAGTTTTGGCACAAATCAGGTGTTTCGTGCGCAGAATCGCCGCTTTTGCTCAGTTTTGGCACAAAACGTGCGTTTCGTGCACAGAATCTCCGCTTTTGCTCAGTTTTGCAACAAAACGTGCGCTTCGTGCACCGAATCGCCGCTTTTGCTCAGTTTTTTCACAAAACGTGCGTTCGACGCACCGAATTGCTCCTGTTGGCATAAAACTTGCGTTTCGTGCACAGAATCGCCGCTTTTGCTCAGTTTTGGCACAAAAAGTGCGTTTCGTGCACTGAATCGCCGCTTTTGCTCAGTTTTGGCACAAAACCTGCATTTCGAGCATGGAATGGCCGTTTTTGCTCAGTTTCGGCACAATACGTGCGTTTCGTGCACAGAATCGCCGCTTTTGCTCAGTTTTGGCACAAAACGTTCGTTTCGTGCACAGAATCGCCGCATTTGCTCAGTTTTGGTACAAAACGTGCGTTTCACGCCCCGAATTGCTCCTTCTGGCACAAAACGTGCGTTTCGTACTCAGAATCGCCGCATTTGCTCAGATTTGGCACAAAACGTGCGTTTCGTGCACAGAATCGCCGCATTTGCTCCGTTTTGGCACAAAACGTGCGTTTCGTGCTCAGAGTCACCGCTTTTGCTCAATATTGACACAAAACGTGCGTTTCGTGCACAGAATCGCCGCTTTTGCTCAGTTTTGGCACAAAACGTGCGCTTCACGCACCGAATTGCCCCTTTTGGCACAAAACGGGCGTTTCGTTCACAGAATCGCCGCTTTTGCTCAGTTTTGGCACAAAACGTGCGCTTCACGCAGCGAATTGCCCCTTTTGGCACGAAACGTGCGTTTCGTGCACAGAATCGCCGCTTTTCCTCAGTTTTGGCACAAAACGAGCGTTTCGTGCACAGAATCGCCGCTTTTGCTCAGTTTGCGCACAAAACGTGCGTTTCGTGCACAGAATTGCTCCTGTTGGCATAAAAGTTGCGTTTCGTGCACAGAATCGCCGCTTTTGCTCAGTTTTGGCACAAAACGTGCGTTTCGTGCATAGAATCGCCGCTTTTGCTCAGTTTTGCAACAAAACGTGCGTTTCGTGCACAGAATCGCCGCTTTTGCTCAGTTTTGGCATAAAACGTGCGTTTCGTGCGCTGAATCGCCGCTTTTGCTCAGTTTTAGCACAAAACGCGCGTTTCCTGAACAGAATCGTTGCTATTGCCTAGTTTTGGCACAAAATGTGCATTTCGAGCATAGAATCGCCGCTTTTGCTCAGTTTTGGCACAATACGTGCGTTTCGCGCACCGAATCGCCGCTTTTGCTCAGTTTTCGCACAAAACGTGCGTTTCGTGCACAGAATCTCCGCTTTTGCTCAGTTTTCGTACAAAACGTGCTTTTCGTGCACAGAATCTCCGCTTTTGCTCAGTTTTCGTACAAAACGTGCTTTTCGTGCACAGAATCGCCGCTTTTGCTCAGTTTTGGCACAAAACGTGCGTTTCGTTCACAGAATCTCCGCTTTTGCTCAGTTTTGCAACAAAACGTGCGCTTCGTGCACAGAATCGCCGCTTTTGCTCAGTTTTTTCACAAAACGTGCGTTCGACGCACCGAATTGCTCCTGTTGGCATAAAATTTGCGTTTCGTGCACACAATCGCCGCTTTTGCTCAGTTTTGGCACAAAAAGTGCGTTTCGTGCACTGAATCGCCGCTTTTGCTCAGTTTTGGCACAAAACGTGCATTTCGAGCATAGAATGGCCGTTTTTGCTCAGTTTTGGCTCAATACGTGCGTTTCGTGCAGGGAATCGCCGCTTTTGCTCAGTTTTGGCGCAAATCCCGTGTTTCGTGCGCAGAATCGCCGCTTTTGCTCAGTTTTGGCACAAAACGTGCATTTCGAGCATAGAATGGCCGTTTTTACTCAGTTTTGGCACAATACGTGCGTTTCGTGCAGGGAATCGCCGCTTCTGCTCAGTTTTGGCACAAAACGTGCGTTTCGTGCTCAGAATCGCCGCTTTTGCTCAGTTTTGGCGCAAATCCCGTGTTTCGTGCGCAGAATCGCCGCTTTTGCTCAGTTTTAGCACAAAACGTGCGTTTCGTGCACAGAATCGCCGCTTTTGCTCAGTTTTGGCATAAAACGTGCGTTTCGTGCGCTGAATCGCCGCTTTTGCTCAGTTTTAGCACAAAACGCGCGTTTCGTGAACAGAATCGTCGCTATTGCCTAGTTTTGGCACAAAACGTGCATTTCGAGCATAGAATCGCCGCTTTTGCTCAGTTTTCGCACAAAACGTGCGTTTCGTGCACAGAATCTCCGCTTTTGCTCAGTTTTAGCACAAAACGTGCGTTTCGTGCACAGAATCGCCGCTTTTGCTCAGTTTTGGCACAAAACGTGCGTTTTGTGCACAGAATCGCCGCTTTTGCTCACTTTTGGCATCAAGCGTGCGTTTCGTGCACAGAATCGCCGCTTTTGCTCAGTTTTGGCACAAAAAGTGCGTTTCGTGCACTGAATCGCCGCTTTTGCTCAGTTTTGGCATAAAACGTGCGTTTCGTGCGCTGAATCGCCGCTTTTGCTCAGTTTTAGCACAAAACGCGCGTTTCGTGAACAGAATCGTCGCTATTGCCTAGTTTTGGCACAAAACGTGGATTTCGAGCATAGAATCGCCGCTTTTGCTCAGTTTTCGCACAAAACGTGCGTTTCGTGCACAGAATCGCCGCTTTTGCTCAGTTTTGCAACAAAACGTGCGTTTCACGCCCCTAATTGCTCCTTCTGGCACAAAACGTGCGCTTCGCACTCAGAATCGCCGCACTTGCTCAGATTTGGCACAAAACGTGCGTTTCGTACACAGAATCGCCGCTTTTGCTCAGTTTTGGCACAAAACGTGCGTTTCGTGCACAGAATCGCCGCTTTTGCTCAGTTTTGTCACAAAACCCGTGTTTCGTCCTCAGAATCGCCGCTTTTGCTCAGTTTTGACACAAAACGTGCGTTTCGCGAACAGAATTGCTCCTTTTGGCACAAAACCCGTGTTTCGTGCACAGAGTCGCCGCTTTTGCTCAGTGTTGACACAAAACGTGCGTTTCGTGCACAGAATCTCCGCTTTATCTCAGTTTTGGCACAAAACGTGCGCTTCGTGCACAGAATCGCCGCTTTTGCTCAGTTTTTTCACAAAACGTGCGTTCGACGCACCGAATTGCTCCTGTTGGCATAAAACTTGCGTTTCGTGCACAGAATCGCCGCTTTTGCTCAGTTTTGGCACAAAAAGTGCGTTTCGTGCACTGAATCGCCGCTTTTGCTCAGTTTTTTCTCAAAACGTGCGTTCGACGCACCGAATTGCTCCTGTTGGCATAAAACTTGCGTTTCGTGCACACAATCGCCGCTTTTGCTCAGTTTTGGCACAAATCAGGTGTTTCGTGCGCAGAATCGCCGCTTTTGCTCAGTTTTGGCACAAAACGTGCGTTTCGTGCACAGAATCTCCGCTTTTGCTCAGTTTTGCAACAAAACGTGCGCTTCGTGCACAGAATCGCCGCTTTTGCTCAGTTTTTTCACAAAACGTGCGTTCGACGCACCGAATTGCTCCTGTTGGCATAAAACTTGCGTTTCGTGCACAGAATCGCCGCTTTTGCTCAGTTTTGGCACAAAAAGTGCGTTTCGTGCACTGAATCGCCGCTTTTGCTCAGTTTTGGCACAAAACCTGCATTTCGAGCATAGAATGGCCGGTTTGGTCAGTTTTGGCACAATACGTGCGTTTCGTGCACAGAATCGCCGCTTTTGCTCAGTTTTGGCACAAAACGTTCGTTTCGTGCACAGAATCGCCGCATTTGCTCCGTTTTGGCACAAAACGTGCGTTTCGTGCTCAGAGTCGCCGCTTTTGCTCAATATTGACACAAAACGTGCGTTTCGTGCACAGAATCGCCGCTTTAGCTCAGTTTTGGCACAAAACGTGCGCTTCACGCACCGAATTGCCCCTTTTGGCACAAAACGGGCGTTTCGTTCACAGAATCGCCGCTTTTGTTCAGTTTTGGCACAAAACGTGCGCTTCACGCACCGAATTGCCCCTTTTGGCACGAAACGTGCGTTTCGTGCACAGAATCGCCGCTTTTGCTCAGTTTTTGCACAAAACGTGCATTTCGAGCATAGAATGGCCGTTTTTGCTCAGTTTTGGCACAATACGTGCGTTTCGTGCAGAGAATCGCCGCTTTTGCTCAGTTTTGGCACAAAACGTGCGTATCACGCTCCTAATTGCTCCTTCTGGCACAAAACGTGCGCTTCGCACTCAGAATCGCCGCTTTTGATCAGTTTTGGCACAAAACCGTGTTTCGTCCTCAGAATCGCCGCATTTGCTCAGTTTTGGCACAAAACGTGCGTTTCACGCCCCTAATTGCTCCTTCTGGCACAAAACGTGCGTTTCGTACTCAGAATCGCCGCATTTGCTCAGATTTGGCACAAAACGTGCGTTTCGTGCACAGAATCGCCGCATTTGCTCAGATTTGGCACAAAACGTGCGTTTCGTGCACAGAATCGCCGCTTTTGCTCAGTTTTGGCACAAAACGTGCGTTTCGTGCTCAGAGTCGCCGCTTTTGCCCATTACTGACACAAAACGTGCGTTTCGTGCACAGAATCGCCGCTTTTTCTCAGTTATGGCACAAAACGTGCGTTTCGTGCCCAGAATCGCCGCATTTGCTCAGATTTGGCACAAAACCTGCGTTTCGTGCACAGAATCGCCGCTTTTGCTCAGTTTTGGAACAAAACGTGCGCTTCACGCACCGAATTGCCCCTTTTGGCACAAAACGGGCGTTTCCTTCACAGAATCGCCGCATTTGCTCAGTTTTGGCACAAATGTGTGTTTCGTGCTGAGAATCGCCGCTTTTGCTCGGTTTTGGCACATAACGTACGTTTCGTGCACAGAATCGCCGCTTTTGCTCAGTTCTGGCACAAAACGTGCGTTTCGTGCACAGAATCGCCGCTTTTGATCTGTTTTGGCACAAAACCCGTGTTTCGTGCACAGAATCGCCGCTTTTGCTCGGTTTTGGCACAAAACGTTCCTTTCATGCACAGAATCGCCGCATTTGCTCAGTTTTGGCACAAAACGTGCGTTTCACGCCCCTAATTGCTCCTTCTGGCACAAAACGTGCGTTTCGTACTCAGAATCGCCGCATTTGCTCAGATTTGGCACAAAACGTGCGTTTCGTGCACAGAATCGCCGCTTTTGATCAGTTTTGGCACAAAACCCGTGTTTCGTGCACAGAATCGCCGCTTTTGCTCAGTTTTGGCACAAAACGTGCGTTTCGTGCACAGAACCGCCGCTTTTGCTCAGTTTTGGCACAAAAAGTGCGTTTCGTGCACTGAATCGCCGCTTTTGCTCAGTTTTGGCATAAAACGTGCGTTTCGTGCGCTGAATCGCCGCTTTTGCTGAGTTTTAGCACAAAACGCGCGTTTCGTGAACAGAATCGTCGCTATTGCCTAGTTTTGGCACAAAACGTGCATTTCGAGCATAGAATCGCCGCTTTTGCTCAGTTTTCGCACAAAACGTGCGTTTCGTGCACAGAATCTCCGCTTTTACTCGGTTTTGGCACAAAACGTGCGTTTCGTGCACAGAACCGCCGCTTTTGCTCAGTTTTGGCACAAAAAGTGCGTTTCGTGCACTGAATCGCCGCTTTTGCACAGTTTTGGCATAATACGTGCGTTTCGTGCAGAGAATCGCCGCTTCTGCTCAGTTTTGGCACAAAACGTGCGTTTCGTGCACAGAATCGCCGCTTTTGCTCAGTTTTGGCACAAAACGAGCGTTTCGTGCTCAGAGTCGCCGCTTTTGCTCAATATTGACACAAAACGTGCGTTTCGTGCACAGAAACGCCGCTTTTGCTCATTATCGGCACAAAACGTGCATTTCACGCACCGAATTGCTCCTTTTGGCACAAACCGTGCGATTCGTGCGCAGAATCGCCGCTTCTTCCAGTTTTGGCACAAAACCCGTGTTTCGGGCACAGAATCGCCGCTTTTGCTCAGTTTTTTCACAAAACGTGCGTTCGACGCACCGAATTGCTCCTGTTGGCATAAAACTTGCGTTTCGTGCACAGAATCGCCGCTTTTGCTCAGTTTTGGCACAAAAAGTGCGTTTCGTGCACTGAATCGCCGCTTTTGCTCAGTTTTGGCACAAAACGTGCATTTCGAGCATAGAATGGCCGTTTTTGCACAGTTTTGGCATAATACGTGCGTTTCGTGCAGAGAATCGCCGCTTCTGCTCAGTTTTGGCACAAAACGTGCGTTTCGTGCTCAGAATCGCCGCTTTTGCTCAGTTTTGGCACAAATCAGGTGTTTCGTGCGCAGAATCGCCGCTTTTGCTCAGCTTTGCAACAAAAGGTGCGCTTCGTGCACAGAATCGCCGTTTTTGCTCAGTTTTGCAACAAAACGTGCGTTTCGTGCACAGAATCGCCGCTTTTGCTCAGTTTTGGCACAAAACGAGCGTTTCGTGCATAGAATCGCCGCTTTTGATCAGTTTTGGCACAAAACCCGTGTTTCGTGCACAGAATCGCCGCTTTTGCTCAGTTTTGGCACAAAACGTGCGTTTCGTGCACAGAATCGCCGCTTTAGCTCAGTTTTGGCACAAAACGTGCGCTTCACGCACCGAATTGCCCCTTTTGGCACAAAACGGGCGTTTCGTTCACAGAATCGCCGCTTTTGTTCAGTTTTGGCACAAAACGTGCGCTTCACGCACCGAATTGCCCCTTTTGGCACGAAACGTGCGTTTCGTGCACAGAATCGCCGCTTTTGCTCAGTTTTTGCACAAAACGTGCATTTCGAGCATAGAATGGCCGTTTTTGCTCAGTTTTGGCACAATACGTGCGTTTCGTGCAGAGAATCGCCGCTTTTGCTCAGTTTTGGCACAAAACGTGCGTATCACGCTCCTAATTGCTCCTTCTGGCACAAAACGTGCGCTTCGCACTCAGAATCGCCGCTTTTGATCAGTTTTGGCACAAAACCGTGTTTCGTCCTCAGAATCGCCGCATTTGCTCAGTTTTGGCACAAAACGTGCGTTTCACGCCCCTAATTGCTCCTTCTGGCACAAAACGTGCGTTTCGTACTCAGAATCGCCGCATTTGCTCAGATTTGGCACAAAACGTGCGTTTCGTGCACAGAATCGCCGCATTTGCTCAGATTTGGCACAAAACGTGCGTTTCGTGCACAGAATCGCCGCTTTTGCTCAGTTTTGGCACAAAACGTGCGTTTCGTGCTCAGAGTCGCCGCTTTTGCCCATTACTGACACAAAACGTGCGTTTCGTGCACAGAATCGCCGCTTTTTCTCAGTTATGGCACAAAACGTGCGTTTCGTGCCCAGAATCGCCGCATTTGCTCAGATTTGGCACAAAACCTGCGTTTCGTGCACAGAATCGCCGCTTTTGCTCAGTTTTGGAACAAAACGTGCGCTTCACGCACCGAATTGCCCCTTTTGGCACAAAACGGGCGTTTCCTTCACAGAATCGCCGCATTTGCTCAGTTTTGGCACAAATGTGTGTTTCGTGCTGAGAATCGCCGCTTTTGCTCGGTTTTGGCACAAAACGTACGTTTCGTGCACAGAATCGCCGCTTTTGCTCAGTTCTGGCACAAAACGTGCGTTTCGTGCACAGAATCGCCGCTTTTGATCTGTTTTGGCACAAAACCCGTGTTTCGTGCACAGAATCGCCGCTTTTGCTCGGTTTTGGCACAAAACGTTCCTTTCATGCACAGAATCGCCGCATTTGCTCAGTTTTGGCACAAAACGTGCGTTTCACGCCCCTAATTGCTCCTTCTGGCACAAAACGTGCGTTTCGTACTCAGAATCGCCGCATTTGCTCAGATTTGGCACAAAACGTGCGTTTCGTGCACAGAATCGCCGCTTTTGATCAGTTTTGGCACAAAACCCGTGTTTCGTGCACAGAATCGCCGCTTTTGCTCAGTTTTGGCACAAAACGTGCGTTTCGTGCACAGAACCGCCGCTTTTGCTCAGTTTTGGCACAAAAAGTGCGTTTCGTGCACTGAATCGCCGCTTTTGCTCAGTTTTGGCATAAAACGTGCGTTTCGTGCGCTGAATCGCCGCTTTTGCTGAGTTTTAGCACAAAACGCGCGTTTCGTGAACAGAATCGTCGCTATTGCCTAGTTTTGGCACAAAACGTGCATTTCGAGCATAGAATCGCCGCTTTTGCTCAGTTTTCGCACAAAACGTGCGTTTCGTGCACAGAATCTCCGCTTTTACTCGGTTTTGGCACAAAACGTGCGTTTCGTGCACAGAACCGCCGCTTTTGCTCAGTTTTGGCACAAAAAGTGCGTTTCGTGCACTGAATCGCCGCTTTTGCACAGTTTTGGCATAATACGTGCGTTTCGTGCAGAGAATCGCCGCTTCTGCTCAGTTTTGGCACAAAACGTGCGTTTCGTGCACAGAATCGCCGCTTTTGCTCAGTTTTGGCACAAAACGAGCGTTTCGTGCTCAGAGTCGCCGCTTTTGCTCAATATTGACACAAAACGTGCGTTTCGTGCACAGAAACGCCGCTTTTGCTCATTATCGGCACAAAACGTGCATTTCACGCACCGAATTGCTCCTTTTGGCACAAACCGTGCGATTCGTGCGCAGAATCGCCGCTTCTTCCAGTTTTGGCACAAAACCCGTGTTTCGGGCACAGAATCGCCGCTTTTGCTCAGTTTTTTCACAAAACGTGCGTTCGACGCACCGAATTGCTCCTGTTGGCATAAAACTTGCGTTTCGTGCACAGAATCGCCGCTTTTGCTCAGTTTTGGCACAAAAAGTGCGTTTCGTGCACTGAATCGCCGCTTTTGCTCAGTTTTGGCACAAAACGTGCATTTCGAGCATAGAATGGCCGTTTTTGCACAGTTTTGGCATAATACGTGCGTTTCGTGCAGAGAATCGCCGCTTCTGCTCAGTTTTGGCACAAAACGTGCGTTTCGTGCTCAGAATCGCCGCTTTTGCTCAGTTTTGGCACAAATCAGGTGTTTCGTGCGCAGAATCGCCGCTTTTGCTCAGCTTTGCAACAAAAGGTGCGCTTCGTGCACAGAATCGCCGTTTTTGCTCAGTTTTGCAACAAAACGTGCGTTTCGTGCACAGAATCGCCGCTTTTGCTCAGTTTTGGCACAAAACGAGCGTTTCGTGCATAGAATCGCCGCTTTTGATCAGTTTTGGCACAAAACCCGTGTTTCGTGCACAGAATCGCCGCTTTTGCTCAGTTTTGGCACAAAACGTGCGTTTCGTGCACAGAATCGCCGCTTTTGATCAGTTTTGGCACAAAACGTTCGTTTCGTGCACAGAATCGCCGCATTTGCTCAGTTTTGGTACAAAACGTGCGTTTCACGCCCCGAATTGCTCCTTCTGACACAAAACGTGCGTTTCGTACTCAGAATCGCCGCATTTGCTCAGATTTGGCACAAAACGTGCGTTTCGTGCACAGAATCGCCGCATTTGCTCCGTTTTGGCACAAAACGTGCGTTTCGTGCTCAGAGTCGCCGCTTTTGCTCAATATTGACACAAAACGTGCGTTTCGTGCACAGAATCGCCGCTTTAGCTCAGTTTTGGCACAAAACGTGCGCTTCACGCACCGAATTGCCCCTTTTGGCACAAAACGGGCGTTTCGTTCACAGAATCGCCGCTTTTGTTCAGTTTTGGCACAAAACGTGCGCTTCACGCACCGAATTGCCCCTTTTGGCACGAAACGTGCGTTTCGTGCACAGAATCGCCGCTTTTGCTCAGTTTTTGCACAAAACGTGCATTTCGAGCATAGAATGGCCGTTTTTGCTCAGTTTTGGCACAATACGTGCGTTTCGTGCAGAGAATCGCCGCTTTTGCTCAGTTTTGGCACAAAACGTGCGTATCACGCTCCTAATTGCTCCTTCTGGCACAAAACGTGCGCTTCGCACTCAGAATCGCCGCTTTTGATCAGTTTTGGCACAAAACCGTGTTTCGTCCTCAGAATCGCCGCATTTGCTCAGTTTTGGCACAAAACGTGCGTTTCACGCCCCTAATTGCTCCTTCTGGCACAAAACGTGCGTTTCGTACTCAGAATCGCCGCATTTGCTCAGATTTGGCACAAAACGTGCGTTTCGTGCACAGAATCGCCGCATTTGCTCAGATTTGGCACAAAACGTGCGTTTCGTGCACAGAATCGCCGCTTTTGCTCAGTTTTGGCACAAAACGTGCGTTTCGTGCTCAGAGTCGCCGCTTTTGCCCATTACTGACACAAAACGTGCGTTTCGTGCACAGAATCGCCGCTTTTTCTCAGTTATGGCACAAAACGTGCGTTTCGTGCCCAGAATCGCCGCATTTGCTCAGATTTGGCACAAAACCTGCGTTTCGTGCACAGAATCGCCGCTTTTGCTCAGTTTTGGAACAAAACGTGCGCTTCACGCACCGAATTGCCCCTTTTGGCACAAAACGGGCGTTTCCTTCACAGAATCGCCGCATTTGCTCAGTTTTGGCACAAATGTGTGTTTCGTGCTGAGAATCGCCGCTTTTGCTCGGTTTTGGCACAAAACGTACGTTTCGTGCACAGAATCGCCGCTTTTGCTCAGTTCTGGCACAAAACGTGCGTTTCGTGCACAGAATCGCCGCTTTTGATCTGTTTTGGCACAAAACCCGTGTTTCGTGCACAGAATCGCCGCTTTTGCTCGGTTTTGGCACAAAACGTTCCTTTCATGCACAGAATCGCCGCATTTGCTCAGTTTTGGCACAAAACGTGCGTTTCACGCCCCTAATTGCTCCTTCTGGCACAAAACGTGCGTTTCGTACTCAGAATCGCCGCATTTGCTCAGATTTGGCACAAAACGTGCGTTTCGTGCACAGAATCGCCGCTTTTGATCAGTTTTGGCACAAAACCCGTGTTTCGTGCACAGAATCGCCGCTTTTGCTCAGTTTTGGCACAAAACGTGCGTTTCGTGCACAGAACCGCCGCTTTTGCTCAGTTTTGGCACAAAAAGTGCGTTTCGTGCACTGAATCGCCGCTTTTGCTCAGTTTTGGCATAAAACGTGCGTTTCGTGCGCTGAATCGCCGCTTTTGCTGAGTTTTAGCACAAAACGCGCGTTTCGTGAACAGAATCGTCGCTATTGCCTAGTTTTGGCACAAAACGTGCATTTCGAGCATAGAATCGCCGCTTTTGCTCAGTTTTCGCACAAAACGTGCGTTTCGTGCACAGAATCTCCGCTTTTACTCGGTTTTGGCACAAAACGTGCGTTTCGTGCACAGAACCGCCGCTTTTGCTCAGTTTTGGCACAAAAAGTGCGTTTCGTGCACTGAATCGCCGCTTTTGCACAGTTTTGGCATAATACGTGCGTTTCGTGCAGAGAATCGCCGCTTCTGCTCAGTTTTGGCACAAAACGTGCGTTTCGTGCTCAGAATCGCCGCTTTTGCTCAGTTTTGGCACAAATCAGGTGTTTCGTGCGCAGAATCGCCGCTTTTGCTCAGCTTTGCAACAAAAGGTGCGCATCGTGCACAGAATCGCCGTTTTTGCTCAGTTTTGCAACAAAACGTGCGTTTCGTGCACAGAATCGCCGCTTTTGCTCAGTTTTGGCACAAAACGAGCGTTTCGTGCATAGAATCGCCGCTTTTGATCAGTTTTGGCACAAAACCCGTGTTTCGTGCACAGAATCGCCGCTTTTGCTCAGTTTTGGCACAAAACGTGCGTTTCGTGCACAGAATCGCCGCTTTTGATCAGTTTTGGCACAAAACGTGCGCTTCACGCACCGAATTGCCCCTTTTGGCACAAAACGGGCGTTTCGTTCACAGAATCGCCGCTTTTGTTCAGTTTTGGCACAAAACGTGCGCTTCACGCACCGAATTGCCCCTTTTGGCACGAAACGTGCGTTTCGTGCACAGAATCGCCGCTTTTGCTCAGTTTTTGCACAAAACGTGCATTTCGAGCATAGAATGGCCGTTTTTGCTCAGTTTTGGCACAATACGTGCGTTTCGTGCAGAGAATCGCCGCTTTTGCTCAGTTTTGGCACAAAACGTGCGTATCACGCTCCTAATTGCTCCTTCTGGCACAAAACGTGCGCTTCGCACTCAGAATCGCCGCTTTTGATCAGTTTTGGCACAAAACCGTGTTTCGTCCTCAGAATCGCCGCATTTGCTCAGTTTTGGCACAAAACGTGCGTTTCACGCCCCTAATTGCTCCTTCTGGCACAAAACGTGCGTTTCGTACTCAGAATCGCCGCATTTGCTCAGATTTGGCACAAAACGTGCGTTTCGTGCACAGAATCGCCGCATTTGCTCAGATTTGGCACAAAACGTGCGTTTCGTGCACAGAATCGCCGCTTTTGCTCAGTTTTGGCACAAAACGTGCGTTTCGTGCTCAGAGTCGCCGCTTTTGCCCATTACTGACACAAAACGTGCGTTTCGTGCACAGAATCGCCGCTTTTTCTCAGTTATGGCACAAAACGTGCGTTTCGTGCTCAGAATCGCCGCATTTGCTCAGATTTGGCACAAAACCTGCGTTTCGTGCACAGAATCGCCGCTTTTGCTCAGTTTTGGAACAAAACGTGCGCTTCACGCACCGAATTGCCCCTTTTGGCACAAAACGGGCGTTTCCTTCACAGAATCGCCGCATTTGCTCAGTTTTGGCACAAATGTGTGTTTCGTGCTGAGAATCGCCGCTTTTGCTCGGTTTTGGCACAAAACGTACGTTTCGTGCACAGAATCGCCGCTTTTGCTCAGTTCTGGCACAAAACGTGCGTTTCGTGCACAGAATCGCCGCTTTTGATCTGTTTTGGCACAAAACCCGTGTTTCGTGCACAGAATCGCCGCTTTTGCTCGGTTTTGGCACAAAACGTTCCTTTCATGCACAGAATCGCCGCATTTGCTCAGTTTTGGCACAAAACGTGCGTTTCACGCCCCTAATTGCTCCTTCTGGCACAAAACGTGCGTTTCGTACTCAGAATCGCCGCATTTGCTCAGATTTGGCACAAAACGTGCGTTTCGTGCACAGAATCGCCGCTTTTGATCAGTTTTGGCACAAAACCCGTGTTTCGTGCACAGAATCGCCGCTTTTGCTCAGTTTTGGCACAAAACGTGCGTTTCGTGCACAGAACCGCCGCTTTTGCTCAGTTTTGGCACAAAAAGTGCGTTTCGTGCACTGAATCGCCGCTTTTGCTCAGTTTTGGCATAAAACGTGCGTTTCGTGCGCTGAATCGCCGCTTTTGCTGAGTTTTAGCACAAAACGCGCGTTTCGTGAACAGAATCGTCGCTATTGCCTAGTTTTGGCACAAAACGTGCATTTCGAGCATAGAATCGCCGCTTTTGCTCAGTTTTCGCACAAAACGTGCGTTTCGTGCACAGAATCTCCGCTTTTACTCGGTTTTGGCACAAAACGTGCGTTTCGTGCACAGAACCGCCGCTTTTGCTCAGTTTTGGCACAAAAAGTGCGTTTCGTGCACTGAATCGCCGCTTTTGCACAGTTTTGGCATAATACGTGCGTTTCGTGCAGAGAATCGCCGCTTCTGCTCAGTTTTGGCACAAAACGTGCGTTTCGTGCTCAGAATCGCCGCTTTTGCTCAGTTTTGGCACAAATCAGGTGTTTCGTGCGCAGAATCGCCGCTTTTGCTCAGCTTTGCAACAAAAGGTGCGCATCGTGCACAGAATCGCCGTTTTTGCTCAGTTTTGCAACAAAACGTGCGTTTCGTGCACAGAATCGCCGCTTTTGCTCAGTTTTGGCACAAAACGAGCGTTTCGTGCATAGAATCGCCGCTTTTGATCAGTTTTGGCACAAAACCCGTGTTTCGTGCACAGAATCGCCGCTTTTGCTCAGTTTTGGCACAAAACGTGCGTTTCGTGCACAGAATCGCCGCTTTTGATCAGTTTTGGCACAAAACGTTCGTTTCGTGCACAGAATCGCCGCATTTGCTCAGTTTTGGTACAAAACGTGCGTTTCACGCCCCGAATTGCTCCTTCTGACACAAAACGTGCGTTTCGTACTCAGAATCGCCGCATTTGCTCAGATTTGGCACAAAACGTGCGTTTCGTGCACAGAATCGCCGCATTTGCTCCGTTTTGGCACAAAACGCGTTTCGTGCTCAGAGTCGCCGCTTTTGCTCAATATTGACACAAAACGTGCGTTTCGTGCACAGAATCGCCGCTTTAGCTCAGTTTTGGCACAAAACGTGCGCTTCACGCACCGAATTGCCCCTTTTGGCACAAAACGGGCGTTTCGTTCACAGAATCGCCGCTTTTGTTCAGTTTTGGCACAAAACGTGCGCTTCACGCACCGAATTGCCCCTTTTGGCACGAAACGTGCGTTTCGTGCACAGAATCGCCGCTTTTGCTCAGTTTTTGCACAAAACGTGCATTTCGAGCATAGAATGGCCGTTTTTGCTCAGTTTTGGCACAATACGTGCGTTTCGTGCAGAGAATCGCCGCTTTTGCTCAGTTTTGGCACAAAACGTGCGTATCACGCTCCTAATTGCTCCTTCTGGCACAAAACGTGCGCTTCGCACTCAGAATCGCCGCTTTTGATCAGTTTTGGCACAAAACCGTGTTTCGTCCTCAGAATCGCCGCATTTGCTCAGTTTTGGGACAAAACGTGCGTTTCACGCCCCTAATTGCTGCTTCTGGCACAAAACGTGCGTTTCGTACTCAGAATCGCCGCATTTGCTCAGATTTGGCACAAAACGTGCGTTTCGTGCACAGAATCGCCGCATTTGCTCAGATTTGGCACAAAACGTGCGTTTCGTGCACAGAATCGCCGCTTTTGCTCAGTTTTGGCACAAAACGTGCGTTTCGTGCTCAGAGTCGCCGCTTTTGCCCATTACTGACACAAAACGTGCGTTTCGTGCACAGAATCGCCGCTTTTTCTCAGTTATGGCACAAAACGTGCGTTTCGTGCCCAGAATCGCCGCATTTGCTCAGATTTGGCACAAAACCTGCGTTTCGTGCACAGAATCGCCGCTTTTGCTCAGTTTTGGAACAAAACGTGCGCTTCACGCACCGAATTGCCCCTTTTGGCACAAAACGGGCGTTTCCTTCACAGAATCGCCGCATTTGCTCAGTTTTGGCACAAATGTGTGTTTCGTGCTGAGAATCGCCGCTTTTGCTCGGTTTTGGCACAAAACGTACGTTTCGTGCACAGAATCGCCGCTTTTGCTCAGTTTTGGCACAAAACGTGCGTTTCGTGCACAGAATCGCCGCTTTTGATCAGTTTTGGCACAAAACCCGTGTTTCGTGCACAGAAACGCCGCTTTTGCTCGGTTTTGGCACAAAACGTTCCTTTCATGCACAGAATCGCCGCATTTGCTCAGTTTTGGCACAAAACGTGCGTTTCACGCCCCTAATTGCTCCTTCTGGCACAAAACGTGCGTTTCGTACTCAGAATCGCCGCATTTGCTCAGATTTGGCACAAAACGTGCGTTTCGTGCACAGAATCGCCGCTTTTGCTCAGTTTTGGCACAAAACGTGCGTTTCGTGCACAGAATCGCCGCTTTTGCTCAGTTTTGGCACAAAACGTGCACTTCACGCCCCTAATTGCTCCTTCTGGCACAAAACGTGCGTTTCGTACTCAGAATCGCCGCAATTGCTCAGATTTGGCACAAAACGTGCGTTTCGTGCACAGAATCGCCGCATTTGCTCAGATTTGGCACAAAACGTGCGTTTCGTGCACAGAATCGCCGCTTTTGCTCAGTTTTGGCACAAAACGTGCGTTTCGTGCTCAGAGTCGCCGCTTTTGCCCATTACTGACACAAAACGTTCGTTTCGTGCACAGAATCGCCGCTTTTTCTCAGTTATGGCACAAAACGTGCGTTTCGTGCCCAGAATCGCCGCATTTGCTCAGATTTGGCACAAAACCTGCGTTTCGTGCACAGAATCGCCGCTTTTGCTCAGTTTTGGCACAAAACGTGCGCTTCACGCACCGAATTGCCCCTTTTGGCACAAAACGGGCGTTTCCTTCACAGAATCGCCGCATTTGCTCAGTTTTGGCACAAATGTGTGTTTCGTGCTGAGAATCGCCGCTTTTGCTCGGTTTTGGCACAAAACGTTCCTTTCATGCACAGAATCGCCGCATTTGCTCAGTTTTGGCACAAAACGTGCGTTTCACGCCCCTAATTGCTCCTTCTGGCACAAAACGTGCGTTTCGTACTCAGAATCGCCGCATTTGCTCAGATTTGGCACAAAACGTGCGTTTCGTGCACAGAATCGCCGCTTTTGCTCAGTTTTGGCACAAAACGTGCGTTTCGTGCACAGAATCGCCGCTTTTGCTCAGTTTTGGCACAAAACGTGCACTTCACGCCCCTAATTGCTCCTTCTGGCACAAAACGTGCGTTTCGTACTCAGAATCGCCGCATTTGCTCAGATTTGGCACAAGACGTGCGTTTCGTGCACAGAATCGCCGCATTTGCTCAGATTTGGCACAAAACGTGCGTTTCGTGCACAGAATCGCCGCTTTTGCTCAGTTTTGGCACAAAACGTGCGTTTCGTGCTCAGAGTCGCCGCTTTTGCCCATTACTGACACAAAACGTTCGTTTCGTGCACAGAATCGCCGCTTTTTCTCAGTTATGGCACAAAACGTGCGTTTCGTGCCCAGAATCGCCGCATTTGCTCAGATTTGGCACAAAACCTGCGTTTCGTGCACAGAATCGCCGCTTTTGCTCAGTTTTGGCACAAAACGTGCGCTTCACGCACCGAATTGCCCCTTTTGGCACAAAACGGGCGTTTCCTTCACAGAATCGCCGCATTTGCTCAGTTTTGGCACAAATGTGTGTTTCGTGCTGAGAATCGCCGCTTTTGCTCGGTTTTGGCACAAAACGTTCCTTTCATGCACAGAATCGCCGCATTTGCTCAGTTTTGGCACAAAACGTGCGTTTCACGCCCCTAATTGCTCCTTCTGGCACAAAACGTGCGTTTCGTACTCAGAATCGCCGCATTTGCTCAGATTTGGCACAAAACGTGCGTTTCGTGCACAGAATCGCCGCTTTTGCTCAGTTTTGGCACAAAACGTGCGTTTCGTGCACAGAATCGCCGCTTTTGCTCAGTTTTGGCACAAAACGTGCACTTCACGCCCCTAATTGCTCCTTCTGGCACAAAACGTGCGTTTCGTACTCAGAATCGCCGCATTTGCTCAGATTTGGCACAAGACGTGCGTTTCGTGCACAGAATCGCCGCATTTGCTCAGATTTGGCACAAAACGTGCGTTTCGTGCACAGAATCGCCGCTTTTGCTCAGTTTTGGCACAAAACGTGCGTTTCGTGCTCAGAGTCGCCGCTTTTGCCCATTACTGACACAAAACGTTCGTTTCGTGCACAGAATCGCCGCTTTTTCTCAGTTATGGCACAAAACGTGCGTTTCGTGCCCAGAATCGCCGCATTTGCTCAGATTTGGCACAAAACCTGCGTTTCGTGCACAGAATCGCCGCTTTTGCTCAGTTTTGGCACAAAACGTGCGCTTCACGCACCGAATTGCCCCTTTTGGCACAAAACGGGCGTTTCCTTCACAGAATCGCCGCATTTGCTCAGTTTTGGCACAAATGTGTGTTTCGTGCTGAGAATCGCCGCTTTTGCTCGGTTTTGGCACAAAACGTACGTTTCGTGCACAGAACCGCCGCTTTTGCTCATTTCTGGCACAAAACGTGCGTTTCGTGCACAGAGTCGCCGCTTTTGATCAGTTTTGGCACAAAACCCGTGTTTCGTGCACAGAATCGCCGCTTTTGCTCGGTTTTGGCACAAAACGTTCCTTTCATGCACAGAATCGCCGCATTTGCTCAGTTTTGGCACAAAACGTGCGTTTCACGCCCCTAATTGCTCCTTCTGGCACAAAACGTGCGTTTCGTACTCAGAATCGCCGCTTTTGCTCAGTTTTGGCACAAAACGTGCGTTTCCTTCACAGAATCGCCGCATTTGCTCAGTTTTGGCACAAATGTGTGTTTCGTGCTGAGAATCGCCGCTTTTGCTCGGTTTTGGCACAAAACGTACGTTTCGTGCACAGAATCGCCGCTTTTGCTCATTTCTGGCACAAAACGTGCGTTTCGTGCACAGAATCGCCGCTTTTGATCAGTTTTGGCACAAAACCCGTGTTTCGTGCACAGAATCGCCGCTTTTGCTCAGTTTTGGCACAAAACGTTCCTTTCATGCACAGAATCGACGCATTTGCTCAGTTTTGGCACAAAACGTGCGTTTCACGCCTCTAATTGCTCCTTCTGGCACAAAACGTGCGTTTCGTACTCAGAATCGCCGCATTTGCTCAGATTTGGCACAAAACGTGCGTTTCGTGCACAGAATCGCCGCATTTGCTCAGATTTGGCACAAAACGTGCGTTTCGTGCACAGAATCGCCGCTTTTGCTCAGTTTTGGCACAAAACGTGCGTTTCGTGCTCAGAGTCGCCGCTTTTGCCCATTACTGACACAAAACGTGCGTTTCGTGCACAGAATCGCCGCTTTTTCTCAGTTATGGCACAAAACGTGCGTTTCGTGCCCAGAATCGCCGCATTTGCTCAGATTTGGCACAAAACCTGCGTTTCGTGCACAGAATCGCCGCATTTGCTCAGTTTTTGCACAAATGTGTGTTTCGTCCTGAGAATCGCCGCTTTTGCTCAGTTTGGCACAAAACGTGTGGTTTGTACACAGAATCGCCGCTTTTGCTCAGTTTTGGCACAAAACGTGCGTTTCGTGCTCAGAGTCGCCGCTTTTGCCCATTATTGACACAATACGTGCGTTTCGTACACAGAATCGCCGCTTTTGCTCAGTTTTGGCACAAAACGTGTGTTTCGTTCTCAGAATGGCCGCATTTGCTCAGTTTTGCCACAAAACATGCGTTTCGTGCTCAGAGTCGCCACTTTTGCTCAGTTTATCACAAACCGTGCGTTTCGTGCTCAGAGTCGCCGCATTTGCTCAGATTTGGCACAAAACGTGCGTTTCATGCACCGAATTGCTCCTTTTGGCACAAAACCCGTGTTTCGTGCACAGAGTCGCCGCTTTTGCTCAATTTTGGCACAAAACGTGCGGTTCGTGCTCAGAATCGCCACTTTGGCTCAGTTTGGCACAAAACGTGTGGTTTGTACACAGAATCGCCGCTTTTGCTCAGTTTTGGCACAAAACGTGCGTTTCGCGAACAGGATTTCTCCTTTTGGCACAAAACCCGTGTTTCGTGCACAGAGTCGCCGCTTTTGCTCAGTTTTGTCACAAAACGTGCGTTTCGTGCACAGAATCGCCGCTTTTGCTCAGTTTTGGCACAAAACGTGCGTTTCACGCCCCTAATTGCTCCTTCTGGCACAAAACGTGCGTTTCGTACTCAGAATCGCCGCATTTGCTCAGATTTGGCACAAAACGTGCGTTTCGTGCACAGAATCGCCGCTTTTGCTCAGTTTTGGCACAAAACGTGCGTTTCGTGCACAGAATCTCCGCTTTTGCTCAGTTTTGGCACAAAACGTGCACTTCACGCCCCTAATTGCTCCTTCTGGCACAAAACGTGCGTTTCGTACTCAGAATCGCCGCATTTGCTCAGATTTGGCACAAGACGTGCGTTTCGTGCACAGAATCGCCGCATTTGCTCAGATTTGGCACAAAACGTGCGTTTCGTGCACAGAATCGCCGCTTTTGCTCAGTTTTGGCACAAAACGTGCGTTTCGTGCTCAGAGTCGCCGCTTTTGCCCATTACTGACACAAAACGTTCGTTTCGTGCACAGAATCGCCGCTTTTTCTCAGTTATGGCACAAAACGTGCGTTTCGTGCCCAGAATCGCCGCATTTGCTCAGATTTGGCACAAAACCTGCGTTTCGTGCACAGAATCGCCGCTTTTGCTCAGTTTTGGCACAAAACGTGCGCTTCACGCACCGAATTGCCCCTTTTGGCACAAAACGGGCGTTTCCTTCACAGAATCGCCGCATTTGCTCAGTTTTGGCACAAATGTGTGTTTCGTGCTGAGAATCGCCGCTTTTGCTCGGTTTTGGCACAAAACGTACGTTTCGTGCACAGAACCGCCGCTTTTGCTCATTTCTGGCACAAAACGTGCGTTTCGTGCACAGAGTCGCCGCTTTTGATCAGTTTTGGCACAAAACCCGTGTTTCGTGCACAGAATCGCCGCTTTTGCTCGGTTTTGGCACAAAACGTTCCTTTCATGCACAGAATCGCCGCATTTGCTCAGTTTTGGCACAAAACGTGCGTTTCACGCCCCTAATTGCTCCTTCTGGCACAAAACGTGCGTTTCGTACTCAGAATCGCCGCTTTTGCTCAGTTTTGGCACAAAACGTGCGTTTCCTTCACAGAATCGCCGCATTTGCTCAGTTTTGGCACAAATGTGTGTTTCGTGCTGAGAATCGCCGCTTTTGCTCGGTTTTGGCACAAAACGTACGTTTCGTGCACAGAATCGCCGCTTTTGCTCATTTCTGGCACAAAACGTGCGTTTCGTGCACAGAATCGCCGCTTTTGATCAGTTTTGGCACAAAACCCGTGTTTCGTGCACAGAATCGCCGCTTTTGCTCAGTTTTGGCACAAAACGTTCCTTTCATGCACAGAATCGACGCATTTGCTCAGTTTTGGCACAAAACGTGCGTTTCACGCCTCTAATTGCTCCTTCTGGCACAAAACGTGCGTTTCGTACTCAGAATCGCCGCATTTGCTCAGATTTGGCACAAAACGTGCGTTTCGTGCACAGAATCGCCGCATTTGCTCAGATTTGGCACAAAACGTGCGTTTCGTGCACAGAATCGCCGCTTTTGCTCAGTTTTGGCACAAAACGTGCGTTTCGTGCTCAGAGTCGCCGCTTTTGCCCATTACTGACACAAAACGTGCGTTTCGTGCACAGAATCGCCGCTTTTTCTCAGTTATGGCACAAAACGTGCGTTTCGTGCCCAGAATCGCCGCATTTGCTCAGATTTGGCACAAAACCTGCGTTTCGTGCACAGAATCGCCGCTTTTGCTCAGTTTTGGAACAAAACGTGCGCTTCACGCACCGAATTGCCCCTTTTGGCACAAAACGGGCGTTTCCTCCACAGAATCGCCGCATTTGCTCAGTTTTGGCACAAATGTGTGTTTCGTGCTAAGAATCGCCGCTTTTGCTCGGTTTTGGCACAAAACGTACGTTTCGTGCACAGAATCGCCGCTTTTGCTCAGTTCTGGCACAAAACGTGCGTTTCGTGCACAGAATCGCCGCTTTTGATCAGTTTTGGCACAAAACCCGTGTTTCGTGCACAGAATCGCCGCTTTTGCTCGGTTTTGGCACAAAACGTTCCTTTCATGCACAGAATCGCCGCATTTGCTCAGTTTTGGCACAAAACGTGCGTTTCACGCCCCTAATTGCTCCTTCTGGCACAAAACGTGCGTTTCGTACTCAGAATCGCCGCATTTGCTCAGATTTGGCACAAAACGTGTGTTTCGTGCTGAGAATCGCCGCTTTTGCTCGGTTTTGGCACAAAACGTACGTTTCGTGCACAGAATCGCCGCTTTTGCTCAGTTCTGGCACAAAACGTGCGTTTCGTGCACATAATCGCCGCTTTTGATCAGTTTTGGCACAAAACCCGTGTTTCGTGCACAGAATCGCCGCTTTTGCTCAGTTTTGGCACAAAACGTGCACTTCACGCACCGAATTGCCCCTTTTGGCACAAAACGGGCGTTTCCTTCACAGAATCGCCGCATTTGCTCAGTTTTAGCACAAATGTGTGTTTCGTCCTGAGAATCGCCGCTTTTGCTCAGTTTGGCACAAAACGTGTGGTTTGTACACAGAATCGCCGCTTTTGCTCAGTTTTGGCACAAAACGTGTGTTTCGTGCTGAGAATCGCCGCTTTTGCTCGGTTTTGGCACAAAACGTACGTTTCGTGCACAGAATCGCCGCTTTTGCTCAGTTCTGGCACAAAACGTGCGTTTCGTGCACATAATCGCCGCTTTTGATCAGTTTTGGCACAAAACCCGTGTTTCGTGCACAGAATCGCCGCTTTTGCTCAGTTTTGGCACAAAACGTGCACTTCACGCACCGAATTGCCCCTTTTGGCACAAAACGGGCGTTTCCTTCACAGAATCGCCGCATTTGCTCAGTTTTAGCACAAATGTGTGTTTCGTCCTGAGAATCGCCGCTTTTGCTCAGTTTGGCACAAAACGTGTGGTTTGTACACAGAATCGCCGCTTTTGCTCAGTTTTGGCACAAAACGTGCGTTTCGTGCTCAGAGTCGCCGCTTTTGCCCATTATTGACACAATACGTGCGTTTCGTACACAGAATCGCCGCTTTTGCTCAGTTTTGGCACAAAACGTGTGTTTCGTTCTCAGAATGGCCGCATTTGCTCAGTTTTGCCACAAAACATGCGTTTCGTGCTCAGAGTCGCCACTTTTGCTCAGTTTATCACAAAACGTGCGTTTCGTGCTCAGAGTCGCCGCATTTGCTCAGATTTGGCACAAAACGTGCGTTTCATGCACCGAATTGCTCCTTTTGGCACAAAACCCGTGTTTCGTGCACAGAGTCGCCGCTTTTGCTCAATTTTGGCACAAAACGTGCGGTTCGTGCTCAGAATCGCCACTTTCGCTCAGTTTGGCACAAAACGTGTGGTTTGTACACAGAATCGCCGCTTTTGCTCAGTTTTGGCACAAAACGTGCGTTTCGCGAACAGAATTTCTCCTTTTGGCACAAAACCCGTGTTTCGTGCACAGAGTCGCCGCTTTTGCTCAGTTTTGTCACAAAACATGCGTTTCGTGCTCAGAGTCGCCACTTTTGCTCAGTTTATCACAAAACGTGCGTTTCGTGCACAGAATCGCCGCTTTTGATCAGTTTTGGCACAAAACCCGTGTTTCGTGCACAGAATCGCCGCATTTGCTCAGTTTTGGCACAAGACGTGCGTTTCACGAACAGAATTGCACCTTTTGGCACAAAACCCGTGTTTCGTGCACAGAATCGCCGCTTTTGCTCAGTTTTCTCACAAAACGTGCATTTCGTGCTCAGAGTCGCCGCTTTTGCTCAGTTTTGGCACAAATGTGTGTTTCGTGCTGAGAATCGCCGCTTTTGCTCAGTTTTGGCACAAAACCTACGTTTCGTGCACAGAATCGCCGCTTTTGCTCAGTTCTGGCACATAGCGTGCGTTTCGTGCACGGTATCGCCGCTTTTGCTCAGTGTTGGCACAAAACGGGCGTTTCGTGCTCAGAATCGCCACTTTTTCTCAGTTTTGGCACAAAACGTGCGTTTCGTGCTCAGAGTCGCCTCATTTGCTCAAATTTGGCACAAAACCTGCGTTTCGTGCACAGAATCGCCGCTCTTGCTCAGTTTTGGCCCAAAACGTTCGTTTCACGCCCCGAATTGTACCTTCTGGCACAAAACGTGCGTTTCGTGCACAGAATCGCCGCTTTTGCTCAGTTTTGGCACAAAACGTGCGTTTCGTGCTCAGAGTCGCCGCTTTTGCCCATTACTGGCACAAAACGTACGTTTCGTGCACAGAATCGCCGCTTTTGCTCAGTTCTGGCGCAAAACGTGCGTTTCGTGCCCAGAATCGCCGCATTTGCTCAGATTTGGCACAAAACCTGCGTTTCGTGCACAGAATCGCCGCTTTTGCTCAGTTTTGGCACCAAACGTGCGCTTCACGCACCGAATTGCCCCTTTTGGCACAAAACGGGCGTTTCCTTCACAGAATCGCCGCTTTTGCTCAGTTTTGGCACAAATGTGTGTTTCGTGCTGAGAATCGCCGCTTTTGCTCGGTTTTGGCACAAAACGTACGTATCGTGCACAGAATCGCCGCTTTTGCTCAGTTCTGGCACATAGCGTGCGTTTCGTGCACGGTATCGCCGCTTTTGCTCGGTTTAGACACAAAACGTGCGTTTCGTGCTCAGAACTGCCACTTTTGCTCAGTTTGGCACAAAACGTGCGTTTCTTGCGCAGAATCGCCGCTTTTTCTCAGTTTTGGCACAAAACGCGTGTTCCGTGCACGGAATAGACGCATTTGCTCAGTTTTGGCACAAAACGTGCGTTTCACGCACCGAATTGCCCCTTCTGGCACAAAACGTGCGTTTCGTGCACAGAATCGCCGCTTTTGCTCAGTTTTGATACAAAACCCATGTTTCGTGCACAGAATCGCCGCTTTTGCTCAGTTTTGGCACAAATGTGTGTTTCGTGCTGAGAATCGCCGCTTTTGCTCGGTTTTGGCACAAAACGTACGTATCGTGCACAGAATCGCCGCTCTTGCTCAGTTCTGGCACATAGCGTGCGTTTCGTGCACGGTATCGCCGCTTTTGCTCGGTTTAGACACAAAACGTGCGTTTCGTGCTCAGAACTGCCACTTTTGCTCAGTTTGGCACAAAACGTGCTGTTTGTGCACAGAATCGCCGCTTTTGCTCAGTTTTGGCACAAAACGTGCGTTTCGTGCTCAGAGTCGCCGCTTTTGCACATTATTGACACAAAACGTGCGTTTCGTGCATAGAATCGCCGCTTTTTCTCAGTTTTGGCACAAAACGTGCGTTTCTTGCGCAGAATCGCCGCTTTTTCTCAGTTTTGGCACAAAACGCGTGTTCCGTGCACGGAATAGACGCATTTGCTCAGTTTTGGCACAAAACGTGCGTTTCACGCACCGAATTGCCCCTTCTGGCACAAAACGTGCGTTTCGTGCACAGAATCGCCGCTTTTGCTCAGTTTTGATACAAAACCCATGTTTCGTGCACAGAATCGCCGCTTTTGCTCAGTTTTGGCACAAAACGTGTGTTTCGTGCACAGAATCGCCGCATTTGCTCAGTTTTGGCACAAAACGTGCGTTTCGTGCACAGAATCGCCACTTTTGCTCAGTTTTGGCACAAAACGTGCGTTTCGTGCTCAGAGTCGCCGCTTTTGCTCCTTATTGACACAAAACGTGCGTTTCGTGCACAGACCGCCGCTTTATCTCAGTTTTGGCACAAAACGTGCGTTTCGTGCACAAAATCGCCGTTTTATCTCAGTTTTGGCACAAAACGTGCGTTTCGTGCTCAGAGTCGCCACTTTTGCTCAGTTTGGCACAAAACGTTCGTTTCACGCCCCGAATTGTACCTTTTGGCACAAAACGTGCGTTTCTTGCTCAGAGTCGCCGCTTTTGCCCATTATTGACACAATACATGCGTTCCGTGCACAGAATCGCCGCTTTTGCTCAGTTTTGGCACAAAACGTGTGTTTCGTTCTCAGAATGGCCGCATATGCTCAGTTTTGGCACAAAACGTGCGTTTCGTGCTCAGAGTCGCCGCATTTGCTCAGTTCTGGCACATTGCGTGCGTTTCGTGCACGGGATCGCCGCATTTGCTCAGTTTTGGCACAACACGTGCGTTTCGTGCTCAGAGTCGCCGCTTTTGCTCAGTTTTGGCACAAAACGTGCGTTTCCTGCACAGAATCGCCGCTTTTGCTCAGTTCTGGCACGTAGCGTGCGTTTCGTGCACGGTATCGCCGCTTTTGCTCCTTATTGACACAAAACGTGCGTTTCGTGCACAGACCGCCGCTTTATCTCAGTTTTGGCACAAAACGTGCGTTTCGTGCACAAAATCGCCGCTTTTTCTCAGTTTTGGCACAAAACCCGTGTTTCGTGCACAGAATCGCCGCTTTTGCTCAGTTTTGGCACAAAACGTGCGTTTCGTGCTCAGAGTCGCCTCTTTTGCTCAGTTTATCACAAAACGTGCGTTTCGTGCTCAGAGTCGCCGCATTTGCTCAGATTTGGCACAAAACGTGCGTTTCATGCACCGAATTGCTCCTTTTGGCACAAAACCCGTGTTTCGTGCACAGAGTCGCCGCTTTTGCTCAATTTTGGCACAAAACGTGCGGTTCGTGCTCAGAATCGCCACTTTCGCTCAGTTTGGCACAAAACGTATGGTTTGTACACAGAATCGCCGCTTTTGCTCAGTTTTGGCACAAAACGTGCGTTTCGCGAACAGAATTGTTCCTTTTGGCACAAATCCCGTGTTTCGTGCACAGAGTCGCCGCTTTTGCTCAGTTTTGTCACAAAACATGCGTTTCGTGCTCAGAGTCGCCACTTTCGCTCAGTTTATCACAAAACGTGCGTTTCGTGCACAGAATCGCCGCTTTTGATCAGTTTTGGCACAAAACCCGTGTTTCGTGCACAGAATCGCCGCTTTTGCTCGGTTTTGGCACAAAAGGTTAGTTTCATGCACAGAATCGCCGCTTTTGCTCAGTTTTGGCACAAAACGTGCGTTTCACGCCCCTAATTGCTCCTTCTGGCACAAAACGTGCGTTTCGTACTCAGAATCGCCGCATTTGCTCAGTTTTGGCACAAGACGTGCGTTTCACGAACAGAATTGCACCTTTTGGCACACAACCCGTGTTTCGTGCACAGAATCGCCGCTTTTGCTCAGTTTTCTCACAAAACGTGCATTTCGTGCTCAGAGTCGCCGCTTTTGCTCAGTTTTGGCACAAATGTGTGTTTCGTGCTGAGAATCGCCGCTTTTGCTCAGTTTTGGCACAAAACCTACGTTTCGTGCACAGAATCGCCGCTTTTGCTCAGTTCTGGCACATAGCGTGCGTTTCGTGCACGGTATCGCCGCATTTGCTCAGTTTTGGCACAACACGTTCGTTTCGTGCTCAGAGTCGCCGCTTTTGCCCATTATTGACACAAAACGTGCGTTTCGTGCACAGAATCGCCGCTTTGGCTCAGTTTTGGCACAAAACGTGCGTTTCGTGCTCAGAGTCGCCGCTTTTGCCCATTACTGACACAAAACGTACGTTTCGTGCACAGAATCGCCGCTTTTGCTCAGTTCTGGCGCAAAACGTGCGTTTCGTGCCCAGAATCGCCGCATTTGCTCAGATTTGGCACAAAACGAGCGTTTAGTGCAAAGAATCGCCACTTTTGCTCAGTTTTGGCACAAAACGTGCGTTTCGCGCACAGAATCGCAGCTTTTGCTCATTTTTTTCACAAAACGTGCGTTTCGTGCATAGAATCGCCACTTTTGCTCAGTTTTGGCACAAAACGTGAGTTTCGTCCACATTATCTCCGCTTTTGCTCATTATTGGCACAAAAGGTGCGTTTCGTGCACAGAATCGCCGCTTTTGCTCGGTTTAGACACAAAACGTGCGTTTCGTGCTCAGAATCGCCACTTTTGCTCAGTTTGGCACAAAACGTGCTGCTTGTGCTCAGAGTCGCCGCTTTTGCTCCTTATTGACACAAAACGTGCGTTTCGTGCACAGACCGCCGCTTTATCTCAGTTTTGGCACAAAACGTGCGTTTCGTGCACAGAATCGCCGTTTTATCTCAGTTTTGGCACAAAACGTGCGTTTCGTGCACAGAATCGCCGCTTTTTCCAGTTTTGGCACAAAACCCGTGTTTCGTGCACAGAATCGCCGCTTTTGCTCAGTTTTGGATCAAAACGTGCGTTTCGTGCACAGAATCGCCGCTTTTGATCAGTTTTGGCACAAAACCCGTGTTTCGTGCACAGAATCGCCGCTTTCGCTCGGTTTTGGCACAAAACGTTCGTTTCATGGACAGAATCGCCGCATTTGCTCAGTTTTGGCACAAAACGTGCGTTTCGTGCGCAGAATCGCCGCATTTGCTCAGATTTGGCACAAAACGAGCGTTTCGTGCACAGAATCGCCGCTTTTGCTCAGTTTTGGAACAAAACGTGCGTTTCGTGCACAGAATCGCCGCTTTTGATCAGTTTTGGCACAAAACCGGTGTTTCGTGCACAGAATCGCCGCTTTTGCTCGGTTTTGGCACAAAACGTTCGTTTCATGGACAGAAGCGCCGCATTTGCTCAGTTTTGGCACAAAACGTGCGTTTCGTACTCAGAATCGCCGCATTTACTCAGATTTGGCACAAAACGAGCGTTTCGTGCACAGAATCGCCGCTTTTGCTCAGTTTTGGCACAAAACGTGCGCTTCACGCACCGAATTGCCCCTTTTGGCACAAAACGGGAGTTTCCATCACAGAATCGCCGCTTTTGCTCAGTTTTGGCACAAATGTGTGCTTCGTGCTGACAATCGCCGCTTTTGCTCAATTTTGGCACAGAACGTACGTTTCGTGCACTGAATCGCCGCTTTTGCTCAGTTCCGGCACATGGCGTGCGTTTCGTGCACGGAATCGCCGCATTTGCTCAGTTTTGGCACAACACGTCCGTTTCGTGCTCAGGGTCGCCGCTTTTGCCCATTATTGACACAAAACGTGCGTTTCGTGCACAGAATCACCGCTTTTGCTCAGTTTTGGCACAAAACGTGCATTTCACGCACCGAATTGGCCCTTTTGCTCAGTTTGGCACAAATGTGTGTTTCGTGCTGAGAATCGCCGCTTTTGCTCAGTTTTGGCACAAAACGTACGTTTCGTGCACAGAATCGCCGATTTTGCTCAGTTCTGGCACAAAACCCGTGTTTCGTGCACAGAATCGCCGCTTTTGCTCGGTTTTGGCACAAAACGTTCGTTTCATGGACAGAATCTTCGCATTTGCTCAGTTTTGGCACAAAACGTGCGCTTCACGCACCGAATTGCCCCTTTTGGCACAAAACGGGAGTTTCCATCACAGAATCGCCGCTTTTGCTCAGTTTTGGCACAAATGTGTGCTTCGTGCTGACAATCGCCGCTGTTGCTCAGTTTTGGCACAGAACGTACGTTTCGTGCACTGAATCGCCGCTTTTGCTCAGTTCCGGCACATGGCGTGCGTTTCATGCACGGTATCGCCGCATTTGCTCAGTTTTGGCACAACACGTGCGTTTCGTGCTCAGAGTCGCCGCTTTTGCCCATTATTGACACAAAACGTGCGTTTCGTGCACAGAATCGCCGCTTTTGCTCAGTTTTGGCACAAAACGTGCATTTCACGCACCGAATTGCTCCTTTTGGCACAAACCGTGCGTTTCGTTCGCAGAATCGCCGCTTTTGCTCAGTTTTGGCACAAACAGTACGTTTCGTGCACAGAATCGCCGCTTTTGCGCAGTTTTGGCACAAAGACTGCGTTTCGTGCACAGAATCGCCGCTTTTTCTCAGTTTTGGCACAAAACGTGCGTTTCGTGCGCAGAGTCGCCGCTTTTGCCAATCATTGACACAAAACGTGCGTTCCGTGCACAGAATCGCCGCTTTTGCTCAGTTTTGGCACAAAACGTGCGTTTCGTGCTCAGAGTCGCCGCTTTTGCCCATTATTGACACAAAACGTGCGTTTCGTGCACAGAATCGCCGCTTTTTCTCACTTTTGGCACAAAACGTGCGTTTCGTGCTCAGAATCGCCGCATTTGCTCAGATTTGGCACAAAACCTGCGTTTCGTGCACAGAATCGCCGCTTTTGCTCAGTTTTGGCACAAAACGTGCGTTTCACGCACCGAATTGCTCCTTTTGGCACAAACCGTGCGTTTCGTGCGCAGAATCGCCGCTTTTTCCAGTTTTGACACAAAACCCGTGTTTCGTGCACAGAATCCCCGCTTTTGCTCAGTTTTGGCACAAAACGTGCGTTTCGTGCACAGAATCGCCGCTTTTTCTCAGTTTTGTCACAAAACCCGTGTTTCGTCCACAGAATCGCCGCTTTTGCTCAGTTTTGGCACAAAACGTGCGTTTCGTGCTCAGAGTCGCCGCTTTTGCCCATTATTGACACAAAACGTGCGTTTCGTGCACAGAATCGCCGCTTTTTCTCAGTTTTGGCACAAAACGTGCGTTTCGTGCCCAGAATCGCCGCATTTGCTCAGATTTGGCACAAAACCTGCGTTTCGTGCACAGAATTGCCGCTTTTGCTCAGTTGTGACACAAAACCCGTGTTTCGTCCGCAGAATCGCCGCTTTTGCTCAGTTTTGGCACAAAACGTGCGTTTCGTGCTCAGAGTCGCCGCTTTTTCCCATTACTGACACAAAACGTGCGTTTCGTGTAAAGAATCGCCGCTTTTTCTCAGTTTTGGCACAAAACGTGCGTTTCGTGCGCAGAATCGCCGCTTTTTCTCAGTTTTGGCACAAAACCCGTGTTCCGTGCACAGAATCGACGCATTTGCTCAGTTTTGGCACAAAACATGCGTTTCGGGCACCGAATTGCTCCTTCTGGCACATAACGTGCGTTTCGTGCGCAGAATCGCCGATTTTTCTCAGTTTTGGCACAAAACCCGTGTTCCGTGCACAGAATCGACGCTTTTGCTCAGTTTTGGCACAAAACGTGCGTTTCACGCACCGAATTGCTCCTTTTGGCACAAAACGGGCGTTTCGCTCACAGAATCGCCTCTTTTGCTCAGTTTTGGCTCAAAACGTTCGTTTCACGCACCGAATTTCACGCACCTTTTGGAACAAAACGTGCTTTTCGTGCACAGAATCGCCGCATTAGCTCAGGTTTGGCACAAAACGTGCGTTTCGTGCACAGAATCGCCGCTTTTGCTCAGTTTTGGCACAAAACGGGCATTTCACCCACCGAATTGCTCCTTTTGGCACAAAACGGGCGTTTCGTTCACAGAATCGCCGCTTTTGACCAGTTGTGGCACAAAACCCGTGTTTCGTGCACAGAATCGCCGCTTTTGCTCGGTTTTGGCACAAAACGTTCGTTTCATGGACAGAATCGCCGCATTTGCTCAGTTTTGGCACAAAACGTGCGTTTCACGCCCCTAATTGCTCCTTCTGGCACAAAACGTGCGTTTCGTACTCAGAACCGCCGCATTTGCTCAGATTTGGCACAAAACGTGCGTTTCGTGCACAGAATCGCCGCATTTGCTCAGATTTGGCACAAAACGTGCGTTTCGTGCACAGAATCGCCGCTTTTGCTCAGTTTTGGCACAAAACGTGCGTTTCGTGCACAGAATCGCCGCGTTTGCTCAGTTTTGGCACAAAACGTGCGTTTCGTGCTCAGAGTCGCCGCTTTTTCCCATTACTGACACAAAACGTGCGTTTCGTGCACAGAATCGCCGCTTTTTCTCAGTTTTGGCACAAAACGTGCGTTTCGTGCCCAGAATCGCCGCATTTGCTCAGATTTGGCACAAAACCTGCGTTTCGTGCACAGAATCGCCGCTTTTGCTCAGTTTTGGCAGAAAACGTGCGCTTCACGCACCGAATCGCTCCTTTTGGCACAAAACGTGCGTTTCGTGCTCAGAGTCGCCGCTTTTGCACATTATTGACACAAAACGTGCGTTTCGTGCACAGAATCGCCGCTTTTGCTCAGTTTTGGCACAAAACCCGTGTTTCGTGCTCAGAATCGCCGCTTTTGCTCGGTTTTGGCACAAAACGTTCGTTTCATGCACAGAATCGCCGCATTTGCTCAGTTTTGGCACAAAACGTGCGTTTCACGCCCCTAATTGCTCCTTCTGGCACAAAACGTGCGTTTCGTGCACAGAATCGCCACTTTTGCTCAGTTTTGGCACAAAGCGTGCGTTTCGTGCTCAGAATCGCCGCTTTTGCTCAGTTTTGGCACAACACGTGCGTTTCACGCACCGAATAGCTCCTTTTGGCACAAACCGTGCATTTCGTGCGCAGAATCGCCGCTTTTGATCAGTTTTGGCACAAAACCCGTGTTTCGTGCACAGAATCGCCGCTTTTGCTCGGTTTTGGCACAAAACGTTCCTTTCATGCACAGAATCGCCGCATTTGCTCAGTTTTGGCACAAAACGTGCGTTTCACGCCCCTAATTGCTCCTTCTGGCACAAAACGTGCGTTTCGTACTCAGAATCGCCGCATTTGCTCAGATTTGGCACAAAACGTGTGTTTCGTGCTGAGAATCGCCGCTTTTGCTCGGTTTTGGCACAAAACGTACGTTTCGTGCACAGAATCGCCGCTTTTGCTCAGTTCTGGCACAAAACGTGCGTTTCGTGCACATAATCGCCGCTTTTGATCAGTTTTGGCACAAAACCCGTGTTTCGTGCACAGAATCGCCGCTTTTGCTCAGTTTTGGCACAAAACGTGCACTTCACGCACCGAATTGCCCCTTTTGGCACAAAACGGGCGTTTCCTTCACAGAATCGCCGCATTTGCTCAGTTTTAGCACAAATGTGTGTTTCGTCCTGAGAATCGCCGCTTTTGCTCAGTTTGGCACAAAACGTGTGGTTTGTACACAGAATCGCCGCTTTTGCTCAGTTTTGGCACAAAACGTGTGTTTCGTGCTGAGAATCGCCGCTTTTGCTCGGTTTTGGCACAAAACGTACGTTTCGTGCACAGAATCGCCGCTTTTGCTCAGTTCTGGCACAAAACGTGCGTTTCGTGCACATAATCGCCGCTTTTGATCAGTTTTGGCACAAAACCCGTGTTTCGTGCACAGAATCGCCGCTTTTGCTCAGTTTTGGCACAAAACGTGCACTTCACGCACCGAATTGCCCCTTTTGGCACAAAACGGGCGTTTCCTTCACAGAATCGCCGCATTTGCTCAGTTTTTGCACAAATGTGTGTTTCGTCCTGAGAATCGCCGCTTTTGCTCAGTTTGGCACAAAACGTGTGGTTTGTACACAGAATCGCCGCTTTTGCTCAGTTTTGGCACAAAACGTGCGTTTCGTGCTCAGAGTCGCCGCTTTTGCCCATTATTGACACAATACGTGCGTTTCGTACACAGAATCGCCGCTTTTGCTCAGTTTTGGCACAAAACGTGTGTTTCGTTCTCAGAATGGCCGCATTTGCTCAGTTTTGCCACAAAACATGCGTTTCGTGCTCAGAGTCGCCACTTTTGCTCAGTTTATCACAAAACGTGCGTTTCGTGCTCAGAGTCGCCGCATTTGCTCAGATTTGGCACAAAACGTGCGTTTCATGCACCGAATTGCTCCTTTTGGCACAAAACCCGTGTTTCGTGCACAGAGTCGCCGCTTTTGCTCAATTTTGGCACAAAACGTGCGGTTCGTGCTCAGAATCGCCACTTTGGCTCAGTTTGGCACAAAACGTGTGGTTTGTACACAGAATCGCCGCTTTTGCTCAGTTTTGGCACAAAACGTGCGTTTCGCGAACAGGATTTCTCCTTTTGGCACAAAACCCGTGTTTCGTGCACAGAGTCGCCGCTTTTGCTCAGTTTTGTCACAAAACGTGCGTTTCGTGCACAGAATCGCCGCTTTTGCTCAGTTTTGGCACAAAACGTGCGTTTCACGCCCCTAATTGCTCCTTCTGGCACAAAACGTGCGTTTCGTACTCAGAATCGCCGCATTTGCTCAGATTTGGCACAAAACGTGCGTTTCGTGCACAGAATCGCCGCTTTTGCTCAGTTTTGGCACAAAACGTGCGTTTCGTGCACAGAATCGCCGCTTTTGCTCAGTTTTGGCACAAAACGTGCACTTCACGCCCCTAATTGCTCCTTCTGGCACAAAACGTGCGTTTCGTACTCAGAATCGCCGCATTTGCTCAGATTTGGCACAAGACGTGCGTTTCGTGCACAGAATCGCCGCATTTGCTCAGATTTGGCACAAAACGTGCGTTTCGTGCACAGAATCGCCGCTTTTGCTCAGTTTTGGCACAAAACGTGCGTTTCGTGCTCAGAGTCGCCGCTTTTGCCCATTACTGACACAAAACGTTCGTTTCGTGCACAGAATCGCCGCTTTTTCTCAGTTATGGCACAAAACGTGCGTTTCGTGCCCAGAATCGCCGCATTTGCTCAGATTTGGCACAAAACCTGCGTTTCGTGCACAGAATCGCCGCTTTTGCTCAGTTTTGGCACAAAACGTGCGCTTCACGCACCGAATTGCCCCTTTTGGCACAAAACGGGCGTTTCCTTCACAGAATCGCCGCATTTGCTCAGTTTTGGCACAAATGTGTGTTTCGTGCTGAGAATCGCCGCTTTTGCTCGGTTTTGGCACAAAACGTACGTTTCGTGCACAGAACCGCCGCTTTTGCTCATTTCTGGCACAAAACGTGCGTTTCGTGCACAGAGTCGCCGCTTTTGATCAGTTTTGGCACAAAACCCGTGTTTCGTGCACAGAATCGCCGCTTTTGCTCGGTTTTGGCACAAAACGTTCCTTTCATGCACAGAATCGCCGCATTTGCTCAGTTTTGGCACAAAACGTGCGTTTCACGCCCCTAATTGCTCCTTCTGGCACAAAACGTGCGTTTCGTACTCAGAATCGCCGCTTTTGCTCAGTTTTGGCACAAAACGTGCGTTTCCTTCACAGAATCGCCGCATTTGCTCAGTTTTGGCACAAATGTGTGTTTCGTGCTGAGAATCGCCGCTTTTGCTCGGTTTTGGCACAAAACGTACGTTTCGTGCACAGAATCGCCGCTTTTGCTCATTTCTGGCACAAAACGTGCGTTTCGTGCACAGAATCGCCGCTTTTGATCAGTTTTGGCACAAAACCCGTGTTTCGTGCACAGAATCGCCGCTTTTGCTCAGTTTTGGCACAAAACGTTCCTTTCATGCACAGAATCGACGCATTTGCTCAGTTTTGGCACAAAACGTGCGTTTCACGCCTCTAATTGCTCCTTCTGGCACAAAACGTGCGTTTCGTACTCAGAATCGCCGCATTTGCTCAGATTTGGCACAAAACGTGCGTTTCGTGCACAGAATCGCCGCATTTGCTCAGATTTGGCACAAAACGTGCGTTTCGTGCACAGAATCGCCGCTTTTGCTCAGTTTTGGCACAAAACGTGCGTTTCGTGCTCAGAGTCGCCGCTTTTGCCCATTACTGACACAAAACGTGCGTTTCGTGCACAGAATCGCCGCTTTTTCTCAGTTATGGCACAAAACGTGCGTTTCGTGCCCAGAATCGCCGCATTTGCTCAGATTTGGCACAAAACCTGCGTTTCGTGCACAGAATCGCCGCTTTTGCTCAGTTTTGGAACAAAACGTGCGCTTCACGCACCGAATTGCCCCTTTTGGCACAAAACGGGCGTTTCCTCCACAGAATCGCCGCATTTGCTCAGTTTTGGCACAAATGTGTGTTTCGTGCTAAGAATCGCCGCTTTTGCTCGGTTTTGGCACAAAACGTACGTTTCGTGCACAGAATCGCCGCTTTTGCTCAGTTCTGGCACAAAACGTGCGTTTCGTGCACAGAATCGCCGCTTTTGATCAGTTTTGGCACAAAACCCGTGTTTCGTGCACAGAATCGCCGCTTTTGCTCGGTTTTGGCACAAAACGTTCCTTTCATGCACAGAATCGCCGCATTTGCTCAGTTTTGGCACAAAACGTGCGTTTCACGCCCCTAATTGCTCCTTCTGGCACAAAACGTGCGTTTCGTACTCAGAATCGCCGCATTTGCTCAGATTTGGCACAAAACGTGTGTTTCGTGCTGAGAATCGCCGCTTTTGCTCGGTTTTGGCACAAAACGTACGTTTCGTGCACAGAATCGCCGCTTTTGCTCAGTTCTGGCACAAAACGTGCGTTTCGTGCACATAATCGCCGCTTTTGATCAGTTTTGGCACAAAACCCGTGTTTCGTGCACAGAATCGCCGCTTTTGCTCAGTTTTGGCACAAAACGTGCACTTCACGCACCGAATTGCCCCTTTTGGCACAAAACGGGCGTTTCCTTCACAGAATCGCCGCATTTGCTCAGTTTTAGCACAAATGTGTGTTTCGTCCTGAGAATCGCCGCTTTTGCTCAGTTTGGCACAAAACGTGTGGTTTGTACACAGAATCGCCGCTTTTGCTCAGTTTTGGCACAAAACGTGTGTTTCGTGCTGAGAATCGCCGCTTTTGCTCGGTTTTGGCACAAAACGTACGTTTCGTGCACAGAATCGCCGCTTTTGCTCAGTTCTGGCACAAAACGTGCGTTTCGTGCACATAATCGCCGCTTTTGATCAGTTTTGGCACAAAACCCGTGTTTCGTGCACAGAATCGCCGCTTTTGCTCAGTTTTGGCACAAAACGTGCACTTCACGCACCGAATTGCCCCTTTTGGCACAAAACGGGCGTTTCCTTCACAGAATCGCCGCATTTGCTCAGTTTTAGCACAAATGTGTGTTTCGTCCTGAGAATCGCCGCTTTTGCTCAGTTTGGCACAAAACGTGTGGTTTGTACACAGAATCGCCGCTTTTGCTCAGTTTTGGCACAAAACGTGCGTTTCGTGCTCAGAGTCGCCGCTTTTGCCCATTATTGACACAATACGTGCGTTTCGTACACAGAATCGCCGCTTTTGCTCAGTTTTGGCACAAAACGTGTGTTTCGTTCTCAGAATGGCCGCATTTGCTCAGTTTTGCCACAAAACATGCGTTTCGTGCTCAGAGTCGCCACTTTTGCTCAGTTTATCACAAAACGTGCGTTTCGTGCTCAGAGTCGCCGCTTTTGCTCAGTTTTGGAACAAAACGTGCGCTTCACGCACCGAATTGCCCCTTTTGGCACAAAACGGGCGTTTCCTCCACAGAATCGCCGCATTTGCTCAGTTTTGGCACAAATGTGTGTTTCGTGCACAGAATCGCCGCATTTGCTCAGATTTGGCACAAAACGTGCGTTTCGTGCACAGAATCGCCGCTTTTGCTCAGTTTTGGCACAAAACGTGCGTTTCGTGCTCAGAGTAGCCGCTTTTGCCCATTACTGACACAAAACGTTCGTTTCGTGCACAGAATCGCCGCTTTTTCTCAGTTATGGCACAAAACGTGCGTTTCGTGCCCAGAATCGCCGCATTTGCTCAGATTTGGCACAAAACCTGCGTTTCGTGCACAGAATCGCCGCTTTTGCTCAGTTTTGGCACAAAACGTGCGCTTCACGCACCGAATTGCCCCTTTTGGCACAAAACGGGCGTTTCCTTCACAGAATCGCCGCATTTGCTCAGTTTTGGCACAAATGTGTGTTTCGTGCTGAGAATCGCCGCTTTTGCTCGGTTTTGGCACAAAACGTACGTTTCGTGCACAGAACCGCCGCTTTTGCTCATTTCTGGCACAAAACGTGCGTTTCGTGCACAGAGTCGCCGCTTTTGATCAGTTTTGGCACAAAACCCGTGTTTCGTGCACAGAATCGCCGCTTTTGCTCGGTTTTGGCACAAAACGTTCCTTTCATGCACAGAATCGCCGCATTTGCTCAGTTTTGGCACTAAACGTGCGTTTCACGCCCCTAATTGCTCCTTCTGGCACAAAACGTGCGTTTCGTACTCAGAATCGCCGCTTTTGCTCAGTTTTGGCACAAAACGTGCGTTTCCTTCACAGAATCGCCGCATTTGCTCAGTTTTGGCACAAATGTGTGTTTCGTGCTGAGAATCGCCGCTTTTGCTCGGTTTTGGCACAAAACGTACGTTTCGTGCACAGAATCGCCGCTTTTGCTCATTTCTGGCACAAAACGTGCGTTTCGTGCACAGAATCGCCGCTTTTTCTCAGTTATGGCACAAAACGTGCGTTTCGTGCCCAGAATCGCCGCATTTGCTCAGATTTGGCACAAAACCTGCGTTTCGTGCACAGAATCGCCGCTTTTGCTCAGTTTTGGAACAAAACGTGCGCTTCACGCACCGAATTGCCCCTTTTGGCACAAAACGGGCGTTTCCTCCACAGAATCGCCGCATTTGCTCAGTTTTGGCACAAATGTGTGTTTCGTGCTAAGAATCGCCGCTTTTGCTCGGTTTTGGCACAAAACGTACGTTTCGTGCACAGAATCGCCGCTTTTGCTCAGTTCTCGCACAAAACGTGCGTTTCGTGCACATAATCGCCGCTTTTGATCAGTTTTGGCACAAAACCCGTGTTTCGTGCACAGAATCGCCGCTTTTGCTCAGTTTTGGCACAAAACGTGCACTTCACGCACCGAATTGCCCCTTTTGGCACAAAACGGGCGTTTCCTTCACAGAATCGCCGCATTTGCTCAGTTTTAGCACAAATGTGTGTTTCGTCCTGAGAATCGCCGCTTTTGCTCAGTTTGGCACAAAACGTGTGGTTTGTACACAGAATCGCCGCTTTTGCTCAGTTTTGGCACAAAACGTGCGTTTCGTGCTCAGAGTCGCCGCTTTTGCCCATTATTGACACAATACGTGCGTTTCGTACACAGAATCGCCGCTTTTGCTCAGTTTTGGCACAAAACGTGTGTTTCGTTCTCAGAATGGCCGCATTTGCTCAGTTTTGCCACAAAACATGCGTTTCGTGCTCAGAGTCGCCACTTTTGCTCAGTTTATCACAAAACGTGCGTTTCGTGCTCAGAGTCGCCGCATTTGCTCAGATTTGGCACAAAACGTGCGTTTCATGCACCGAATTGCTCCTTTTGGCACAAAACCCGTGTTTCGTGCACAGAGTCGCCGCTTTTGCTCAATTTTGGCACAAAACGTGCGGTTCGTGCTCAGAATCGCCACTTTCGCTCAGTTTGGCACAAAACGTGTGGTTTGTACACAGAATCGCCGCTTTTGCTCAGTTTTGGCACAAAACGTGCGTTTCGCGAACAGAATTTCTCCTTTTGGCACAAAACCCGTGTTTCGTGCACAGAGTCGCCGCTTTTGCTCAGTTTTGTCACAAAACATGCGTTTCGTGCTCAGAGTCGCCACTTTTGCTCAGTTTATCACAAAACGTGCGTTTCGTGCACAGAATCGCCGCTTTTGATCAGTTTTGGCACAAAACCCGTGTTTCGTGCACAGAATCGCCGCATTTGCTCAGTTTTGGCACAAGACGTGCGTTTCACGAACAGAATTGCACCTTTTGGCACAAAACCCGTGTTTCGTGCACAGAATCGCCGCTTTTGCTCAGTTTTCTCACAAAACGTGCATTTCGTGCTCAGAGTCGCCGCTTTTGCTCAGTTTTGGCACAAATGTGTGTTTCGTGCTGAGAATCGCCGCTTTTGCTCAGTTTTGGCACAAAACCTACGTTTCGTGCACAGAATCGCCGCTTTTGCTCAGTTCTGGCACATAGCGTGCGTTTCGTGCACGGTATCGCCGCTTTTGCTCAGTGTTGGCACAAAACGGGCGTTTCGTGCTCAGAATCGCCACTTTTTCTCAGTTTTGGCACAAAACGTGCGTTTCGTGCTCAGAGTCGCCTCATTTGCTCAAATTTGGCACAAAACCTGCGTTTCGTGCACAGAATCGCCGCTCTTGCTCAGTTTTGGCCCAAAACGTTCGTTTCACGCCCCGAATTGTACCTTCTGGCACAAAACGTGCGTTTCGTGCACAGAATCGCCGCTTTTGCTCAGTTTTGGCACAAAACGTGCGTTTCGTGCTCAGAGTCGCCGCTTTTGCCCATTACTGGCACAAAACGTACGTTTCGTGCACAGAATCGCCGCTTTTGCTCAGTTCTGGCGCAAAACGTGCGTTTCGTGCCCAGAATCGCCGCATTTGCTCAGATTTGGCACAAAACCTGCGTTTCGTGCACAGAATCGCCGCTTTTGCTCAGTTTTGGCACCAAACGTGCGCTTCACGCACCGAATTGCCCCTTTTGGCACAAAACGGGCGTTTCCTTCACAGAATCGCCGCTTTTGCTCAGTTTTGGCACAAATGTGTGTTTCGTGCTGAGAATCGCCGCTTTTGCTCGGTTTTGGCACAAAACGTACGTATCGTGCACAGAATCGCCGCTTTTGCTCAGTTCTGGCACATAGCGTGCGTTTCGTGCACGGTATCGCCGCTTTTGCTCGGTTTAGACACAAAACGTGCGTTTCGTGCTCAGAACTGCCACTTTTGCTCAGTTTGGCACAAAACGTGCGTTTCTTGCGCAGAATCGCCGCTTTTTCTCAGTTTTGGCACAAAACGCGTGTTCCGTGCACGGAATAGACGCATTTGCTCAGTTTTGGCACAAAACGTGCGTTTCACGCACCGAATTGCCCCTTCTGGCACAAAACGTGCGTTTCGTGCACAGAATCGCCGCTTTTGCTCAGTTTTGATACAAAACCCATGTTTCGTGCACAGAATCGCCGCTTTTGCTCAGTTTTGGCACAAATGTGTGTTTCGTGCTGAGAATCGCCGCTTTTGCTCGGTTTTGGCACAAAACGTACGTATCGTGCACAGAATCGCCGCTCTTGCTCAGTTCTGGCACATAGCGTGCGTTTCGTGCACGGTATCGCCGCTTTTGCTCGGTTTAGACACAAAACGTGCGTTTCGTGCTCAGAACTGCCACTTTTGCTCAGTTTGGCACAAAACGTGCTGTTTGTGCACAGAATCGCCGCTTTTGCTCAGTTTTGGCACAAAACGTGCGTTTCGTGCTCAGAGTCGCCGCTTTTGCACATTATTGACACAAAACGTGCGTTTCGTGCATAGAATCGCCGCTTTTTCTCAGTTTTGGCACAAAACGTGCGTTTCTTGCGCAGAATCGCCGCTTTTTCTCAGTTTTGGCACAAAACGCGTGTTCCGTGCACGGAATAGACGCATTTGCTCAGTTTTGGCACAAAACGTGCGTTTCACGCACCGAATTGCCCCTTCTGGCACAAAACGTGCGTTTCGTGCACAGAATCGCCGCTTTTGCTCAGTTTTGATACAAAACCCATGTTTCGTGCACAGAATCGCCGCTTTTGCTCAGTTTTGGCACAAAACGTGTGTTTCGTGCACAGAATCGCCGCATTTGCTCAGTTTTGGCACAAAACGTGCGTTTCGTGCACAGAATCGCCACTTTTGCTCAGTTTTGGCACAAAACGTGCGTTTCGTGCTCAGAGTCGCCGCTTTTGCTCCTTATTGACACAAAACGTGCGTTTCGTGCACAGACCGCCGCTTTATCTCAGTTTTGGCACAAAACGTGCGTTTCGTGCACAAAATCGCCGTTTTATCTCAGTTTTGGCACAAAACGTGCGTTTCGTGCTCAGAGTCGCCACTTTTGCTCAGTTTGGCACAAAACGTTCGTTTCACGCCCCGAATTGTACCTTTTGGCACAAAACGTGCGTTTCTTGCTCAGAGTCGCCGCTTTTGCCCATTATTGACACAATACATGCGTTCCGTGCACAGAATCGCCGCTTTTGCTCAGTTTTGGCACAAAACGTGTGTTTCGTTCTCAGAATGGCCGCATATGCTCAGTTTTGGCACAAAACGTGCGTTTCGTGCTCAGAGTCGCCGCATTTGCTCAGTTCTGGCACATTGCGTGCGTTTCGTGCACGGGATCGCCGCATTTGCTCAGTTTTGGCACAACACGTGCGTTTCGTGCTCAGAGTCGCCGCTTTTGCTCAGTTTTGGCACAAAACGTGCGTTTCCTGCACAGAATCGCCGCTTTTGCTCAGTTCTGGCACGTAGCGTGCGTTTCGTGCACGGTATCGCCGCTTTTGCTCCTTATTGACACAAAACGTGCGTTTCGTGCACAGACCGCCGCTTTATCTCAGTTTTGGCACAAAACGTGCGTTTCGTGCACAAAATCGCCGCTTTTTCTCAGTTTTGGCACAAAACCCGTGTTTCGTGCACAGAATCGCCGCTTTTGCTCAGTTTTGGCACAAAACGTGCGTTTCGTGCTCAGAGTCGCCTCTTTTGCTCAGTTTATCACAAAACGTGCGTTTCGTGCTCAGAGTCGCCGCATTTGCTCAGATTTGGCACAAAACGTGCGTTTCATGCACCGAATTGCTCCTTTTGGCACAAAACCCGTGTTTCGTGCACAGAGTCGCCGCTTTTGCTCAATTTTGGCACAAAACGTGCGGTTCGTGCTCAGAATCGCCACTTTCGCTCAGTTTGGCACAAAACGTATGGTTTGTACACAGAATCGCCGCTTTTGCTCAGTTTTGGCACAAAACGTGCGTTTCGCGAACAGAATTGTTCCTTTTGGCACAAATCCCGTGTTTCGTGCACAGAGTCGCCGCTTTTGCTCAGTTTTGTCACAAAACATGCGTTTCGTGCTCAGAGTCGCCACTTTCGCTCAGTTTATCACAAAACGTGCGTTTCGTGCACAGAATCGCCGCTTTTGATCAGTTTTGGCACAAAACCCGTGTTTCGTGCACAGAATCGCCGCTTTTGCTCGGTTTTGGCACAAAAGGTTAGTTTCATGCACAGAATCGCCGCTTTTGCTCAGTTTTGGCACAAAACGTGCGTTTCACGCCCCTAATTGCTCCTTCTGGCACAAAACGTGCGTTTCGTACTCAGAATCGCCGCATTTGCTCAGTTTTGGCACAAGACGTGCGTTTCACGAACAGAATTGCACCTTTTGGCACACAACCCGTGTTTCGTGCACAGAATCGCCGCTTTTGCTCAGTTTTCTCACAAAACGTGCATTTCGTGCTCAGAGTCGCCGCTTTTGCTCAGTTTTGGCACAAATGTGTGTTTCGTGCTGAGAATCGCCGCTTTTGCTCAGTTTTGGCACAAAACCTACGTTTCGTGCACAGAATCGCCGCTTTTGCTCAGTTCTGGCACATAGCGTGCGTTTCGTGCACGGTATCGCCGCATTTGCTCAGTTTTGGCACAACACGTTCGTTTCGTGCTCAGAGTCGCCGCTTTTGCCCATTATTGACACAAAACGTGCGTTTCGTGCACAGAATCGCCGCTTTGGCTCAGTTTTGGCACAAAACGTGCGTTTCGTGCTCAGAGTCGCCGCTTTTGCCCATTACTGACACAAAACGTACGTTTCGTGCACAGAATCGCCGCTTTTGCTCAGTTCTGGCGCAAAACGTGCGTTTCGTGCCCAGAATCGCCGCATTTGCTCAGATTTGGCACAAAACGAGCGTTTAGTGCAAAGAATCGCCACTTTTGCTCAGTTTTGGCACAAAACGTGCGTTTCGCGCACAGAATCGCAGCTTTTGCTCATTTTTTTCACAAAACGTGCGTTTCGTGCATAGAATCGCCACTTTTGCTCAGTTTTGGCACAAAACGTGAGTTTCGTCCACATTATCTCCGCTTTTGCTCATTATTGGCACAAAAGGTGCGTTTCGTGCACAGAATCGCCGCTTTTGCTCGGTTTAGACACAAAACGTGCGTTTCGTGCTCAGAATCGCCACTTTTGCTCAGTTTGGCACAAAACGTGCTGCTTGTGCTCAGAGTCGCCGCTTTTGCTCCTTATTGACACAAAACGTGCGTTTCGTGCACAGACCGCCGCTTTATCTCAGTTTTGGCACAAAACGTGCGTTTCGTGCACAGAATCGCCGTTTTATCTCAGTTTTGGCACAAAACGTGCGTTTCGTGCACAGAATCGCCGCTTTTTCCAGTTTTGGCACAAAACCCGTGTTTCGTGCACAGAATCGCCGCTTTTGCTCAGTTTTGGATCAAAACGTGCGTTTCGTGCACAGAATCGCCGCTTTTGATCAGTTTTGGCACAAAACCCGTGTTTCGTGCACAGAATCGCCGCTTTCGCTCGGTTTTGGCACAAAACGTTCGTTTCATGGACAGAATCGCCGCATTTGCTCAGTTTTGGCACAAAACGTGCGTTTCGTGCGCAGAATCGCCGCATTTGCTCAGATTTGGCACAAAACGAGCGTTTCGTGCACAGAATCGCCGCTTTTGCTCAGTTTTGGAACAAAACGTGCGTTTCGTGCACAGAATCGCCGCTTTTGATCAGTTTTGGCACAAAACCGGTGTTTCGTGCACAGAATCGCCGCTTTTGCTCGGTTTTGGCACAAAACGTTCGTTTCATGGACAGAAGCGCCGCATTTGCTCAGTTTTGGCACAAAACGTGCGTTTCGTACTCAGAATCGCCGCATTTACTCAGATTTGGCACAAAACGAGCGTTTCGTGCACAGAATCGCCGCTTTTGCTCAGTTTTGGCACAAAACGTGCGCTTCACGCACCGAATTGCCCCTTTTGGCACAAAACGGGAGTTTCCATCACAGAATCGCCGCTTTTGCTCAGTTTTGGCACAAATGTGTGCTTCGTGCTGACAATCGCCGCTTTTGCTCAATTTTGGCACAGAACGTACGTTTCGTGCACTGAATCGCCGCTTTTGCTCAGTTCCGGCACATGGCGTGCGTTTCGTGCACGGAATCGCCGCATTTGCTCAGTTTTGGCACAACACGTCCGTTTCGTGCTCAGGGTCGCCGCTTTTGCCCATTATTGACACAAAACGTGCGTTTCGTGCACAGAATCACCGCTTTTGCTCAGTTTTGGCACAAAACGTGCATTTCACGCACCGAATTGGCCCTTTTGCTCAGTTTGGCACAAATGTGTGTTTCGTGCTGAGAATCGCCGCTTTTGCTCAGTTTTGGCACAAAACGTACGTTTCGTGCACAGAATCGCCGATTTTGCTCAGTTCTGGCACAAAACCCGTGTTTCGTGCACAGAATCGCCGCTTTTGCTCGGTTTTGGCACAAAACGTTCGTTTCATGGACAGAATCTTCGCATTTGCTCAGTTTTGGCACAAAACGTGCGCTTCACGCACCGAATTGCCCCTTTTGGCACAAAACGGGAGTTTCCATCACAGAATCGCCGCTTTTGCTCAGTTTTGGCACAAATGTGTGCTTCGTGCTGACAATCGCCGCTGTTGCTCAGTTTTGGCACAGAACGTACGTTTCGTGCACTGAATCGCCGCTTTTGCTCAGTTCCGGCACATGGCGTGCGTTTCATGCACGGTATCGCCGCATTTGCTCAGTTTTGGCACAACACGTGCGTTTCGTGCTCAGAGTCGCCGCTTTTGCCCATTATTGACACAAAACGTGCGTTTCGTGCACAGAATCGCCGCTTTTGCTCAGTTTTGGCACAAAACGTGCATTTCACGCACCGAATTGCTCCTTTTGGCACAAACCGTGCGTTTCGTTCGCAGAATCGCCGCTTTTGCTCAGTTTTGGCACAAACAGTGCGTTTCGTGCACAGAATCGCCGCTTTTGCGCAGTTTTGGCACAAAGACTGCGTTTCGTGCACAGAATCGCCGCTTTTTCTCATTTTTGGCACAAAACGTGCGTTTCGTGCGCAGAGTCGCCGCTTTTGCCAATCATTGACACAAAACGTGCGTTCCGTGCACAGAATCGCCGCTTTTGCTCAGTTTTGGCACAAAACGTGCGTTTCGTGCTCAGAGTCGCCGCTTTTGCCCATTATTGACACAAAACGTGCGTTTCGTGCACAGAATCGCCGCTTTTTCTCACTTTTGGCACAAAACGTGCGTTTCGTGCTCAGAATCGCCGCATTTGCTCAGATTTGGCACAAAACCTGCGTTTCGTGCACAGAATCGCCGCTTTTGCTCAGTTTTGGCACAAAACGTGCGTTTCACGCACCGAATTGCTCCTTTTGGCACAAACCGTGCGTTTCGTGCGCAGAATCGCCGCTTTTTCCAGTTTTGACACAAAACCCGTGTTTCGTGCACAGAATCCCCGCTTTTGCTCAGTTTTGGCACAAAACGTGCGTTTCGTGCACAGAATCGCCGCTTTTTCTCAGTTTTGTCACAAAACCCGTGTTTCGTCCACAGAATCGCCGCTTTTGCTCAGTTTTGGCACAAAACGTGCGTTTCGTGCTCAGAGTCGCCGCTTTTGCCCATTATTGACACAAAACGTGCGTTTCGTGCACAGAATCGCCGCTTTTTCTCAGTTTTGGCACAAAACGTGCGTTTCGTGCCCAGAATCGCCGCATTTGCTCAGATTTGGCACAAAACCTGCGTTTCGTGCACAGAATTGCCGCTTTTGCTCAGTTGTGACACAAAACCCGTGTTTCGTCCGCAGAATCGCCGCTTTTGCTCAGTTTTGGCACAAAACGTGCGTTTCGTGCTCAGAGTCGCCGCTTTTTCCCATTACTGACACAAAACGTGCGTTTCGTGTAAAGAATCGCCGCTTTTTCTCAGTTTTGGCACAAAACGTGCGTTTCGTGCGCAGAATCGCCGCTTTTTCTCAGTTTTGGCACAAAACCCGTGTTCCGTGCACAGAATCGACGCATTTGCTCAGTTTTGGCACAAAACATGCGTTTCGGGCACCGAATTGCTCCTTCTGGCACATAACGTGCGTTTCGTGCGCAGAATCGCCGATTTTTCTCAGTTTTGGCACAAAACCCGTGTTCCGTGCACAGAATCGACGCTTTTGCTCAGTTTTGGCACAAAACGTGCGTTTCACGCACCGAATTGCTCCTTTTGGCACAAAACGGGCGTTTCGCTCACAGAATCGCCTCTTTTGCTCAGTTTTGGCTCAAAACGTTCGTTTCACGCACCGAATTTCACGCACCTTTTGGAACAAAACGTGCTTTTCGTGCACAGAATCGCCGCATTAGCTCAGGTTTGGCACAAAACGTGCGTTTCGTGCACAGAATCGCCGCTTTTGCTCAGTTTTGGCACAAAACGGGCATTTCACCCACCGAATTGCTCCTTTTGGCACAAAACGGGCGTTTCGTTCACAGAATCGCCGCTTTTGACCAGTTGTGGCACAAAACCCGTGTTTCGTGCACAGAATCGCCGCTTTTGCTCGGTTTTGGCACAAAACGTTCGTTTCATGGACAGAATCGCCGCATTTGCTCAGTTTTGGCACAAAACGTGCGTTTCACGCCCCTAATTGCTCCTTCTGGCACAAAACGTGCGTTTCGTACTCAGAACCGCCGCATTTGCTCAGATTTGGCACAAAACGTGCGTTTCGTGCACAGAATCGCCGCATTTGCTCAGATTTGGCACAAAACGTGCGTTTCGTGCACAGAATCGCCGCTTTTGCTCAGTTTTGGCACAAAACGTGCGTTTCGTGCACAGAATCGCCGCGTTTGCTCAGTTTTGGCACAAAACGTGCGTTTCGTGCTCAGAGTCGCCGCTTTTTCCCATTACTGACACAAAACGTGCGTTTCGTGCACAGAATCGCCGCTTTTTCTCAGTTTTGGCACAAAACGTGCGTTTCGTGCCCAGAATCGCCGCATTTGCTCAGATTTGGCACAAAACCTGCGTTTCGTGCACAGAATCGCCGCTTTTGCTCAGTTTTGGCAGAAAACGTGCGCTTCACGCACCGAATCGCTCCTTTTGGCACAAAACGTGCGTTTCGTGCTCAGAGTCGCCGCTTTTGCACATTATTGACACAAAACGTGCGTTTCGTGCACAGAATCGCCGCTTTTGCTCAGTTTTGGCACAAAACCCGTGTTTCGTGCTCAGAATCGCCGCTTTTGCTCGGTTTTGGCACAAAACGTTCGTTTCATGCACAGAATCGCCGCATTTGCTCAGTTTTGGCACAAAACGTGCGTTTCACGCCCCTAATTGCTCCTTCTGGCACAAAACGTGCGTTTCGTGCACAGAATCGCCACTTTTGCTCAGTTTTGGCACAAAGCGTGCGTTTCGTGCTCAGAATCGCCGCTTTTGCTCAGTTTTGGCACAACACGTGCGTTTCACGCACCGAATAGCTCCTTTTGGCACAAACCGTGCATTTCGTGCGCAGAATCGCCGCTTTTTCCAGTTTTGGCACAAAACCCGTGTTTCGTGCACAGAATCGACGCATTTGCTCAGTTTTGGCACAAAACGAACGTTTCACGCACCGAATTGCTCCTTTTGGCACAAAACGGGCGTTTCGTGCGCAGAATCTCCGCTTTTTCTAAGTTTTGGCACAAAACCTGTGTTCCGTGCACAGAATCGACGCTTTTGCTCAGCTTTGGCACAAAACGTGCGTTTCACGCACCGAATAGCTCCTTTTGGCTCAAAACGGGCGTTCCGCTCACAGAATCGCAGCTTTTGCTCAGTTTTATCTCAAAACGTTCATGTCACGCACCGAATTTCACACACCTTTTGGCACAAAACGTGCTTTACGTGCACAGAATCGCCGCTTTTGCTAAGTTTTGGCACAAAACGTGCATTTCACGCACCGAATTGCTCCTTTTGGCACAAACCGTGCATTTCGTGCGCAGAATCGCCGCTTTTTCCAGTTTTGGCACAAAACCCGTGTTTCGTGCACAGAATCGCCGCTTTTGCTCAGCTTTGGCACAAAACGTGCGTTTCACGCACCGAATAGCTCCTTTTGGCTCAAAACGGGCGTTCCGCTCACAGAATCGCAGCTTTTGCTCAGTTTTATCTCAAAACGTTCATGTCACGCACCGAATTTCACACACCTTTTGGCACAAAACGTGCTTTACGTGCACAGAATCGCCGCTTTTGCTAAGTTTTGGCACAAAACGTGCATTTCACGCACCGAATTGCTCCTTTTGGCACAAACCGTGCATTTCGTGCGCAGAATCGCCGCTTTTTCCAGTTTTGGCACAAAACCCGTGTTTCGTGCACAGAATCGCCGCTTTTGCTCAGTTTTGGCACAAAACGTGCGTTTCGTGCTCCGAGTCGCCGCTTTTGCACATTATTGACACAAAACGTGCGTTTCGTGCACAGAACCGCCGTTTTTGCTCAGTTTTGGCACAAATGTGTGCTTCGTGCTCAGAATCGCCGCATCTGCTCAGTTTTTGCACAAAACGTGCGTTTCACGCACCGAATTGCTCCTTTTGGCACAAACCGTGCATTTCGTGCGCAGAATCGCCGCTTTTACCAGTTTTTGCACAAAACCCGTGTTTCGTGCACAGAATCGCCGCTTTTGCTCAGTTTTGGCACAACATGTGCGTTTCGTGCTCAGAGTCGCCGCTTTTGCCCATTATTGACACGAAACGTGCGCTTCGTGCACAGAATAGCCGCTTTTGCTCAGTTTTGGCACAAAACGTGCTTTTCGTGCACAGAATCGCCGCATTTACTCAGGTTTGGCTCAAAACGTGCGTTTCGTGCACAGAATCGCCGCTTTTGCTCGGTTTTGGCACAAAACGTTGGTTTCATGCACAGAATCGCCGCTTTTGCTCAGTTTTGGCACAAAACGTGCGTTTCGTGCTCAGAGTCGCCGCTTTTGCCAATTATTGATACAAAACGTGCGTTTCGTGCACAGAATCGCCGCTTTTGCTCAGTTTTGGCACAAAACGTGCGTTTTGTGCCCAGAATCGCCGCTTTTTCTCAGTTCTGGCACATTGCGTGCGTTTCGTGCACGGTATCGCTGCATTTGCTCAGTTTTGGCACAACATGTGCGTTTCGTGCTCAGAGTCGCCGCTTTTGCCCATTATTGACACAAAACGTGCGCTTCGTGCACAGAATAGCCGCTTTTGCTCAGTTTTGGCACAAAACGTGCTTTTCGTTCTCAGAATCGCCGCTTTTGCTCAGTTTTGGTACAAAACGTACGTTTCGTGCACAGAATCGCCGCTTTTGCTCAGTTCTGGCACATAGCGTGCGTTTCGTGCACGGTATCGCCGCATTTGCTCAGTTTTGGCACAACATGTGCGTTTCGTGCTCAGAGTCGCCGCTTTTGCCCATTGTTGACACAAAACGTGCGTTTCGTGCACAGAATCGCCGCTTTTGCTCAGTTTTGGCACAAAACGTGCTTTTCGTGCACAGAATCGCCGCTTTTGCTCAGTTTTGGCACAAACAGTGCGTTTCGTGCACAGAATCGCCGCTTTTGCTCAGTTTTGGCACAAAATCCGTGTTTCGTGCACAGAATCGCCGCTTTTGCTCGGTTTTGGCACAAAACGTTGGTTTCATGCACAGAATCGCCGCTTTTGCTCAGTTTTGGCACAAAACGTGCGTTTCGTGCTCAGAGTCGCCGCTTTTGCACATTATTGACACAGAACGTGCGTTTCGTGCACAGAATCGCCGCTTTTTCTCAGTTTTGGCACAAAACGTTCGTTTCGTGCTCAGGGTCGCCGCTTTTGCCAATTATTGACACAAAACGTTCGTTTCGTGCACAGAATCGCCGCTTTTGCTCAGTTTTGGCACAAAACGTGCGTTTCGTGCGCAGAATCGCCGCTTTTTCTCAGTTTTGGCACAAAATCCGTGTGCCGTGCACAGAATCGACGCTTTTGCCCATTATTGACACAACGCGTGCGTTTCGTGCACAGAATCGCCGCTTTTGCTCAGTTTTGGCACAAAACGTGCATTTCACGCACCGAATTGCTCCTTTTGGCACAAAACGTGCATTTCACGCACCGAATTGCTCCTTTTGGCACAAACCGTGCGTTTCGTGCGCAGAATCGCCGCTTTTTCCAGTTTTGGCACAAAACCCGTGTTTCGTGCACAGAATCGCCGCTTTAGCTCAGTTTTGGCACAAACAGTGCGTTTCGTGCACAGAATCGCCGCTTTTGATCAGTTTTGGCACAAAACCCGTGTTTCGTGCACAGAATCGCCGCTTTTGCTCGGTTTTGGCACAAAACGTTGGTTTCATGCACAGAATCGCCGCTTTTGCTCAGTTTTGGCACAAAACGTGCGTTTCACGCCCCTAATTGCTCCTTCTGGCACAAAACGTGCGATTCGTACTCAGAATCGCCGCATTTGCTCATATTTGGCACAAAACGTGCGTTTCGTGCACAGAATCGCCGCTTTTGCTCAGTTTTGGCACAAAACGTGCGCTTCACGCACCGAATTGCCCCTTTTGGCACAAACCGTGCGTTTCGTGCGCAGAATCGCCGCTTTTTCCAGTTTTGGCACAAAACCCGTGTTTCGTGCACAGAATCGCCGCTTTAGCTCAGTTTTGGCACAAACAGTGCGTTTCGTGCACAGAATCGCCGCTTTTGATCAGTTTTGGCACAAAACCCGTGTTTCCTTCACAGAATCGCCGCTTTTGCTCAGTTTGGCACAAACAGTGCGTTTCGTGCACAGAATCGCCGCTTTTGCTCAGTTTTGGCACAACACGTGCGTTTCGTGCTCAGAGTCGCCGCTTTTGCCCATTATTGACACAAAACGTGCGTTTCGTGCACAGAATCGCCGCTTTTGCTCAGTTTTGGCACAAAACGTGCGTTTCGTGCTCAGAGTCGCAGCTTCTGCACATTATTGACACAAAACGTGCGTTTCGTGCACAGAATCGCCGGTTTTTCTCAGTTTTGGCACAAAATCCGTGTTCCGTGCACAGAATCGACGCTTTTGCCCATTATTGACACAAAACGTGCGTTTCGTGCACAGAATCGCCGCTTTTGCTCAGCTTTGGCACAAAACGTGCGTTTCGTGCGCAGAATCGCCGCTTTTTCTCAGTTTTGGCACAAAATCCGTGTGCCGTGCACAGAATCGACGCTTTTGCCCATTATTGACACAACGCGTGCGTTTCGTGCACAGAATCGCCGCTTTTGCTCAGTTTTGGCACAAAACGTGCGCTTCACGCACCGAATTACCCCTTTTGGCACAAAACGGGAGTTTCCATCACAGAATAGCCGTTTTTGCTCAGTTTTTTCATACATGTGTGTTTCGTGCTGAGAATCGCCGCTTTTGCTCAGTTTTGGCACAAAAAGTACGTTTCGTGCACAGAATCGCCGCTTTTGCTCAGTTCTGGCACATAGCGTGCGTTTCGTACACGGTATCGCCGCATTTGCTCAGTTTTGGCACAAAACGTGCGTTTCACGCCCCTAATTGCTCCTTCTGGCACAAAACGTGCGATTCGTACTCAGAATCGCCGCATTTGCTCATATTTGGCACAAAACGTGCGTTTCGTGCACAGAATCGCCGCTTTTGCTCAGTTTTGGCACAAAACGTGCGCTTCACGCACCGAATTGCCCCTTTTGGCACAAAACGGGCGTTTCCTTCACAGAATCGCCGCTTTTGCTCAGTTTGGCACAAATGTGTGTTTCGTGCTGAGAATCGCCGCTTTTGCTCAGTTTTGGCACAACACGTGCGTTTCGTGCTCAGAGTCGCCGCTTTTGCCCATTATTGACACAAAACGTGCGTTTCGTGCACAGAATCGCCGCTTTTGCTCAGTTTTGGCACAAACAGTGCGTTTCGTGCACAGAATCGCCGCTTTTATTCAGTTTTGGCACAAAACCCGTGTTTCGTGCACAGAATCGCCGCTTTTGCTCGGTTTTGGCACAAAACGTTGGTTTCATGCACAGAATCGCCGCTTTTGCTCAGTTTTGGCACAAAACGTGCGTTTCGTGCTCAGAGTCGCCGCTTTTGCACATTATTGACACAAAACGTGCGTTTCGTGCACAGAATCGCCGCTTTTTCTCAGTTTTGGCACAAAACGTGCGTTTCGTGCTCAGGGTCGCCGCTTTTGCCAATTATTGACACAAAACGTGCGTTTCGTGCACAGAATCGCCGCTTTTGCTCAGTTTTGGCACAAAACGTGCGTTTCGTGCGCAGAATCGCCGCTTTTTCTCAGTTTTGGCACAAAATCCGTGTGCCGTGCACAGAATCGACGCTTTTGCCCATTATTGACACAACGCGTGCGTTTCGTGCACAGAATCGCCGCTTTTGCTCAGTTTTGGCACAAAACGTGCATTTCACGCACCGAATTGCTCCTTTTGGCACAAAACGTGCATTTCACGCACCGAATTGCTCCTTTTGGCACAAACCGTGCGTTTCGTGCGCAGAATCGCCGCTTTTTCCAGTTTTGGCACAAAACCCGTGTTTCGTGCACAGAATCGCCGCTTTAGCTCAGTTTTGGCACAAACAGTGCGTTTCGTGCACAGAATCGCCGCTTTTGATCAGTTTTGGCACAAAACCCGTGTTTCGTGCACAGAATCGCCGCTTTTGCTCGGTTTTGGCACAAAACGTTGGTTTCATGCACAGAATCGCCGCTTTTGCTCAGTTTTGGCACAAAACGTGCGTTTCACGCCCCTAATTGCTCCTTCTGGCACAAAACGTGCGATTCGTACTCAGAATCGCCGCATTTGCTCATATTTGGCACAAAACGTGCGTTTCGTGCACAGAATCGCCGCTTTTGCTCAGTTTTGGCACAAAACGTGCGCTTCACGCACCGAATTGCCCCTTTTGGCACAAACCGTGCGTTTCGTGCGCAGAATCGCCGCTTTTTCCAGTTTTGGCACAAAACCCGTGTTTCGTGCACAGAATCGCCGCTTTAGCTCAGTTTTGGCACAAACAGTGCGTTTCGTGCACAGAATCGCCGCTTTTGATCAGTTTTGGCACAAAACCCGTGTTTCCTTCACAGAATCGCCGCTTTTGCTCAGTTTGGCACAAACAGTGCGTTTCGTGCACAGAATCGCCGCTTTTGCTCAGTTTTGGCACAACACGTGCGTTTCGTGCTCAGAGTCGCCGCTTTTGCCCATTATTGACACAAAACGTGCGTTTCGTGCACAGAATCGCCGCTTTTGCTCAGTTTTGGCACAAAACGTGCGTTTCGTGCTCAGAGTCGCAGCTTCTGCACATTATTGACACAAAACGTGCGTTTCGTGCACAGAATCGCCGGTTTTTCTCAGTTTTGGCACAAAATCCGTGTTCCGTGCACAGAATCGACGCTTTTGCCCATTATTGACACAAAACGTGCGTTTCGTGCACAGAATCGCCGCTTTTGCTCAGCTTTGGCACAAAACGTGCGTTTCGGGCACCGAATTGCTCCTTCTGGCACAAAACGTGCGTTTCGTGCGCAGAATCGCCGCTTTTTCTCAGTTTTGGCACAAAACCCGTGTTTCGTGCACAGAATCGCCGCTTTTGCTCGGTTTTGGCACAAAACGTGCGTTTCGGGCACCGAATTGCTCCTTCTGGCACAAAACGTGCGTTTCGTGCGCAGAATCGCCGCTTTTTCTCAGTTTTGGCACAAAACCCGTGTTCCGTGCACAGAATCGCCGCTTTTGCTCAGTTTTGGCTCAAAACGTTCGTTACACGCCCCGAATTTCACGCACCTTTTGGCACAAAACGTGCTTTTCGTGCACAGAATCGCCGCATTTGCTCAGGTTTGGCACAAAACGTGCGTTTCGTGCACAGATTCGCCGCTTTCGCTCAGTTTTAGCACAAAACGTGCGTTTCGTGCACAGAATCGCCGCTTTTGCTCAGTTTTCACACAAAACCCGTGTTTCGTCCACAGAATCGCCGCTTTTGCTCAGTTTTGGCACAGAACGTGCGTTTCGTGCTTAGAATCGCCGCTTTTGCTCAGTTCTGGCACACAGCGTGCGTTTCGTGCACAGTATCGCCGCTTTTGCTCAGTGTTGGCACAAAACGTGCGTTTCGTGCACACAATCGCCGCTTTTGCTCAGTTCTGGCACACAGCGTGCGTTTCGTGCACAGTATCGCCACTTGTTCTCAGTTTTGGCACAAAACGTGCGATTCGTGGTCAGAATCGCCGCTTTTGCTCAGTTTTGGCACAAAACGTGCGTTTCATGCACCGAATTGCTCCTTTTGGCACAAACCGTGCATTTCGTGCGCAGAATCGCAGCTTTTTCCAGTTTTGGCACAAAACCCGTGTGTCGTGCACAGAATCGCCGCTTTTTCTCCGTTTTGTCACATAACGTGCGTTTCGTGCTCAGAGTCGCCGCTTTTGCTCATTATTGACACAAAACGTACGTCTCGTGCACAGAATCGCCGCTTTTGCTCAGTTCTGGCACATAGCGTGCGTTTCGTGCACGGTATCGCCGCATTTGCTCAGTTTTGGCACAACACGTGCGTTTCGTGCTCAGAGTCGCCGCTTTTTCTCAGTTTTTTCACAAAACCCGTGTTCCGTGCACAGAATCGATGCTTTTGCTCAGTTTTGGCACAAAACGTGCGTTTCACGCACCGAATAGCTCCTTTTGGCACAAACCGTGCTTTTCGTGCGCAGAATCGCGGCTTTTTCCAGTTTTGGCACAAAACCCGTGTTTCGTGCACAGAATCGCCGCTTTTGCTCAGTTTTGGCAAAAAACGTGCGTTTCGTGCTCACAGTCGCCGCTTTTGCACATTATTGACACAAAACGTGCGTTTCGTGCACAGAATCGCCGCTTTTTCTCAGTTTTGGCACAAAACGTGCGTTTCATGCGCAGAATCGTCGCTTTTTCTCAGTTTTGGCACAAAACGTGCGTTTCGTGCACAGAATCGCCGCTTTTGATCAGTTTTGGCACTAAACCCGTTTTTCGTGCACAGAATCGCCGCTTTTGCTCGGTTTTGGCACAAAACGTTAGTTTCATGCACAGAATCGCCGCATTTGCTCAGTTTTGGCACAAAACGTGCGTTTCACGCCCCTAATTGCTCCTTCTGGCACAAAACGTGCGATTCGTACTCAGAATCGCCGCTTTAGCTCAGTTTTGGCACAAACAGTGCGTTTCGTGCACAGAATCGCCGCTTTTGATCAGTTTTAGCACAAAACGTGCGTTTCGTGCACAGAATCGCCGCTTTTGCTCAGTTTTCACACAAAACCCGTGTTTCGTCCACAGAATCGCCGCTTTTGCTCAGTTTTGGCACAGAACGTGCGTTTCGTGCTTAGAATCGCCGCTTTTGCTCAGTTCTGGCACACAGCGTGCGTTTCGTGCACAGTATCGCCGCTTTTGCTCAGTGTTGGCACAAAACGTGCGTTTCGTGCACACAATCGCCGCTTTTGCTCAGTTCTGGCACACAGCGTGCGTTTCGTGCACAGTATCGCCACTTGTTCTCAGTTTTGGCACAAAACGTGCGATTCGTGCTCAGAATCGCCGCTGTTGCTCAGTTTTGGCACAAAACGTGCGTTTCATGCACCGAATTGCTCCTTTTGGCACAAACCGTGCATTTCGTGCGCAGAATCGCAGCTTTTTCCAGTTTTGGCACAAAACCCGTGTGTCGTGCACAGAATCGCCGCTTTTTCTACGTTTTGTCACATAACGTGCGTTTCGTGCTCAGAGTCGCCGCTTTTGCTCATTATTGACACAAAACGTGCGTTTCGTGCACAGAATCGCCACTTTTTCTCAGATTTGGCACAAAACGTGCGTTTCGAGCTCAGAATCGCCGCATTTGCTCAGATTTGGCACAACACCTGCGTTTCGTGCACAGAATCGCCGCTTTTGCTCAGTTTTGGCACAAAACGTGCGTTTCACGCACCGAATTGCCCCTTTTGGCACAAAACGGGAGTTTCGTTCACAGAATCGCCGCTTTTGCTCAGTTTTGGCACAGATGTGTGTTTCGTGCTGAGAATCGCCGCTTTTGCTCAGTTTTGGCACAAAACGTACGTCTCGTGCACAGAATCGCCGCTTTTGCTCAGTTCTGGCACATAGCGTGCGTTTCGTGCACGGTATCGCCGCATTTGCTCAGTTTTGGCACAACACGTGCGTTTCGTGCTCAGAGTCGCCGCTTTTGCCCATTATTGACACAAAACGTGCGTTTCGTGCACAGAATCGCCGCTTTTTCTCAGTTTTGGCACAAAACGTGCGTTTCGTGCTCAGGGTCGCCGCTTTTGCCAATTATTGACACAAAACGTGCGTTTCGTGCTGAGAATCGCCGCTTTTGCTCAGTTTTGGCACAAAACGTGCGTTTCGTGCGCAGAATCGGCGCTTTTTCTCAGTTTTGGCACAAAATCCGTGTGCCGTGCACAGAATCGACGCTTTTACCCATTATTGACACAACGCGTGCGTTTCGTGCACAGAATCGCCGCTTTTGCTCAGTTTTGGCACAAAACGTGCATTTCATGCACCGAATTGCTCCTTTTGGCACAAACCGTGCGTTTCGTGCGCAGAATCGCCGCTTTTTCCAGTTTTGGCACAAAACCCGTGTTTCGTGCACAGAATCGCCGCTTTAGCTCAGTTTTGGCACAAACAGTGCGTTTCGTGCACAGAATCGCCGCTTTTGATCAGTTTTGGCACAAAACCCGTGTTTCGTGCACAGAATCGCCGCTTTTGCTCGGTTTTGGCACAAAACGTTGGTTTCATGCACAGACTCGCTGCTTTTGCTCAGTTTTGGCACAAAACGTGCGTTTCACGCCCCTAATTGCTCCTTCTGGCACAAAACGTGCGATTCGTACTCAGAATCGCCGCATTAGCTCATATTTGGCACAAAACGTGCGTTTCGTGCACAGAATCGCCGCTTTTGCTCAGTTTTGGCACAAATCGTGCGCTTCACGCTCCGAATTGCCCCTTTTGGCACAAAACGGGCTTTTCCTTCACAGAATCGCCGCTTTTGCTCAGCTTGGCACAAATGTGTGTTTCGTGCTGAGAATCGCCGCTTTTGCTCAGTTTTGGCACAACACGTGCGTTTCGTGCTCAGAGTCGCCGCTTTTGCCCATTATTGACACAAAACGTGCGTTTCGTGCACAGAATCGCCGCTTTTTCTCAGTTTTGGCACAAAACGTGCGTTTCATGCGCAGAATCGCCGCTTTTTCTCAGTTTTGGCACAAAACGTGCGTTTCGTGCACAGAATCGCCGCTTTTGATCAGTTTTGGCACTAAACCCGTTTTCCGTGCACAGAATCGCCGCTTTTGCTCGGTTTTGGCACAAAACGTTAGTTTCATGCACAGAATTGCCGCATTTGCTCAGTTTTGGCACAAAACGTGCGTTTCACGCCCCTAATTGCTCCTTCTGGCACAAAACGTGCGATTCGTACTCAGAATCGCCGCATTTGCTCATATTTGGCACAAAACGTGCGTTTCGTGCACAGAATCGCCGCTTTTGCTCAGTTTTGGCACAAAACCCGTGTTCCGTGCACAGAATCGCCGCTTTTGCTCAGTTTTGGCTCAAAACGTTCGTTACACGCACCGAATTTCACGCACCTTTTGGCACAAAACGTGCTTTTCGTGCACAGAATCGCCGCATTTGCTCAGGTTTGGCACAAAACGTGTGTTTCGGGCACCGAATTGCTCCTTCTGGCACAAAACGTGCGTTTCGTGCGCAGAATCGCCGCGTTTTCTCAGTATTGGCACAAAACGTGCGTTTCGTGCACAGATTCGCCGCTTTCGCTCAGTTTTAGCACAAAAAGTGCGTTTCGTGCACAGAATCGCCGCTTTTGCTCAGTTTTGGCACAAAACCCGTGTGTCGTGCACAGAATCGCCGCTTTTTCTCCGTTTTGCCACATAACGTGCGTTTCGTGCTCAGAGTCGCCGCTTTTGCTCATTATTGACACAAAACGTGCGTTTCGTGCACAGAATCGCCACTTTTTCTCAGATTTGGCACAAAACGTGCGTTTCGAGCTCAGAATCGCCGCATTTGCTCAGATTTGGCACAACACCTGCGTTTCGTGCACAGAATCGCCGCTTTTGCTCAGCTTTGGCACAAAACGTGCGTTTCGGGCACCGAATTGCTCCTTCTGGCACAAAACGTGCGTTTCGTGCGCAGAATCGCCGCTTTTTCTCAGTTTTGGCACAAAACCCGTGTTTCGTGCACAGAATCGCCGCTTTTGCTCGGTTTTGGCACAAAACGTGCGTTTCGGGCACCGAATTGCTCCTTCTGGCACAAAACGTGCGTTTCGTGCGCAGAATCGCCGCTTTTTCTCAGTTTTGGCACAAAACCCGTGTTCCGTGCACAGAATCGCCGCTTTTGCTCAGTTTTGGCTCAAAACGTTCGTTACACGCACCGAATTTCACGCACCTTTTGGCACAAAACGTGCTTTTCGTGCACAGAATCGCCGCATTTGCTCAGGTTTGGCACAAAACGTGCGTTTCGTGCACAGATTCGCCGCTTTCGCTCAGTTTTCACACAAAACCCGTGTTTCGTCCACAGAATCGCCGCTTTTGCTCAGTTTTGGCACAGAACGTGCGTTTCGTGCTTAGAATCGCCGCTTTTGCTCAGTTCTGGCACACAGCGTGCGTTTCGTGCACAGTATCGCCGCTTTTGCTCAGTGTTGGCACAAAACGTGCGTTTCGTGCACACAATCGCCGCTTTTGCTCAGTTCTGGCACACAGCGTGCGTTTCGTGCACAGTATCGCCACTTGTGCTCAGTTTTGGCACAAAACGTGCGATTCGTGTTCAGAATCGCCGCTGTTGCTCAGTTTTGGCACAAAACGTGCGTTTCATGCACCGAATTGCTCCTTTTGGCACAAACCGTGCATTTCGTGCGCAGAATCGCAGCTTTTTCCAGTTTTGGCACAAAACCCGTGTGTCGTGCACAGAATCGCCGCTTTTTCTCCGTTTTGTCACATAACGTGCGTTTCGTGCTCAGAGTCGCCGCTTTTGCTCATTATTGACACAAAACGTGCGTTTCGTGCACAGAATCGCCACTTTTTCTCAGATTTGGCACAAAACGTGCGTTTCGAGCTCAGAATCGCCGCATTTGCTCAGATTTGGCACAACACCTGCGTTTCGTGCACAGAATCGCCGCTTTTGCTCAGTTTTGGCACAAAACGTGCGTTTCACGCACCGAATTGCCCCTTTTGGCACAAAACGGGAGTTTCGTTCACAGAATCGCCGCTTTTGCTCAGTTTTGGCACAGATGTGTGTTTCGTGCTGAGAATCGCCGCTTTTGCTCAGTTTTGGCACAAAACGTACGTCTCGTGCACAGAATCGCCGCTTTTGCTCAGTTCTGGCACATAGCGTGCGTTTCGTGCACGGTATCGCCGCATTTGCTCAGTTTTGGCACAACACGTGCGTTTCGTGCTCAGAGTCGCCGCTTTTGCCCATTATTGACACAAAACGTGCGTTTCGTGCACAGAATCGCCGCTTTTGCTCAGTTTTGGCACAAACAGTGCGTTTCGTGCACAGAATCGCCGCTTTTATTCAGTTTTGGCACAAAACCCGTGTTTCGTGCACAGAATCGCCGCTTTTGCTCGGTTTTGGCACAAAACGTTGGTTTCATGCACAGAATCGCCGCTTTTGCTCAGTTTTGGCACAAAACGTGCGTTTCGTGGTCAGGGTCGCCGCTTTTGCCAATTATTGACACAAAACGTGCGTTTCGTGCACAGAATCGCCGCTTTTGCTCAGTTTTGGCACAAAACGTGCGTTTCGTGCGCAGAATCGGCGCTTTTTCTCAGTTTTGGCACAAAATCCGTGTGCCGTGCACAGAATCGACGCTTTTACCCATTATTGACACAACGCGTGCGTTTCGTGCACAGAATCGCCGCTTTTGCTCAGTTTTGGCACAAAACGTGCATTTCATGCACCGAATTGCTCCTTTTGGCACAAACCGTGCGTTTCGTGCGCAGAATCGCCGCTTTTTCCAGTTTTGGCACAAAACCCGTGTTTCGTGCACAGAATCGCCGCTTTAGCTCAGTTTTGGCACAAACAGTGCGTTTCGTGCACAGAATCGCCGCTTTTGATCAGTTTTGGCACAAAACCCGTGTTTCGTGCACAGAATCGCCGCTTTTGCTCGGTTTTGGCACAAAACGTTGGTTTCATGCACAGACTCGCCGCTTTTGCTCAGTTTTGGCACAAAACGTGCGTTTCACGCCCCTAATTGCTCCTTCTGGCACAAAACGTGCGATTCGTACTCAGAATCGCCGCATTTGCTCATATTTGGCACAAAACGTGCGTTTCGTGCACAGAATCGCCGCTTTTGCTCAGTTTTGGCACAAATCGTGCGCTTCACGCTCCGAATTGCCCCTTTTGGCATAAAACGGGCGTTTCCTTCACAGAATCGCCGCTTTTGCTCAGCTTGGCACAAATGTGTGTTTCGTGCTGAGAATCGCCGCTTTTGCTCAGTTTTGGCACAACACGTGCGTTTCGTGGTCAGAGTCGCCGCTTTTGCCCATTATTGACACAAAACGTGCGTTTCGTGCACAGAATCGCCGCTTTTTCTCAGTTTTGGCACAAAACGTGCGTTTCATGCGCAGAATCGCCGCTTTTTCTCAGTTTTGGCACAAAACGTGCGTTTCGTGCACAGAATCGCCGCTTTTGATCAGTTTTGGCACTAAACCCGTTTTCCGTGCACAGGATCGCCGCTTTTGCTCGGTTTTGGCACAAAACGTTAGTTTCATGCACAGAATTGCCGCATTTGCTCAGTTTTGGCACAAAACGTGCGTTTCACGCCCCTAATTGCTCCTTCTGGCACAAAACGTGCGATTCGTACTCAGAATCGCCGCATTTGCTCATATTTGGCACAAAACGTGCGTTTCGTACACAGAATCGCCGCTTTTGCTCAGTTTTGGCACAAAACGTGCGCTTCACGCACCGAATTGCCCCTTTTGGCACAAAACGGGCGTTTCCTTCACAGAATCGCCGCTTTTGCTCAGTTTGGCACAAATGTGTGTTTCGTGCTGAGAATCGCCGCTTTTGCTCAGTTTTGGCACAACACGTGCGTTTCGTGCTCAGAGTCGCCGCTTTTGCCCATTATTGACACAAAACGTGCGTTTCGTGCACAGAATCGCCGCTTTTGCTCAGTTTTGGCACAAACAGTGCGTTTCGTGCACAGAATCGCCGCTTTTATTCAGTTTTGGGACAAAACCCGTGTTTCGTGCACAGAATCGCCGCTTTTGCTCGGTTTTGGCACAAAACGTTGGTTTCATGCACAGAATCGCCGCTTTTGCTCAGTTTTGGCACAAAACGTGCGTTTCGTGCTCAGAGTCGCCGCTTCTGCACATTATTGACACAAAACGTGCGTTTCGTGCACAGAATCGCCGCTTTTTCTCAGTTTTGGCACAAAACCCGTGTTCCGTGCACAGAATCGCCGCTTTTGCTCAGTTTTGGCTCAAAACGTTCGTTACACGCACCGAATTTCACGCACCTTTTGGCACAAAACGTGCTTTTCGTGCACAGAATCGCCGCATTTGCTCAGGTTTGGCACAAAACGTGCGTTTCGGGCACCGAATTGCTCCTTCTGGCACAAAACGTGCGTTTCGTGCGCAGAATCGCCGCGTTTTCTCAGTATTGGCACAAAACGTGCGTTTCGTGCACAGATTCGCCGCTTTCGCTCAGTTTTAGCACAAAACGTGCGTTTCGTGCACAGAATCGCCGCTTTTGCTCAGTTTTCACACAAAACCCGTGTTTCGTCCACAGAATCGCCGCTTTTGCTCAGTTTTGGCACAGAACGTGTGTTTCGTCCTCAGAATCGCCGCTTTTGCTCAGTTCTGGCACACAGCGTGCGTTTCGTGCACAGTATCGCCGCTTTTGCTCAGTGTTGGCACAAAACGTGCGTTTCGTGCACACAATCGCCGCTTTTGCTCAGTTCTGGCACACAGCGTGCGTTTCGTGCACAGTATCGCCACTTGTTCTCAGTTTTGGCACAAAACGTGCGATTCGTGCTCAGAATCGCCGCTTTTGCTCAGTTTTGGCACAAAACGTGCGTTTCATGCACCGAATTGCTCCTTTTGGCACAAACCGTGCATTTCGTGCGCAGAATCGCAGCTTTTTCCAGTTTTGGCACAAAACCCGTGTGTCTCGCACAGAATCGCCGCTTTTTCTCCGTTTTGCCACATAACGTGCGTTTCGTGCTCAGAGTCGCCGCTTTTGCTCATTATTGACACAAAACGTGCGTTTCGTGCACAGAATCGCCACTTTTTCTCAGATTTGGCACAAAACGTGCGTTTCGAGCTCAGAATCGCCGCATTTGCTCAGATTTGGCACAACACCTGCGTTTCGTGCACAGAATCGCCGCTTTTGCTCAGTTTTGGCACAAAACGTGCGTTTCACGCACCGAATTGTCCCTTTTGGCACAAAACGGGAATTTCGTTCACAGAATCGCCGCTTTTGCTCAGGTTTGGCACAGATGTGTGTTTCGTGCTGAGAATCGCCGCTTTTGCTCAGTTTTGGCACAAAACGTACGTCTCGTGCACAGAATCGCCGCTTTTGCTCAGTTCTGGCACATAGCGTGCGTTTCGTGCACGGTATCGCCGCATTTGCTCAGTTTTGGCACAACATGTGCGTTTCGTGCTCAGAGTCGGCGCTTTTGCCCATTATTGACACAAAACGTGCGTTTCGTGCACAGAATCGCCGCTTTTGCTCAGTTTTGGCACAAAACGTGCTTTTCGTGCACAGAATCGCCGCATTTGCTCAGGTTTGGCACAAAACGTGCGTTTCGTGCACAGAATCGCCGCTTTTGCTCAGTTTTGGCACAAAACGTGCATTTCACGCACCGAATTGCTCCTTTTGGCACAAACCGTGCGTTTCGTGCGCAGAATCGCCGCTTTTTCCAGTTTTGGCACAAAACCCGTGTTTCGTGCACAGAATCGCCGCTTTTGCTCAGTTTTGGCACAAACAGTGCGTTTCGTGCACAGAATCGCCACTTTTGATCAGTTTTGGCACAAAACCCGTGTTTTGTGCACAGAATCGCCGCTTTTGCTCGGTTTTGGCACAAAACGTTGGTTTCATGCACAGAATCGCCGCTTTTGCTCAGTTTTGGCACAACATGTGCGTTTCGTGCTCAGAGTCGCCGCTTTTGCCCATTATTGACACAAAACGTGCGTTTCGTGCCCAGAATCGCCGCTTTTGCTCAGTTTTGGCACAAACAGTGCGTTTCGTGCACAGAATCGCCGCTTTTATTCAGTTTTGGCACAAAACCCGTGTTTCGTGCACAGAATCGCCGCTTTTGCTCGGTTTTGGCACAAAACGTTGGTTTCATGCACAGAATCGCCGCTTTTGCTCAGTTTTGGCACAAAACGTGCGTTTCGTGCTCAGAGTCGCCGCTTCTGCACATTATTGACACAAAACGTGCGTTTCGTGCACAGAATCGCCGCTTTTTCTCAGTTTTGGCACAAAACGTGCGTTTCGTGCTCAGGGTCGCCGCTTTTGCCAATTATTGACACAAAACGTGCGTTTCGTGCACAGAATCGCCGCTTTTGCTCAGTTTTGGCACAAAACGTGCGTTTCGTGCGCAGAATCGCCGCTTTTTCTCAGTTTTGGCACAAAATCCGTGTTCCGTGCACAGAATCGACGCTTTTGCCCATTATTGACACAAAACGTGCGTTTCGTGCACAGAATCGCCGCTTTTGCTCAGTTTTGGCACAAAACGTGCGTTTCGTGCGCAGAATCGCCGCTTTTTCTCAGTTTTGGCACAAAATCCGTGTTCCGTGCACAGAATCGACGCTTTTGCTCATTATTGACACAAAACGTGCGTTTCGTGCACAGAATCGCCACTTTTTCTCAGTTTTGGCACAAAACGTGCGTTTCGAGCTCAGAATCGCCGCATTTGCTCAGATTTGGCACAACACCTGCGTTTCGTGCACAGAATCGCCGCTTTTGCTCAGTTTTGGCACAAAACGTGCGTTTCACGCACCGAATTGCCCCTTTTGGCACAAAACGGGAGTTTCGTTCACAGAATCGCCGCTTTTGCTCAGTTTTGGCACAGATGTGTGTTTCGTGCTGAGAATCGCCGCTTTTGCTCAGTTTTGGCACAAAACGTACGTCTCGTGCACAGAATCGCCGCTTTTGCTCAGTTCTGGCACATAGCGTGCGTTTCGTGCACGGTATCGCCGCATTTGCTCAGTTTTGGCACAACACGTGCGTTTCGTGCTCAGAGTCGCCGCTTTTGCCCATTATTGACACAAAACGTGCGTTTCGTGCACAGAATCGCCGCTTTTGCTCAGTTTTGGCACAAACAGTGCGTTTCGTGCACAGAATCGCCGCTTTTATTCAGTTTTGGCACAAAACCCGTGTTTCGTGCACAGAATCGCCGCTTTTGCTCGGTTTTGGCACAAAACGTTGGTTTCATGCACAGAATCGCCGCTTTTGCTCAGTTTTGGCACAAAACGTGCGTTTCGTGCTCAGAGTCGCCGCTTCTGCACATTATTGACACAAAACGTGCGTTTCGTGCACAGAATCGCCGCTTTTTCTCAGTTTTGGCACAAAACGTGCGTTTCGTGGTCAGGGTCGCCGCTTTTGCCAATTATTGACACAAAACGTGCGTTTCGTGCACAGAATCGCCGCTTTTGCTCAGTTTTGGCACAAAACGTGCGTTTCGTGCGCAGAATCGGCGCTTTTTCTCAGTTTTGGCACAAAATCCGTGTGCCGTGCACAGAATCGACGCTTTTACCCATTATTGACACAACGCGTGCGTTTCGTGCACAGAATCGCCGCTTTTGCTCAGTTTTGGCACAAAACGTGCATTTCATGCACCGAATTGCTCCTTTTGGCACAAACCGTGCGTTTCGTGCGCAGAATCGCCGCTTTTTCCAGTTTTGGCACAAAACCCGTGTTTCGTGCACAGAATCGCCGCTTTAGCTCAGTTTTGGCACAAACAGTGCGTTTCGTGCACAGAATCGCCGCTTTTGATCAGTTTTGGCACAAAACCCGTGTTTCGTGCACAGAATCGCCGCTTTTGCTCGGTTTTGGCACAAAACGTTGGTTTCATGCACAGACTCGCCGCTTTTGCTCAGTTTTGGCACAAAACGTGCGTTTCACGCCCCTAATTGCTCCTTCTGGCACAAAACGTGCGATTCGTACTCAGAATCGCCGCATTTGCTCATATTTCCCACAAAACGTGCGTTTCGTGCACAGAATCGCCGCTTTTGCTCAGTTTTGGCACAAATCGTGCGCTTCACGCTCCGAATTGCCCCTTTTGGCACAAAACGGGCGTTTCCTTCACAGAATCGCCGCTTTTGCTCAGCTTGGCACAAATGTGTGTTTCGTGCTGAGAATCGCCGCTTTTGCTCAGTTTTGGCACAACACGTGCGTTTCGTGGTCAGAGTCGCCGCTTTTGCCCATTATTGACACAAAACGTGCGTTTCGTGCACAGAATCGCCGCTTTTTCTCAGTTTTGGCACAAAACGTGCGTTTCATGCGCAGAATCGCCGCTTTTTCTCAGTTTTGGCACAAAACGTGCGTTTCGTGCACAGAATCGCCGCTTTTGATCAGTTTTGGCACTAAACCCGTTTTCCGTGCACAGAATCGCCGCTTTTGCTCGGTTTTGGCACAAAACGTTAGTTTGATGCACAGAATTGCCGCATTTGCTCAGTTTTGGCACAAAACGTGCGTTTCACGCCCCTAATTGCTCCTTCTGGCACAAAACGTGCGATTCGTACTCAGAATCGCCGCATTTGCTCATATTTGGCACAAAACGTGCGTTTCGTGCACAGAATCGCCGCTTTTGCTCAGTTTTGGCACAAACAGTGCGTTTCGTGCACAGAATCGCCGCTTTTATTCAGTTTTGGCACAAAACGTGCGTTTCGTGCTCAGAGTCGCCGCTTCTGCACATTATTGACACAAAACGTGCGTTTCGTGCACAGAATCGCCGCTTTTTCTCAGTTTTGGCACAAAACCCGTGTTCCGTGCACAGAATCGCCGCTTTTGCTCAGTTTTGGCTCAAAACGTTCGTTACACGCACCGAATTTCACGCACCTTTTGGCACAAAACGTGCTTTTCGTGCACAGAATCGCCGCATTTGCTCAGGTTTGGCACAAAACGTGCGTTTCGGGCACCGAATTGCTCCTTCTGGCACAAAACGTGCGTTTCGTGCGCAGAATCGCCGCGTTTTCTCAGTATTGGCACAAAACGTGCGTTTCGTGCACAGATTCGCCGCTTTCGCTCAGTTTTAGCACAAAACGTGCGTTTCGTGCACAGAATCGCCGCTTTTGCTCAGTTTTCACACAAAACCCGTGTTTCGTCCACAGAATCGCCGCTTTTGCTCAGTTTTGGCACAGAACGTGTGTTTCGTCCTCAGAATCGCCGCTTTTGCTCAGTTCTGGCACACAGCGTGCGTTTCGTGCACAGTATCGCCGCTTTTGCTCAGTGTTGGCACAAAACGTGCGTTTCGTGCACACAATCGCCGCTTTTGCTCAGTTCTGGCACACAGCGTGCGTTTCGTGCACAGTATCGCCACTTGTTCTCAGTTTTGGCACAAAACGTGCGATTCGTGCTCAGAATCGCCGCTTTTGCTCAGTTTTGGCACAAAACGTGCGTTTCATGCACCGAATTGCTCCTTTTGGCACAAACCGTGCATTTCGTGCGCAGAATCGCAGCTTTTTCCAGTTTTGGCACAAAACCCGTGTGTCGTGCACAGAATCGCCGCTTTTTCTCCGTTTTGCCACATAACGTGCGTTTCGTGCTCAGAGTCGCCGCTTTTGCTCATTATTGACACAAAACGTGCGTTTCGTGCACAGAATCGCCACTTTTTCTCAGATTTGGCACAAAACGTGCGTTTCGAGCTCAGAATCGCCGCATTTGCTCAGATTTGGCACAACACCTGCGTTTCGTGCACAGAATCGCCGCTTTTGCTCAGTTTTGGCACAAAACGTGCGTTTCACGCACCGAATTGTCCCTTTTGGCACAAAACGGGAATTTCGTTCACAGAATCGCCGCTTTTGCTCAGGTTTGGCACAGATGTGTGTTTCGTGCTGAGAATCGCCGCTTTTGCTCAGTTTTGGCACAAAACGTACGTCTCGTGCACAGAATCGCCGCTTTTGCTCAGTTCTGGCACATAGCGTGCGTTTCGTGCACGGTATCGCCGCATTTGCTCAGTTTTGGCACAACATGTGCGTTTCGTGCTCAGAGTCGCCGCTTTTGCCCATTATTGACACAAAACGTGCGTTTCGTGCACAGAATCGCCGCTTTTGCTCAGTTTTGGCACAAACCGTGCGTTTCGTGCGCAGAATCGCCGCTTTTTCCAGTTTTGGCACAAAACCCGTGTTTCGTGCACAGAATCGCCGCTTTTGCTCAGTTTTGGCACAAACAGTGCGTTTCGTGCACAGAATCGCCACTTTTGATCAGTTTTGGCACAAAACCCGTGTTTTGTGCACAGAATCGCCGCTTTTGCTCGGTTTTGGCACAAAACGTTGGTTTCATGCACAGAATCGCCGCTTTTGCTCAGTTTTGGCACAACATGTGCGTTTCGTGCTCAGAGTCGCCGCTTTTGCCCATTATTGACACAAAACGTGCGTTTCGTGCACAGAATCGCCGCTTTTGCTCAGTTTTGGAACAAACAGTGCGTTTCGTGCACAGAATCGCCGCTTTTATTCAGTTTTGGCACAAAACCCGTGTTTCGTGCACAGAATCGCCGCTTTTGCTCGGTTTTGGCACAAAACGTTGGTTTCATGCACAGAATCGCCGCTTTTGCTCAGTTTTGGCACAAAACGTGCGTTTCGTGGTCAGGGTCGCCGCTTTTGCCAATTATTGACACAAAACGTGCGTTTCGTGCACAGAATCGCCGCTTTTGCTCAGTTTTGGCACAAAACGTGCGTTTCGTGCGCAGAATCGGCGCTTTTTCTCAGTTTTGGCACAAAATCCGTGTGCCGTGCACAGAATCGACGCTTTTACCCATTATTGACACAACGCGTGCGTTTCGTGCACAGAATCGCCGCTTTTGCTCAGTTTTGGCACAAAACGTGCATTTCATGCACCGAATTGCTCCTTTTGGCACAAACCGTGCGTTTCGTGCGCAGAATCGCCGCTTTTTCCAGTTTTGGCACAAAACCCGTGTTTCGTGCACAGAATCGCCGCTTTAGCTCAGTTTTGGCACAAACAGTGCGTTTCGTGCACAGAATCGCCGCTTTTGATCAGTTTTGGCACAAAACCCGTGTTTCGTGCACAGAATCGCCGCTTTTGCTCGGTTTTGGCACAAAACGTTGGTTTCATGCACAGACTCGCCGCTTTTGCTCAGTTTTGGCACAAAACGTGCGTTTCACGCCCCTAATTGCTCCTTCTGGCACAAAACGTGCGATTCGTACTCAGAATCGCCGCATTTGCTCATATTTGGCACAAAACGTGCGTTTCGTGCACAGAATCGCCGCTTTTGCTCAGTTTTGGCACAAATCGTGCGCTTCACGCTCCGAATTGCCCCTTTTGGCATAAAACGGGCGTTTCCTTCACAGAATCGCCGCTTTTGCTCAGCTTGGCACAAATGTGTGTTTCGTGCTGAGAATCGCCGCTTTTGCTCAGTTTTGGCACAACACGTGCGTTTCGTGGTCAGAGTCGCCGCTTTTGCCCATTATTGACACAAAACGTGCGTTTCGTGCACAGAATCGCCGCTTTTTCTCAGTTTTGGCACAAAACGTGCGTTTCATGCGCAGAATCGCCGCTTTTTCTCAGTTTTGGCACAAAACGTGCGTTTCGTGCACAGAATCGCCGCTTTTGATCAGTTTTGGCACTAAACCCGTTTTCCGTGCACAGGATCGCCGCTTTTGCTCGGTTTTGGCACAAAACGTTAGTTTCATGCACAGAATTGCCGCATTTGCTCAGTTTTGGCACAAAACGTGCGTTTCACGCCCCTAATTGCTCCTTCTGGCACAAAACGTGCGATTCGTACTCAGAATCGCCGCATTTGCTCATATTTGGCACAAAACGTGCGTTTCGTACACAGAATCGCCGCTTTTGCTCAGTTTTGGCACAAAACGTGCGCTTCACGCACCGAATTGCCCCTTTTGGCACAAAACGGGCGTTTCCTTCACAGAATCGCCGCTTTTGCTCAGTTTGGCACAAATGTGTGTTTCGTGCTGAGAATCGCCGCTTTTGCTCAGTTTTGGCACAACACGTGCGTTTCGTGCTCAGAGTCGCCGCTTTTGCCCATTATTGACACAAAACGTGCGTTTCGTGCACAGAATCGCCGCTTTTGCTCAGTTTTGGCACAAACAGTGCGTTTCGTGCACAGAATCGCCGCTTTTATTCAGTTTTGGGACAAAACCCGTGTTTCGTGCACAGAATCGCCGCTTTTGCTCGGTTTTGGCACAAAACGTTGGTTTCATGCACAGAATCGCCGCTTTTGCTCAGTTTTGGCACAAAACGTGCGTTTCGTGCTCAGAGTCGCCGCTTCTGCACATTATTGACACAAAACGTGCGTTTCGTGCACAGAATCGCCGCTTTTTCTCAGTTTTGGCACAAAACCCGTGTTCCGTGCACAGAATCGCCGCTTTTGCTCAGTTTTGGCTCAAAACGTTCGTTACACGCACCGAATTTCACGCACCTTTTGGCACAAAACGTGCTTTTCGTGCACAGAATCGCCGCATTTGCTCAGGTTTGGCACAAAACGTGCGTTTCGGGCACCGAATTGCTCCTTCTGGCACAAAACGTGCGTTTCGTGCGCAGAATCGCCGCGTTTTCTCAGTATTGGCACAAAACGTGCGTTTCGTGCACAGATTCGCCGCTTTCGCTCAGTTTTAGCACAAAACGTGCGTTTCGTGCACAGAATCGCCGCTTTTGCTCAGTTTTCACACAAAACCCGTGTTTCGTCCACAGAATCGCCGCTTTTGCTCAGTTTTGGCACAGAACGTGTGTTTCGTCCTCAGAATCGCCGCTTTTGCTCAGTTCTGGCACACAGCGTGCGTTTCGTGCACAGTATCGCCGCTTTTGCTCAGTGTTGGCACAAAACGTGCGTTTCGTGCACACAATCGCCGCTTTTGCTCAGTTCTGGCACACAGCGTGCGTTTCGTGCACAGTATCGCCACTTGTTCTCAGTTTTGGCACAAAACGTGCGATTCGTGCTCAGAATCGCCGCTTTTGCTCAGTTTTGGCACAAAACGTGCGTTTCATGCACCGAATTGCTCCTTTTGGCACAAACCGTGCATTTCGTGCGCAGAATCGCAGCTTTTTCCAGTTTTGGCACAAAACCCGTGTGTCTCGCACAGAATCGCCGCTTTTTCTCCGTTTTGCCACATAACGTGCGTTTCGTGCTCAGAGTCGCCGCTTTTGCTCATTATTGACACAAAACGTGCGTTTCGTGCACAGAATCGCCACTTTTTCTCAGATTTGGCACAAAACGTGCGTTTCGAGCTCAGAATCGCCGCATTTGCTCAGATTTGGCACAACACCTGCGTTTCGTGCACAGAATCGCCGCTTTTGCTCAGTTTTGGCACAAAACGTGCGTTTCACGCACCGAATTGTCCCTTTTGGCACAAAACGGGAATTTCGTTCACAGAATCGCCGCTTTTGCTCAGGTTTGGCACAGATGTGTGTTTCGTGCTGAGAATCGCCGCTTTTGCTCAGTTTTGGCACAAAACGTACGTCTCGTGCACAGAATCGCCGCTTTTGCTCAGTTCTGGCACATAGCGTGCGTTTCGTGCACGGTATCGCCGCATTTGCTCAGTTTTGGCACAACATGTGCGTTTCGTGCTCAGAGTCGGCGCTTTTGCCCATTATTGACACAAAACGTGCGTTTCGTGCACAGAATCGCCGCTTTTGCTCAGTTTTGGCACAAAACGTGCTTTTCGTGCACAGAATCGCCGCATTTGCTCAGGTTTGGCACAAAACGTGCGTTTCGTGCACAGAATCGCCGCTTTTGCTCAGTTTTGGCACAAAACGTGCATTTCACGCACCGAATTGCTCCTTTTGGCACAAACCGTGCGTTTCGTGCGCAGAATCGCCGCTTTTTCCAGTTTTGGCACAAAACCCGTGTTTCGTGCACAGAATCGCCGCTTTTGCTCAGTTTTGGCACAAACAGTGCGTTTCGTGCACAGAATCGCCACTTTTGATCAGTTTTGGCACAAAACCCGTGTTTTGTGCACAGAATCGCCGCTTTTGCTCGGTTTTGGCACAAAACGTTGGTTTCATGCACAGAATCGCCGCTTTTGCTCAGTTTTGGCACAACATGTGCGTTTCGTGCTCAGAGTCGCCGCTTTTGCCCATTATTGACACAAAACGTGCGTTTCGTGCCCAGAATCGCCGCTTTTGCTCAGTTTTGGCACAAACAGTGCGTTTCGTGCACAGAATCGCCGCTTTTATTCAGTTTTGGCACAAAACCCGTGTTTCGTGCACAGAATCGCCGCTTTTGCTCGGTTTTGGCACAAAACGTTGGTTTCATGCACAGAATCGCCGCTTTTGCTCAGTTTTGGCACAAAACGTGCGTTTCGTGCTCAGAGTCGCCGCTTCTGCACATTATTGACACAAAACGTGCGTTTCGTGCACAGAATCGCCGCTTTTTCTCAGTTTTGGCACAAAACGTGCGTTTCGTGCTCAGGGTCGCCGCTTTTGCCAATTATTGACACAAAACGTGCGTTTCGTGCACAGAATCGCCGCTTTTGCTCAGTTTTGGCACAAAACGTGCGTTTCGTGCGCAGAATCGCCGCTTTTTCTCAGTTTTGGCACAAAATCCGTGTTCCGTGCACAGAATCGACGCTTTTGCCCATTATTGACACAAAACGTGCGTTTCGTGCACAGAATCGCCGCTTTTGCTCAGTTTTGGCACAAAACGTGCGTTTCGTGCGCAGAATCGCCGCTTTTTCTCAGTTTTGGCACAAAATCCGTGTTCCGTGCACAGAATCGACGCTTTTGCTCATTATTGACACAAAACGTGCGTTTCGTGCACAGAATCGCCACTTTTTCTCAGTTTTGGCACAAAACGTGCGTTTCGAGCTCAGAATCGCCGCATTTGCTCAGATTTGGCACAACACCTGCGTTTCGTGCACAGAATCGCCGCTTTTGCTCAGTTTTGGCACAAAACGTGCGTTTCACGCACCGAATTGCCCCTTTTGGCACAAAACGGGAGTTTCGTTCACAGAATCGCCGCTTTTGCTCAGTTTTGGCACAAAACGTGCGTTTCGTGCGCAGAATCGGCGCTTTTTCTCAGTTTTGGCACAAAATCCGTGTGCCGTGCACAGAATCGACGCTTTTACCCATTATTGACACAACGCGTGCGTTTCGTGCACGGTATCGCCGCATTTGCTCAGTTTTGGCACAACACGTGCGTTTCGTGCTCAGAGTCGCCGCTTTTGCCCATTATTGACACAAAACGTGCGTTTCGTGCACAGAATCGCCGCTTTTGCTCAGTTTTGGCACAAACAGTGCGTTTCGTGCACAGAATCGCCGCTTTTATTCAGTTTTGGCACAAAACCCGTGTTTCGTGCACAGAATCGCCGCTTTTGCTCGGTTTTGGCACAAAACGTTGGTTTCATGCACAGAATCGCCGCTTTTGCTCAGTTTTGGCACAAAACGTGCGTTTCGTGCTCAGAGTCGCCGCTTCTGCACATTATTGACACAAAACGTGCGTTTCGTGCACAGAATCGCCGCTTTTTCTCAGTTTTGGCACAAAACGTGCGTTTCGTGGTCAGGGTCGCCGCTTTTGCCAATTATTGACACAAAACGTGCGTTTCGTGCACAGAATCGCCGCTTTTGCTCAGTTTTGGCACAAAACGTGCGTTTCGTGCGCAGAATCGGCGCTTTTTCTCAGTTTTGGCACAAAATCCGTGTGCCGTGCACAGAATCGACGCTTTTACCCATTATTGACACAACGCGTGCGTTTCGTGCACAGAATCGCCGCTTTTGCTCAGTTTTGGCACAAAACGTGCATTTCATGCACCGAATTGCTCCTTTTGGCACAAACCGTGCGTTTCGTGCGCAGAATCGCCGCTTTTTCCAGTTTTGGCACAAAACCCGTGTTTCGTGCACAGAATCGCCGCTTTAGCTCAGTTTTGGCACAAACAGTGCGTTTCGTGCACAGAATCGCCGCTTTTGATCAGTTTTGGCACAAAACGTGCGTTTCGTGCACAGAATCGCCGCTTTTGCTCAGTTTTGGCACAAAACGTGCATTTCACGCACCGAATTGCTCCTTTTGGCACAAACCGTGCGTTTCGTGCGCAGAATCGCCGCTTTTTCCAGTTTTGGCACAAAACCCGTGTTTCGTGCACAGAATCGCCGCTTTTGCTCAGTTTTGGCACAAACAGTGCGTTTCGTGCACAGAATCGCCACTTTTGATCAGTTTTGGCACAAAACCCGTGTTTTGTGCACAGAATCGCCGCTTTTGCTCGGTTTTGGCACAAAACGTTGGTTTCATGCACAGAATCGCCGCTTTTGCTCAGTTTTGGCACAACATGTGCGTTTCGTGCTCAGAGTCGCCGCTTTTGCCCATTATTGACACAAAACGTGCGTTTCGTGCCCAGAATCGCCGCTTTTGCTCAGTTTTGGCACAAACAGTGCGTTTCGTGCACAGAATCGCCGCTTTTATTCAGTTTTGGCACAAAACCCGTGTTTCGTGCACAGAATCGCCGCTTTTGCTCGGTTTTGGCACAAAACGTTGGTTTCATGCACAGAATCGCCGCTTTTGCTCAGTTTTGGCACAAAACGTGCGTTTCGTGCTCAGAGTCGCCGCTTCTGCACATTATTGACACAAAACGTGCGTTTCGTGCACAGAATCGCCGCTTTTTCTCAGTTTTGGCACAAAACGTGCGTTTCGTGCTCAGGGTCGCCGCTTTTGCCAATTATTGACACAAAACGTGCGTTTCGTGCACAGAATCGCCGCTTTTGCTCAGTTTTGGCACAAAACGTGCGTTTCGTGCGCAGAATCGCCGCTTTTTCTCAGTTTTGGCACAAAATCCGTGTTCCGTGCACAGAATCGACGCTTTTGCCCATTATTGACACAAAACGTGCGTTTCGTGCACAGAATCGCCGCTTTTGCTCAGTTTTGGCACAAAACGTGCGTTTCGTGCGCAGAATCGCCGCTTTTTCTCAGTTTTGGCACAAAATCCGTGTTCCGTGCACAGAATCGACGCTTTTGCTCATTATTGACACAAAACGTGCGTTTCGTGCACAGAATCGCCACTTTTTCTCAGTTTTGGCACAAAACGTGCGTTTCGAGCTCAGAATCGCCGCATTTGCTCAGATTTGGCACAACACCTGCGTTTCGTGCACAGAATCGCCGCTTTTGCTCAGTTTTGGCACAAAACGTGCGTTTCACGCACCGAATTGCCCCTTTTGGCACAAAACGGGAGTTTCGTTCACAGAATCGCCGCTTTTGCTCAGTTTTGGCACAGATGTGTGTTTCGTGCTGAGAATCGCCGCTTTTGCTCAGTTTTGGCACAAAACGTACGTCTCGTGCACAGAATCGCCGCTTTTGCTCAGTTCTGGCACATTGCGTGCGTTTCGTGCACGGTATCGCCGCATTTGCTCAGTTTTGGCACAACACGTGCGTTTCGTGCTCAGAGTCGCCGCTTTTGCCCATTATTGACACAAAACGTGCGTTTCGTGCACAGAATCGCCGCTTTTGCTCAGTTTTGGCACAAACAGTGCGTTTCGTGCACAGAATCGCCGCTTTTATTCAGTTTTGGCACAAAACCCGTGTTTCGTGCACAGAATCGCCGCTTTTGCTCGGTTTTGGCACAAAACGTTGGTTTCATGCACAGAATCGCCGCTTTTGCTCAGTTTTGGCACAAAACGTGCGTTTCGTGCTCAGAGTCGCCGCTTCTGCACATTATTGACACAAAACGTGCGTTTCGTGCACAGAATCGCCGCTTTTTCTCAGTTTTGGCACAAAACGTGCGTTTCGTGGTCAGGGTCGCCGCTTTTGCCAATTATTGACACAAAACGTGCGTTTCGTGCACAGAATCGCCGCTTTTGCTCAGTTTTGGCACAAAACGTGCGTTTCGTGCGCAGAATCGGCGCTTTTTCTCAGTTTTGGCACAAAATCCGTGTGCCGTGCACAGAATCGACGCTTTTACCCATTATTGACACAACGCGTGCGTTTCGTGCACAGAATCGCCGCTTTTGCTCAGTTTTGGCACAAAACGTGCATTTCATGCACCGAATTGCTCCTTTTGGCACAAACCGTGCGTTTCGTGCGCAGAATCGCCGCTTTTTCCAGTTTTGGCACAAAACCCGTGTTTCGTGCACAGAATCGCCGCTTTAGCTCAGTTTTGGCACAAACAGTGCGTTTCGTGCACAGAATCGCCGCTTTTGATCAGTTTTGGCACAAAACCCGTGTTTCGTGCACAGAATCGCCGCTTTTGCTCGGTTTTGGCACAAAACGTTAGTTTGATGCACAGAATTGCCGCATTTGCTCAGTTTTGGCACAAAACGTGCGTTTCACGCCCCTAATTGCTCCTTCTGGCACAAAACGTGCGATTCGTACTCAGAATCGCCGCATTTGCTCATATTTCCCACAAAACGTGCGTTTCGTGCACAGAATCGCCGCTTTTGCTCAGTTTTGGCACAAATCGTGCGCTTCACGCTCCGAATTGCCCCTTTTGGCACAAAACGGGCGTTTCCTTCACAGAATCGCCGCTTTTGCTCAGCTTGGCACAAATGTGTGTTTCGTGCTGAGAATCGCCGCTTTTGCTCAGTTTTGGCACAACACGTGCGTTTCGTGGTCAGAGTCGCCGCTTTTGCCCATTATTGACACAAAACGTGCGTTTCGTGCACAGAATCGCCGCTTTTTCTCAGTTTTGGCACAAAACGTGCGTTTCATGCGCAGAATCGCCGCTTTTTCTCAGTTTTGGCACAAAACGTGCGTTTCGTGCACAGAATCGCCGCTTTTGATCAGTTTTGGCACTAAACCCGTTTTCCGTGCACAGAATCGCCGCTTTTGCTCGGTTTTGGCACAAAACGTTAGTTTGATGCACAGAATTGCCGCATTTGCTCAGTTTTGGCACAAAACGTGCGTTTCACGCCCCTAATTGCTCCTTCTGGCACAAAACGTGCGATTCGTACTCAGAATCGCCGCATTTGCTCATATTTGGCACAAAACGTGCGTTTCGTGCACAGAATCGCCGCTTTTGCTCAGTTTTGGCACAAAACGTGCGCTTCACGCACCGAATTGCCCCTTTTGGCACAAAACGGGCGTTTCCTTCACAGAATCGCCGCTTTTGCTCAGCTTGGCACAAATGTGTGTTTCGTGCTGAGAATCGCCGCTTTTGCTCAGTTTTGGCACAACACGTGCGTTTCGGGGTCAGAGTCGCCGCTTTTGCCCATTATTGACACAAAACGTGCGTTTCGTGCACAGAATCGCCGCTTTTTCTCAGTTTTGGCACAAAACGTGCGTTTCGTGCTCAGGGTCGCCGCTTTTGCCAATTATTGACACAAAACGTGCGTTTCGTGCACAGAATCGCCACTTTTTCTCAGATTTGGCACAAAACGTGCGTTTCGAGCTCAGAATCGCCGCATTTGCTCAGATTTGGCACAACACCTGCGTTTCGTGCACAGAATCGCCGCTTTTGCTCAGTTTTGGCACAAAACGTGCGTTTCACGCACCGAATTGCCCCTTTTGGCACAAAACGGGAGTTTCGTTCACAGAATCGCCGCTTTTGCTCAGTTTTGGCACAGATGTGTGTTTCGTGCTGAGAATCGCCGCTTTTGCTCAGTTTTGGCACAAAACGTACGTCTCGTGCACAGAATCGCCGCTTTTGCTCAGTTCTGGCACATAGCGTGCGTTTCGTGCACGGTATCGCCGCATTTGCTCAGTTTTGGCACAACACGTGCGTTTCGTGCTCAGAGTCGCCGCTTTTGCCCATTATTGACACAAAACGTGCGTTTCGTGCACAGAATCGCCGCTTTTGCTCAGTTTTGGCACAAACAGTGCGTTTCGTGCACAGAATCGCCGCTTTTATTCAGTTTTGGCACAAAACCCGTGTTTCGTGCACAGAATCGCCGCTTTTGCTCGGTTTTGGCACAAAACGTTGGTTTCATGCACAGAATCGCCGCTTTTGCTCAGTTTTGGCACAAAACGTGCGTTTCGTGCTCAGAGTCGCCGCTTCTGCACATTATTGACACAAAACGTGCGTTTCGTGCACAGAATCGCCGCTTTTTCTCAGTTTTGGCACAAAACGTGCGTTTCGTGGTCAGGGTCGCCGCTTTTGCCAATTATTGACACAAAACGTGCGTTTCGTGCACAGAATCGCCGCTTTTGCTCAGTTTTGGCACAAAACGTGCGTTTCGTGCGCAGAATCGGCGCTTTTTCTCAGTTTTGGCACAAAATCCGTGTGCCGTGCACAGAATCGACGCTTTTACCCATTATTGACACAACGCGTGCGTTTCGTGCACAGAATCGCCGCTTTTGCTCAGTTTTGGCACAAAACGTGCATTTCATGCACCGAATTGCTCCTTTTGGCACAAACCGTGCGTTTCGTGCGCAGAATCGCCGCTTTTTCCAGTTTTGGCACAAAACCCGTGTTTCGTGCACAGAATCGCCGCTTTAGCTCAGTTTTGGCACAAACAGTGCGTTTCGTGCACAGAATCGCCGCTTTTGATCAGTTTTGGCACAAAACCCGTGTTTCGTGCACAGAATCGCCGCTTTTGCTCGGTTTTGGCACAAAACGTTGGTTTCATGCACAGACTCGCCGCTTTTGCTCAGTTTTGGCACAAAACGTGCGTTTCACGCCCCTAATTGCTCCTTCTGGCACAAAACGTGCGATTCGTACTCAGAATCGCCGCATTTGCTCATATTTCCCACAAAACGTGCGTTTCGTGCACAGAATCGCCGCTTTTGCTCAGTTTTGGCACAAATCGTGCGCTTCACGCTCCGAATTGCCCCTTTTGGCACAAAACGGGCGTTTCCTTCACAGAATCGCCGCTTTTGCTCAGCTTGGCACAAATGTGTGTTTCGTGCTGAGAATCGCCGCTTTTGCTCAGTTTTGGCACAACACGTGCGTTTCGTGGTCAGAGTCGCCGCTTTTGCCCATTATTGACACAAAACGTGCGTTTCGTGCACAGAATCGCCGCTTTTTCTCAGTTTTGGCACAAAACGTGCGTTTCATGCGCAGAATCGCCGCTTTTTCTCAGTTTTGGCACAAAACGTGCGTTTCGTGCACAGAATCGCCGCTTTTGATCAGTTTTGGCACTAAACCCGTTTTCCGTGCACAGAATCGCCGCTTTTGCTCGGTTTTGGCACAAAACGTTAGTTTGATGCACAGAATTGCCGCATTTGCTCAGTTTTGGCACAAAACGTGCGTTTCACGCCCCTAATTGCTCCTTCTGGCACAAAACGTGCGATTCGTACTCAGAATCGCCGCATTTGCTCATATTTGGCACAAAACGTGCGTTTCGTGCACAGAATCGCCGCTTTTGCTCAGTTTTGGCACAAACAGTGCGTTTCGTGCACAGAATCGCCGCTTTTATTCAGTTTTGGCACAAAACGTGCGTTTCGTGCTCAGAGTCGCCGCTTCTGCACATTATTGACACAAAACGTGCGTTTCGTGCACAGAATCGCCGCTTTTTCTCAGTTTTGGCACAAAACCCGTGTTCCGTGCACAGAATCGCCGCTTTTGCTCAGTTTTGGCTCAAAACGTTCGTTACACGCACCGAATTTCACGCACCTTTTGGCACAAAACGTGCTTTTCGTGCACAGAATCGCCGCATTTGCTCAGGTTTGGCACAAAACGTGCGTTTCGGGCACCGAATTGCTCCTTCTGGCACAAAACGTGCGTTTCGTGCGCAGAATCGCCGCGTTTTCTCAGTATTGGCACAAAACGTGCGTTTCGTGCACAGATTCGCCGCTTTCGCTCAGTTTTAGCACAAAACGTGCGTTTCGTGCACAGAATCGCCGCTTTTGCTCAGTTTTCACACAAAACCCGTGTTTCGTCCACAGAATCGCCGCTTTTGCTCAGTTTTGGCACAGAACGTGTGTTTCGTCCTCAGAATCGCCGCTTTTGCTCAGTTCTGGCACACAGCGTGCGTTTCGTGCACAGTATCGCCGCTTTTGCTCAGTGTTGGCACAAAACGTGCGTTTCGTGCACACAATCGCCGCTTTTGCTCAGTTCTGGCACACAGCGTGCGTTTCGTGCACAGTATCGCCACTTGTTCTCAGTTTTGGCACAAAACGTGCGATTCGTGCTCAGAATCGCCGCTTTTGCTCAGTTTTGGCACAAAACGTGCGTTTCATGCACCGAATTGCTCCTTTTGGCACAAACCGTGCATTTCGTGCGCAGAATCGCAGCTTTTTCCAGTTTTGGCACAAAACCCGTGTGTCGTGCACAGAATCGCCGCTTTTTCTCCGTTTTGCCACATAACGTGCGTTTCGTGCTCAGAGTCGCCGCTTTTGCTCATTATTGACACAAAACGTGCGTTTCGTGCACAGAATCGCCACTTTTTCTCAGATTTGGCACAAAACGTGCGTTTCGAGCTCAGAATCGCCGCATTTGCTCAGATTTGGCACAACACCTGCGTTTCGTGCACAGAATCGCCGCTTTTTCTCAGTTTTGGCACAAAACGTGCGTTTCGTGCTCAGGGTCGCCGCTTTGGCCAATTATTGACACAAAACGTGCGTTTCGTGCACAGAATCGCCGCTTTTGCTCAGTTTTGGCACAAAACGTGCGTTTCGTGCGCAGAATCGCCGCTTTTTCTCAGTTTTGGCACAAAATCCGTGTTCCGTGCACAGAATCGACGCTTTTGCCCATTATTGACACAAAACGTGCGTTTCGTGCACAGAATCGCCGCTTTTGCTCAGTTTTGGCACAAAACGTGCGTTTCGGGCACCGAATTGCTCCTTCTGGCACAAAACGTGCGTTTCGTGCGCAGAATCGCCGCTTTTTCTCAGTTTTGGCACAAAACCCGTGTTCCGTGCACAGAATCGCCGCTTTTGCTCAGTTTTGGCTCAAAACGTTCGTTACACGCACCGAATTTCACGCACCTTTTGGCACAAAACGTGCTTTTCGTGCACAGAATCGCAGCATTTGCTCAGGTTTGGCACAAAACGTGCGTTTCGTGCACAGAATCGCCGCTTTTGCTCAGTTTTGGCACAAAACGTGCATTTCACGCTCCGAATTGCTCCTTTTGGCACAAGCCGTGCGTTTCGTGCGCAGAATCGCCGCTTCTTCCAGTTTTGGCACAAAACCCGTGTTTCGTGCACAGAATAGCCGCTTTTACTCAGTTTTGGCAAAAAACGTGCGTTTCGTGCTCAGAGTCGCCGCTTTTGCACATAATTGACACAAAACGTGCGTTTCGTGCACAGAATCGCCGCTTTTTCACAGTTTTGGCACAAAACGTGCGTTTCATGCGCAGAATCGCCGCTTTTTCTCAGTTTTGGCGCAAAACGTGCGTTTCGTGCACAGAATCGCCGCTTTTGCTCAGTTTTGGCACAAAACGTGCGTTTCGTGCACAGAATCGCCGCTTTTGATCAGTTTTGGCACAAAACCCGTGTTTCGTGCACAGAATCGCCGCTTTTGATCGGTTTTGGCACAAAACGTGCCTTTCGGGCACCGAATTGCTCCTTCTGGCACAAAACGTGCGTTTCGTGCACAGAATCGCCGCTTTTGCTCAGTTTTGGCACAAAACGTGCGCTTCACGCACCGAATTGCCCCTTTTGGCACAAAACGGGCGTTTCCTTCACAGAATCGCCGCTTTTGCTCAGTTTGGCACAAATGTGTGTTTCGTGCTGAGAATCGCCGCTTTTGCTCAGTTTTGGCACAACACGTGCGTTTCGTGCTCAGAGTCGCCGCTTTTGCCCGTTATTGACACAAAACGTGCGTTTCGTGCACAGAATCGCCGCTTTTGCTCAGTTTTGGCACAAACAGTGCGTTTCGTGTTCAGAATCGCCGCTTTTGATCAGTTTTGGCACAAAACCCGTGTTTCGTGCACAGAATCGCCGCTTTTGCTCGGTTTTGGCACAAAACGTTGGTTTCATGCACAGAATCGCCGCTTTTGCTCAGTTTTGGCACAAAACGGGCGTTTCGTGCTCAGAATCGCCGCTTCTGCACATTATTGGCACAAACCGTGCATTTCGTGCGCAGAATCGCAGCTATTTCCAGTTTTGGCACAAAACCCGTGTTTCGTGCACAGAATCGCCGCATTTGCTCAGTTTTGGCACAACATGTGCGTTTCGTGCTCAGAGTCGCCGCTTTTGCCCATTATTGACACAAAACGTGCGTTTCGTGCACAGAATCGCCGCTTTTGGTCAGTTTTGGCACAAAACCCGTGTTTCGTGCACAGAATCGCCGCTTTTGCTCGGTTTTGGCACAAAACGTTGGTTTCATGCACAGAATCGCCGCTTTTGCTCAGTTTTGGCACAAAACGTGCGTTTCGTGCTCAGAGTCGCCGCTTCTGCACATTATTGACACAAAACGTGCGTTTCGTGCACAGAATCGCCGCTTTTTCTCAGTTTTGGCACAAAACGTGCGTTTCGTGCTCAGAGTCGCCGCTTTTGCCAATTATTGACACAAAACGTGCGTTTCGTGCACAGAATCGCCGCTTTTGCTCGGTTTTGGCACAAAACGTTAGTTTCATGCACAGAATCGCCGCATTAGCTCAGTTTTGGCACAAAACGTGCGTCTCACGCCCCTAATTGCTCCTTCTGGCACAAAACGTGCGTTTCGTTCTCAGAATCGCAGCATTTGCTCATATTTGGCACAAAACGTGCGTTTCGTGCGCAGAATCGCCGCTATTACCAGTTTTGGCACAACACGTGCGTTTCGTGCACAGAATCGCCGCTTTTGCTCAGTTCTGGCACAAAACGTACGTTTCGTGCACAGAATCGCCGCTTTTGCTCAGTTCTGGCACATAGCGTGCGTTTCGTGCACGGTATCGCCGCATTTGCTCAGTTTTGGCACAACACGTGCGTTTCGTGCTCAGAGTCGCCGCTTTTGCCCGTTATTGACACAAAACGTGCGTTTCGTGCACAGAATCGCCGCTTTTGCTCGGTTTTGGCACAAAACGTTCGTTTCATGGACAGAATCGCCGCATTTGCTCAGTTTTGGCAAAAAAAGGGGCCTTTCGTACTCAGAATCGCCGCATTTGCTCAGATTTGGCACAAAATGAGCGTTTCGCGCACAGAATCGCCGCATTTGCTCAGTTTTGGCACAAAACGTGCGCTTCACGCACCGAATTGCTCCTTCTGGCACAAAACGTGCGATTCGTACTCAGAATCGCCGCATTTGCTCATATTTGGCACAAAACGTGCGTTTCGTGCACAGAATCGCCGCTTTTGCTCAGTTTTGGCACAAAACGTGCGCTTCACGCACCGAATTGCCCCTTTTGGCACAAAACGGCCGTTTCCTTCACAGAATCGCCGCTTTTGCTCAGTTTGGCACAAATGTGTGTTTCGTGCTGAGAATCGCCGCTTTTGCTCAGTTTTGGCAAAAAACGTGCGTTTCGTGCTCAGAGTCGCCGCTTTTGCACATAATTGACACAAAACGTGCGTTTCGTGCACAGAATCGCCGCTTTTTCACAGTTTTGGCACAAAACGTGCGTTTCATGCGCAGAATCGCCGCTTTTTCTCAGTTTTGGCGCAAAACGTGCGTTTCCTGCACAGAATCGCCGCTTTTGCTCAGTTTTGGCACAAAACGTGCGTTTCGTGCACAGAATCGCCGCTTTTGATCAGTTTTGGCACAAAACCCGTGTTTCGTGCACAGAATCGCCGCTTTTGCTCGGTTTTGGCACAAAACGTGCGTTTCGGGCACCGAATTGCTCCTTCTGGCACAAAACGTGCGTTTCGTGCGCAGAATCGCCGCTTTTTCTCAGTATTGGCACAAAACGTGCGTTTCGTGCACAGATTCGCCGCTTTTGCTCAGTTTTGGCACAAAACGTGCGTTTCGTGCTCAGAATCGCCGCTTTTGCTCAGTTCTGGCACCCAGCGTGCGTTTCGTGCACAGAATCGCCGCTTTTGCTCAGTTTTGGCACAAAACGTGCGCTTCACGCACCGAATTGCCCCTTTTGGCACAAAGCGGGAGTTTCGTTCACAGAATCGCCGCTTTTGCTCAGTTTTGGCACAAATGTGTGTTTCGTGCTGGGAATCGCCGCTTTTGCCCATTATTGACACAAAACGTGCGTTTCGTACACAGAATCGCCGCTTTTGCTCAGTTTTGGCACAAAACGTGCACTTCACGCACCGAATTGCTCCTTTTGGCACAAACCGTGCGTTTCGTGCGCAGAATCGCCGCTTTTTCCAGTTTTGGCACAAAACCCGTGTTTCGTGCACAGAATCGCCGCTTTTGCTCAGTTTTGGCACAAAACGTGCGTTTCCTGCACAGAATCGCCGCTTTTGGTCAGTTTTGGCACAAAACCCGTGTTTCGTGCACAGAATCGCCGCTTTTGCTCGGTTTTGGCACAAAACGTTGGTTTCATGCACAGAATCGCCGCTTTTGCTCAGTTTTGGCACAAAACGTGCGTTTCGTGCACAGAATCGCCGCTTTTGCTCAGTTTTGGCACAAACAGTGCGTTTCGTGTTCAGAATCGCCGCTTTTGATCAGTTTTGGCACAAAACCCGTGTTTCGTGCACAGAATCGCCGCTTTTGCTCGGTTTTGGCACAAAACGTTGGTTTCATGCACAGAATCGCCGCTTTTGCTCAGTTTTGGCACAAAACGGGCGTTTCGTGCTCAGAATCGCCGCTTCTGCACATTATTGACACAAAACGTGCGTTTCGTGCACAGTATCGCCACTTGTTCTCAGTTTTGGCACAAAACGTGCGATTCGTGCTCAGAATCGCCGCTTTTGCTCAGTTTTGGCACAAAACGTGCGTTTCATGCACCGAATTGCTCCTTTTGGCACAAACCGTGCATTTCGTGCGCAGAATCGCAGCTATTTCCAGTTTTGGCACAAAACCCGTGTTTCGTGCACAGAATCGCCGCATTTGCTCAGTTTTGGCACAACATGTGCGTTTCGTGCTCAGAGTCGCCGCTTTTGCCCATTATTGACACAAAACGTGCGTTTCGTGCACAGAATCGCCGCTTTTGGTCAGTTTTGGCACAAAACCCGTGTTTCGTGCACAGAATCGCCGCTTTTGCTCGGTTTTGGCACAAAACGTTGGTTTCATGCACAGAATCGCCGCTTTTGCTCAGTTTTGGCACAAAACGTGCGTTTCGTGCTCAGAGTCGCCGCTTCTGCACATTATTGACACAAAACGTGCGTTTCGTGCACAGAATCGCCGCTTTTTCTCAGTTTTGGCACAAAACGTGCGTTTCGTGCTCAGAGTCGCCGCTTTTGCCAATTATTGACACAAAACGTGCGTTTCGTGCACAGAATCGCCGCTTTTGCTCGGTTTTGGCACAAAACGTGCGTTTCGGGCACCGAATTGCTCCTTCTGGCACAAAACCCGTGTTTCGTGCACAGAATCGCCGCTTTTGCTCGGTTTTGGCACAAAACGTTCGTTTCATGCACAGAATCGCCGCATTTGCTCAGTTTTGGCACAAAACGTGCGTCTGACGCCCCTAATTGCTCCTTCTGGCACAAAACGTGCGTTTCGTTCTCAGAATCGCAGCATTTGCTCATATTTGGCACAAAACGTGCGTTTCGTGCGCAGAATCGCAGCTATTACCAGTTTTGGCACAACACGTGCGTTTCGTGCACAGAATCGCCGCTTTTGCTCAGTTCTGGCACAAAACGTACGTTTCGTGCACAGAATCGCCGCTTTTGCTCAGTTCTGGCACATAGCGTGCGTTTCGTGCACGGTATCGCCGCATTTGCTCAGTTTTGGCACAACACGTGCGTTTCGTGCTCAGAGTCGCCGCTTTTGCCCGTTATTGACACAAAACGTGCGTTTCGTGCACAGAATCGCCGCTTTTGCTCGGTTTTGGCACAAAACGTTCGTTTCATGGACAGAATCGCCGCATTTGCTCAGTTTTGGCAAAAAAAGGGGCCTTTCGTACTCAGAATCGCCGCATTTGCTCAGATTTGGCACAAAATGAGCGTTTCGCGCACAGAATCGCCGCATTTGCTCAGTTTTGGCACAAAACGTGCGCTTCACGCACCGAATTGCTCCTTCTGGCACAAAACGTGCGATTCGTACTCAGAATCGCCGCATTTGCTCATATTTGGCACAAAACGTGCGTTTCGTGCACAGAATCGCCGCTTTTGCTCAGTTTTGGCACAAAACGTGCGCTTCACGCACCGAATTGCCCCTTTTGGCACAAAACGGCCGTTTCCTTCACAGAATCGCCGCTTTTGCTCAGTTTTGGCAAAAAACGTGCGTTTCGTGCTCAGAGTCGCCGCTTTTGCACATAATTGACACAAAACGTGCGTTTCGTGCACAGAATCGCCGCTTTTTCACAGTTTTGGCACAAAACGTGCGTTTCATGCGCAGAATCGCCGCTTTTTCTCTGTTTTGGCGCAAAACGTGCGTTTCCTGCACAGAATCGCCGCTTTTGCTCAGTTTTGGCACAAAACGTGCGTTTCGTGCACAGAATCGCCGCTTTTGATCAGTTTTGGCACAAAACCCGTGTTTCGTGCACAGAATCGCCGCTTTTGCTCGGTTTTGGCACAAAACGTGCGTTTCGGGCACCGAATTGCTCCTTCTGGCACAAAACGTGCGTTTCGTGCGCAGAATCGCCGCTTTTTCTCAGTATTGGCACAAAACGTGCGTTTCGTGCACAGATTCGCCGCTTTTGCTCAGTTTTGGCACAAAACGTGCGTTTCGTGCTCAGAATCGCCGCTTTTGCTCAGTTCTGGCACCCAGCGTGCGTTTCGTGCACAGAATCGCCGCTTTTGCTCAGTTTTGGCACAAAACGTGCGCTTCACGCACCGAATTGCCCCTTTTGGCACAAAGCGGGAGTTTCGTTCACAGAATCGCCGCTTTTGCTCAGTTTTGGCACAAATGTGTGTTTCGTGCTGGGAATCGCCGCTTTTGCCCATTATTGACACAAAACGTGCGTTTCGTACACAGAATCGCCGCTTTTGCTCAGTTTTGGCACAAAACGTGCACTTCACGCACCGAATTGCTCCTTTTGGCACAAACCGTGCGTTTCGTGCGCAGAATCGCCGCTTTTTCCAGTTTTGGCACAAAACCCGTGTTTCGTGCACAGAATCGCCGCTTTTGCTCAGTTTTGGCACAAAACGTGCGTTTCCTGCACAGAATCGCCGCTTTTGGTCAGTTTTGGCACAAAACCCGTGTTTCGTGCACAGAATCGCCGCTTTTGCTCGGTTTTGGCACAAAACGTTGGTTTCATGCACAGAATCGCCGCTTTTGCTCAGTTTTGGCACAAAACGTGCGTTTCGTGCACAGAATCGCCGCTTTTGCTCAGTTTTGGCACAAACAGTGCGTTTCGTGTTCAGAATCGCCGCTTTTGATCAGTTTTGGCACAAAACCCGTGTTTCGTGCACAGAATCGCCGCTTTTGCTCGGTTTTGGCACAAAACGTTGGTTTCATGCACAGAATCGCCGCTTTTGCTCAGTTTTGGCACAAAACGGGCGTTTCGTGCTCAGAATCGCCGCTTCTGCACATTATTGACACAAAACGTGCGTTTCGTGCACAGTATCGCCACTTGTTCTCAGTTTTGGCACAAAACGTGCGATTCGTGCTCAGAATCGCCGCTTTTGCTCAGTTTTGGCACAAAACGTGCGTTTCATGCACCGAATTGCTCCTTTTGGCACAAACCGTGCATTTCGTGCGCAGAATCGCAGCTATTTCCAGTTTTGGCACAAAACCCGTGTTTCGTGCACAGAATCGCCGCATTTGCTCAGTTTTGGCACAACATGTGCGTTTCGTGCTCAGAGTCGCCGCTTTTGCCCATTATTGACACAAAACGTGCGTTTCGTGCACAGAATCGCCGCTTTTGGTCAGTTTTGGCACAAAACCCGTGTTTCGTGCACAGAATCGCCGCTTTTGCTCGGTTTTGGCACAAAACGTTGGTTTCATGCACAGAATCGCCGCTTTTGCTCAGTTTTGGCACAAAACGTGCGTTTCGTGCTCAGAGTCGCCGCTTCTGCACATTATTGACACAAAACGTGCGTTTCGTGCACAGAATCGCCGCTTTTTCTCAGTTTTGGCACAAAACGTGCGTTTCGTGCTCAGAGTCGCCGCTTTTGCCAATTATTGACACAAAACGTGCGTTTCGTGCACAGAATCGCCGCTTTTGCTCGGTTTTGGCACAAAACGTGCGTTTCGGGCACCGAATTGCTCCTTCTGGCACAAAACCCGTGTTTCGTGCACAGAATCGCCGCTTTTGCTCGGTTTTGGCACAAAACGTTAGTTTCATGCACAGAATCGCCGCATTTGCTCAGTTTTGGCACAAAACGTGCGTCTCACGCCCCTAATTGCTCCTTCTGGCACAAAACGTGCGTTTCGTTCTCAGAATCGCAGCATTTGCTCATATTTGGCACAAAACGTGCGTTTCGTGCGCAGAATCGCCGCTATTACCAGTTTTGGCACAACACGTGCGTTTCGTGCACAGAATCGCCGCTTTTGCTCAGTTCTGGCACAAAACGTACGTTTCGTGCACAGAATCGCCGCTTTTGCTCAGTTCTGGCACATAGCGTGCGTTTCGTGCACGGTATCGCCGCATTTGCTCAGTTTTGGCACAACACGTGCGTTTCGTGCTCAGAGTCGCCGCTTTTGCCCGTTATTGACACAAAACGTGCGTTTCGTGCACAGAATCGCCGCTTTTGCTCGGTTTTGGCACAAAACGTTCGTTTCATGGACAGAATCGCCGCATTTGCTCAGTTTTGGCAAAAAAAGGGGCCTTTCGTACTCAGAATCGCCGCATTTGCTCAGATTTGGCACAAAATGAGCGTTTCGCGCACAGAATCGCCGCATTTGCTCAGTTTTGGCACAAAACGTGCGCTTCACGCACCGAATTGCTCCTTCTGGCACAAAACGTGCGATTCGTACTCAGAATCGCCGCATTTGCTCATATTTGGCACAAAACGTGCGTTTCGTGCACAGAATCGCCGCTTTTGCTCAGTTTTGGCACAAAACGTGCGCTTCACGCACCGAATTGCCCCTTTTGGCACAAAACGGCCGTTTCCTTCACAGAATTGCCGCTTTTGCTCAGTTTGGCACAAATGTGTGTTTCGTGCTGAGAATCGCCGCTTTTGCTCAGTTTTGGCAAAAAACGTGCGTTTCGTGCTCAGAGTCGCCGCTTTTGCACATAATTGACACAAAACGTGCGTTTCGTGCACAGAATCGCCGCTTTTTCACAGTTTTGGCACAAAACGTGCGTTTCATGCGCAGAATCGCCGCTTTTTCTCTGTTTTGGCGCAAAACGTGCGTTTCCTGCACAGAATCGCCGCTTTTGCTCAGTTTTGGCACAAAACGTGCGTTTCGTGCACAGAATCGCCGCTTTTGATCAGTTTTGGCACAAAACCCGTGTTTCGTGCACAGAATCGCCGCTTTTGCTCGGTTTTGGCACAAAACGTGCGTTTCGGGCACCGAATTGCTCCTTCTGGCACAAAACGTGCGTTTCGTGCGCAGAATCGCCGCTTTTTCTCAGTATTGGCACAAAACGTGCGTTTCGTGCACAGATTCGCCGCTTTTGCTCAGTTTTGGCACAAAACGTGCGTTTCGTGCTCAGAATCGCCGCTTTTGCTCAGTTCTGGCACCCAGCGTGCGTTTCGTGCACAGAATCGCCGCTTTTGCTCAGTTTTGGCACAAAACGTGCGCTTCACGCACCGAATTGCCCCTTTTGGCACAAAGCGGGAGTTTCGTTCACAGAATCGCCGCTTTTGCTCAGTTTTGGCACAAATGTGTGTTTCGTGCTGGGAATCGCCGCTTTTGCCCATTATTGACACAAAACGTGCGTTTCGTACACAGAATCGCCGCTTTTGCTCAGTTTTGGCACAAAACGTGCACTTCACGCACCGAATTGCTCCTTTTGGCACAAACCGTGCGTTTCGTGCGCAGAATCGCCGCTTTTTCCAGTTTTGGCACAAAACCCGTGTTTCGTGCACAGAATCGCCGCTTTTGCTCAGTTTTGGCACAAAACGTGCGTTTCCTGCACAGAATCGCCGCTTTTGATCAGTTTTGGCACAAAACCCGTGTTTCGTGCACAGAATCGCCGCTTTTGCTCGGTTTTGGCACAAAACGTGCGTTTCGGGCACCGAATTGCTCCTTCTGGCACAAAACGTGCGTTTCGTGCGCAGAATCGCCGCTTTTTCTCAGTTTTGGCACAAAACCCGTGTTTCGTGCACTGAATCGCCGCTTTTGCTCGGTTTTGGCACAAAACGTGCGTTTCGGGCACCGAATTGCTCCTTTTGGCACAAACCGTGCATTTCGTGCGCAGAATCGCCGCTTTTTCCAGTTTTGGCACAAAACCCGTGTTCCGTGCACAGAATCGCCGCTTTTGCTCAGTTATGGCTCAAAACGTTCGTTACACGCACCGAATTTCACGCACCTTTTGGCACAAAACGTGCTTTTCGTGCACAGAATCGCCGCATTTGCACAGGTTTGGCACAAAACGTGCGTTTCGAACACAGAATCGCCGCTTTTGCTCAGTTTTGGCACAAAACGTGCATTTCACGCACCGAATTGCTCCTTTTGGCACAAACCGTGCGTTTCGTGCGCAGAATCGCCGCTTTTTCCAGTTTTGGCACAAAACCCGTGTTTCGTGCACAGAATCGCCGCTTTTGCTCGGTTTTGGCACAAAACGTTCGTTTGATGCACAGAATCGCCGCATTTGCTCAGTTTTGGCACAAAACGTGCGTTTCACGCCCCTAATTGCTCCTTCTGGCACAAAACGTGCGTTTCGTACTCAGAATCGCCGCATTTGCTCAGATTTGGCACAAAACGTGCGTTTCGTGAAAAGGATCGCCGCTTTTGATCAGATTTGCCACAAAACGTGCGCTTCGTGCACAGAATCGCCGCATTTGCTCAGATTTGGCACAAAACGTGCGTTTCGTGCACAGAATCGCCGCTGTCGCTCAGTTTTGACACAAAACCCGTGTTTCGTCCACAGAATCGCCGCTTTTGCTCAGTTTTGGCACAAAACGTGCGTTTCGTGCTCAGAGTCGCCGCTTTTGCACATTATTGACACAAAACGTGCGTTTCGTGCACAGAATCGCCGCTTTTGCTCAGTTTTGAACAAAACGTGAGTTTCACGCACCGAATTGCTCCTTTTGGCGCAAACCGTGCGTTTCGTGCGCAGAATCGCCGCTTTTTCCAGTTTTGGCACAGAACCCGTGTTTCGAGCACAGAATCGCCGCATTTGCTCAGTTTTGGCACAAAACGTGCGTTTCGTGCGCAGAATCGCCGCTTTTGCTCAGTTTTGGCACAACACGTGCGTTTCACGCACCGAATTGCTCCTTTTGGCACAAACCGTGCATTTCGTGCGCAGAATCGCCGCTTTTTCCAGTTTTGGCACAAAACCCGTGTTTCGTGCACAGAATCGCCGCTTTTGCTCAGTTTTGGCACAAAACGTGCGTTTCGTGCGCAGAATCGCCGCTTTTGCTCAGTTTTGGCACAACACGTGCGTTTCACGCACCAAATTGCTCAGTTTTTTCACAAAACGTACGTCTCGTGCACAGAATCGCCGCTTTTGCTCAGTTCTTTCACATAGCGTGCGTTTCGTGCACGGTATCGCCGCATTTGCTCAGCTTTGGCACAACACGTGCGTTTCGTGCTCAGAGTCGCCGCTTTTGCCCATTATTGACACAAAACGTGCGTTTCCTTCTCAGAATCCCCGCTTTTGCTCAGTTTTGGCACAAAACGTGCGTTTCGTGTTCAGAGTCGCCGCTTTTGCTCAGTTTGGCACAAAACATGCGGTTCGTGCACAGAGTCGCCGCTTTTTCTCAGTTTTGGCACAAAACGTGCGTTTCGTTCACAGAATCGCCGCTTTTGATCAGTTTTGGCACAAAACGTGCGTTTCGTGCACAGAATCGCCGCTGTCGCTCAGTTTTGACACAAAACCCGTGTTTCGTCCACAGAATCGCCGCTTTTGCTCAGTTTTGGCACAAAACGTGCGTTTCACGCACCAAATTGCTCCTTTTGGCTCAAAACGGGCGTTTCGCTCACAGAATCGCCGCTTTTGCTCAGTTTTGGCTCAAAACTTTCGTTTCACGCACCGAATTTTACGCACCTTTTGGCACAAAACGTGCTTTTCGTGCACAGAATCGCCGCATTTGCTCAGTTTTGGCACAAAACGTGCGTTTCGTGTTCAGAGTCGCCGCTTTTGATCAGTTTTGGCTCAAAACCCGTGTTTCGTGCACAGAATCGCCGCTTTTGCTCGGTTTTGGCACAAAACGTTCGTTTGATGCACAGAATCGCCGCTGTCGCTTAGTTTTAGCGCAAAACGTGCGTTTCGTGCACAGAATCGCCGCTTTTGCTCAGTTTTGACACAAAACCCGTGTTTCGTCCACAGAATCGCCGCTTTTGCTCAGTTTTGGCACAAAACGTGCATTTCACGCACCGAATTGCTCCTTTTGGCACAAAACCTGCGTTTCGTGCTCAGAGTCGCCGCTTTTTCCCATTATTGACACAAAACGTGCGTTCCCTTCACAGAATCGCCGCTTTTGCTCAGTTTTCTCACAAAACGTGCGTTTCGTGTTCAGAGTCGCCGCTTTTCCTCATTATTGACACAAAACGTGCGTTTCGTGCACAGAATCTCCGCTTTATCTCAGTTTTGGCACAACACGTGTGTTTCACGCACCGAATTGCTCCTTTTGGCACAAACCGTGCATTTCGTGCGCAGAATCGCCGCTTTTTCCAGTTTTGGCACAAAACCCGTGTTTCGTGCACAGAATCGCCGCTTTTGCTCAGTTTTGGCACAACACGTGCGTTTCGTGCACAGAGTCGCCGCTTTTGCCCATTATTGACACAAAACGTGCGTTTCGTGCACAGAATCTCCGCTTTATCTCAGTTTTGGCACAACACGTGTGTTTCACGCACCGAATTGCTCCTTTTGGCACAAACCGTGCATTTCGTGCGCAGAATCTCCGCTTTTTCTATGTTTTGGCACAAAACCTGTGTTCCGTGCACAGAATCGACGCTTTTGCTCAGTTTTGGCACAAAACGTGCGTTTCGTGCTCAGAGTCGCCGCTTTTGCACATTATTGACACAAAACGTGCGTTTCGTGCACAGAACCGCCGTTTTTGCTCAGTTTTGGCACATATGTGTGCTTCGTGCTCAGAATCGCCGCATCTGCTCAGTTTTTGCACAAAACGTGCGTTTCACGCACAGAATCGCCGCATATGCTCAGTTTTGGCACAAAACGTGCGTTTCACGCCCCTAATTGCTCATTCTGGCACAAAACGTGCGTTTCGTACTCAGAATCGCCGCATTTGCTCAGTTTTGTCACAAAGCGTGCGTTTCGTGCGCAGACTCGCCGCTTTTCCAAGTTTTGGCACAAAACCCGTGTTTCGTGCACAGAATCGCCGCTTTTGCTCAGTTTTGGCACAAAACGTGCGTTTCGTACTCAGAGTCGCCGCTTTTGCTCATTATTGACACAAAACGTGCGTTTCGTGCACAGAATCGCCGCTTTTGCTCAGTTTTGGCACAAAACGTGCGTTTCGTGCGCAGAATTGCCGCTTTTGCTCATTATTGGCACAAAACGTGCGTTTCGTGCACAGAATCGCCGCATTTGCTCAGGTTTGGCACAAAACGTGCGTTCCGTGCGCAGAATCGCCGCTTTTGCTCAGTTTTGGCACAAAACGTGCATTTCACGCACCGAATTGCTCCTTTTGACACAAAACGTGCGTTTCGTGCGCAGAATCGCCGCTTTTTCCAGTTTTGGCACAAAACCCGTGTTGCGTGCACAGAATCGCCGCTTTTGCTCAGTTTTGGCACAAAACGTGCGTTTCGTGCTCAGAATCGCCGCTTTTGCACATAATTGACACAAAACGTGCGTTTCGTGCACAGAATCGCCGGTTTTGCACAGTTCTGGCACATAGCGTGCGTTTCGTGCACGGTATAGCCGCTTTCGCTCAGTGTTGGCACAAAACGTGCGTTTCGTGCACAGAACCGCCGTTTTTGCTCAGTTTTGGCGCAGATGTGTGCTTCGTGCTCAGAATCGCTGCATTTGCTCAGTTTTTGCACAAAACGTGCGTTTCACGCACCGAATTGCTCCTTCTGGCACAAAACGTGCGTTTCGTGCGCAGAATCGCCGCTTTTGCTCATTATTGGCACAAAACGTGCGGTTTGTGCACAGAATCGCCGCTTTTGCTCAGTTTTGGCACAAAGCGTGCGTTTCGTGCACAGAATCGCCGCTTTTGCTCAGTTTTGGCACAAAACGTGCGTTTCGTGCGCAGAATCGCCGCTTTTGCTCATTATTGGCACAAAACGTGCGGTTTGTGCACAGAATCGCCGCTTTTGCTCAGCTTTGGCACAAAACGTGCGTTTCGTACAAAGAGTCGCCGCTTTTGCTCATTATTGACACAAAACGTGCGTTTCGTGCACAGAATCGCCGCTTTTGCTCAGTTTTGGCACAAAACGTGCGTTTCACGCTCCGAATTGCTCCTTCTGGCACAAAAAGTGCGTTTCGTGCACAGAATCGCCGCTTTTGCTCAGCTTTGGCACAAAACGTGCGTTTCGTGCGCAGAATTGCCGCTTTTGCTCATTATTGGCACAAAACGTGCGTTTCGTGCACAGAATCGCCGCATTTGCTCAGGTTTGGCACAAAACGTGCGTTCCGTGCGCAGAATCGCCGCTTTTGCTCAGTTTTGGCACAAAACGTGCATTTCACGCACCGAATTGCTCCTTTTGGCACAAAACGTGCGTTTCGTGCTCAGAATCGCCACTTTTGCTCAGTTCTGTCACATAGCGTGCGTTTCGTGCTCAGAATCGTCGCTTTTGCTCAGTTTTGTCACAAAGCGTGCGTTTCGTGCGCAGACTCGCCGCTTTTCCAAGTTTTGGCACAAAACCCGTGTTTCGTGCACAGAATCGCCACTTTTGCTCAGTTTTGGCACAAAACGTGCGTTTCGTACTCAGAGTCGCCGCTTTTGCTCATTATTGACACAAAACGTGCGTTTCGTGCACAGAATCGCCGCTTTTGCTCAGTTTTGGCACAAAACGTGCGTTTCGTGCGCAGAATTGCCGCTTTTGCTCATTATTGGCACAAAACGTGCGTTTCGTGCACAGAATCGCCGCATTTGCTCAGGTTTGGCACAAAACGTGCGTTCCGTGCGCAGAATCGCCGCTTTTGCTCAGTTTTGCACAAAACGTGCATTTCACGCACCGAATTGCTCCTTTTGGCACAAAACGTGCGTTTCGTGCTCAGAATCGCCACTTTTGCTCAGTTTGGCACAAAACGTGCGTTTCTTGCACAGAATCGCCGCTTTTTCTCAGTTTAGGCACAAAACGTGCGTTTCGTGCTCAGAATCGCCACTTTTGCTCAGTTTGGCACAAAACGTGCGGTTTGTACACAGAATCGCCGCTTTTGCTCAGTTTTGGCACAAATGTGTGTTTCGTGCTCAGAATCGCCGCATTTGCTCAGGTTTGGCACAAAACGTGCGTTCCGTGCGCAGAATCGCCGCTTTTGCTCATTATTGGCACAGAACGTGCGTTTCACGCACCGAATTGCTGCTTTTGGCACAAACCGTGCGTTTCGTGCGCAGAATCGCCGCTTTTTCCAGTTTTGGCACAAAACCCGTGTTGCGTGCACAGAATCGCCGCTTTTGCTCAGTTTTGGCACAAAACGTGCGTTTCGTGCTCAGAATCGCCGCTTTTGCACATAATTGACACAAAACGTGCGTTTCGTGCACAGAATCGCCGGTTTTGCACAGTTCTGGCACATAGCGTGCGTTTCGTGCACGGTATAGCCGCTTTCGCTCAGTGTTGGCACAAAACGTGCGTTTCGTGCACAGAACCGCCGTTTTTGCTCAGTTTTGGCGCAGATGTGTGCTTCGTGCTCAGAATCGCTGCATTTGCTCAGTTTTTGCACAAAACGTGCGTTTCACGCACCGAATTGCTCCTTCTGGCACAAAACGTGCGTTTCGTGCTCAGAATCGCCGCTTTTGCTCAGTTCTGGCACATAGCGTGCGTTTCGTTCTCAGAATCGCCGCTTTTGCTCAGGTTTGGCACAAAACGTGCGTTCCGTGCGCAGAATCGCCGCTTTTGCTCAGTTTTGGCACAAAACGTGCATTTCACGCACCGAATTGCTCCTTTTGGCACAAAACGTGCGTTTCGTGCTCAGAATCGCCACTTTTGCTCAGTTCTGTCACATAGCGTGCGTTTCGTGCTCAGAATCGTCGCTTTTGCTCAGTTTTGTCACAAAGCGTGCGTTTCGTGCGCAGACTCGCCGCTTTTCCAAGTTTTGGCACAAAACCCGTGTTTCGTGCACAGAATCGCCGCTTTTGCTCAGTTTTGGCACAAAACGTGCGTTTCGTGCTCAGAATCGCCACTTTTGCTCAGTTTGGCACAAAACGTGTGGTTTCTACACAGAATCGCCGCTTTTGCTCAGTTTTGGCACAAGACGTTCGTTTCACGCACCGAATTTCACGCACCTTTTGTCACAAAACGTGCTTTTCGTGCTCAGAATCGTCGCTTTTGCACAGTTTTGGCACAAAGCGTGCGTTTCGTGCACAGAATCGCCGCTTTTGCTCAGTTTTGGCACAAAACGTGCGTTTCGTGCGCAGAATCGCCGCTTTTGCTCATTATTGGCACAAAACGTGCGGTTTGTGCACAGAATCGCCGCTTTTGCTCAGTTTTGGCACAAAACGTGCGTTTCGTACTCAGAGTCGCCGCTTTTGCTCATTATTGACACAAAACGGGCGTTTCGTGCACAGAATCGCCGCTTTTGCTCAGTTTTGGCACAAAACGTGCATTTCACGCACCGAATTGCTCCTTTTGGCACAAAACGTGCGTTTCGTGCTCAGAATCGCCACTTTTGCTCAGTTCTGCCACATAGCGTGCGTTTCGTGCTCAGAATCGTCGCTTTTCCCAGTTTTGGCACAAAACCCGTGTTTCGTGCACAGAATCGCCGCTTTTGCTCAGTTTTGGCACAAAACGTGCGTTTCGTGCTCAGAATCGCCACTTTTGCTCAGTTTGGCACAAAACGTGTGGTTTCTACACAGAATCGCCGCTTTTGCTCAGTTTTGGCACAATACGTTCGTTTCACGCACCGAATTTCACGCACCTTTTGTCACAAAACGTGCTTTTCGTGCACAGAATCGCCGCATTTGCTCAGTTCTGGCACATAGCGTGCGTTTCGTGCACAGTATCGCCGCTTTTGCTCAGTTTTGGCACAAAACGTGCGTTTCGTACTCAGAGTCGCCGCTTTTGCTCATTATTGACACAAAACGTGCGTTTCGTGCTCAGAGTCGCCGCTTTTGCTCATTATTGACACAAAACGTGCGTTTCGTGCACAGAATCGCCGCTTTTGCTCAGTTTTGGCACAAAACGTGCGTTTCGTACTCAGAGTCGCCGCTTTTGCTCATTATTGACACAAAACGTGCGTTTCGTGCACAGAATCGCCGCTTTTGCTCAGTTTTGGCACAAAACGTGCGTTTCGTGCGCAGAATTGCCGCTTTTGCTCATTATTGGCACAAAACGTGCGTTTCGTGCACAGAATCGCCGCATTTGCTCAGGTTTGGCACAAAACGTGCGTTCCGTGCGCAGAATCGCCGCTTTTGCTCAGTTTTGGCACAAAACGTGCATTTCACGCACCAAATTGCTCCTTTTGGCACAAAACGTGCGTTTCGTGCTCAGAATCGCCACTTTTGCTCAGTTTGGCACAAAACGTGCGTTTCTTGCACAGAATCGCCGCTTTTTCTCAGTTTAGGCACAAAACGTGCGTTTCGTGCTCAGAATCGCCACTTTTGCTCAGTTTGGCACAAAACGTGCGGTTTGTACACAGAATCGCCGCTTTTGCTCAGTTTTGGCACAAATGTGTGTTTCGTGCTCAGAATCGCCGCATTTGCTCAGGTTTGGCACAAAACGTGCGTTCCGTGCGCAGAATCGCCGCTTTTGCTCATTATTGGCACAAAACGTGCGTTTCGTGCACATAATCGCCGCTTTTGATCAGTTTTGGCACAGAACGTGCGTTTCACGCACCGAATTGCTGCTTTTGGCACAAACCGTGCGTTTCGTGCGCAGAATCGCCGCTTTTTCCAGTTTTGGCACAAAACCCGTGTTGCGTGCACAGAATCGCCGCTTTTGCTCAGTTTTGGCACAAAACGTGCGTTTCGTGCTCAGAATCGCCGCTTTTGCACATAATTGACACAAAACGTGCGTTTCGTGCACAGAATCGCCGGTTTTGCACAGTTCTGGCACATAGCGTGCGTTTCGTGCACGGTATAGCCGCTTTCGCTCAGTGTTGGCACAAAACGTGCGTTTCGTGCACAGAACCGCCGTTTTTGCTCAGTTTTGGCGCAGATGTGTGCTTCGTGCTCAGAATCGCTGCATTTGCTCAGTTTTTGCACAAAACGTGCGTTTCACGCACCGAATTGCTCCTTCTGGCACAAAACGTGCGTTTCGTGCTCAGAATCGCCGCTTTTGCTCAGTTCTGGCACATAGCGTGCGTTTCGTTCTCAGAATCGCCGCTTTTGCTCAGTTGTGGCACATAGCGTGCGTTTCGTGCTCAGAATCGTCGCTCTTGCTCAGTTTTGTCACAAAGCGTGCGTTTCGTGCGCACACTCGCCGCTTTTCCCAGTTTTGGCACAAAACCCGTGTTTCGTGCACAGAATCGCCGCTTTTGCTCAGTTTTGGCACAAAACGTGCGTTTCGTGCTAAGAATCGCCACTTTTGCTCAGTTTGGCACAAAACGTGTGGTTTCTACACAGAATCGCCGCTTTTGCTCAGTTTTGGCACAAAACGTTCGTTTCACGCACCGAATTTCACGCACCTTTTGTCACAAAACGTGCTTTTCGTGCTCAGAATCGTCGCTTTTGCACAGTTTTGGCACAAAGCGTGCGTTTCGTGCACAGAATCGCCGCTTTTGCTCAGTTTTGGCACAAAACGTGCGTTTCGTGCGCAGAATCGCCGCTTTTGCTCATTATTGGCACAAAACGTGCGGTTTGTGCACAGAATCGCCGCTTTTGCTCAGTTTTGGCACAAAACGTGCGTTTCGTACTCAGAGTCGCCGCTTTTGCTCATTATTGACACAAAACGGGCGTTTCGTGCACAGAATCGCCGCTTTTGCTCAGTTTTGGCACAAAACGTGCATTTCACGCACCGAATTGCTCCTTTTGGCACAAAACGTGCGTTTCGTGCTCAGAATCGCCACTTTTGCTCAGTTCTGGCACATAGCGTGCGTTTCGTGCTCAGAATCGTCGCTTTTGCTCAGTTTTGTCACAAAGCGTGCGTTTCGTGCGCAGACTCGCCGCTTTTCCCAGTTTTGGCACAAAACCCGTGTTTCGTGCACAGAATCGCCGCTTTTGCTCAGTTTTGGCACAAAACGTGCGTTTCGTGCTCAGAATCGCCACTTTTGCTCAGTTTGGCACAAAACGTGTGGTTTCTACACAGAATCGCCGCTTTTGCTCAGTTTTGGCACAAAACGATCGTTTCACGCACCGAATTTCACGCACCTTTTGTCATAAAACGTGCTTTTCGTGCACAGAATCGCCGCATTTGCTCAGTTCTGGCACATAGCGTGCGTTTCGTGCACAGTATCGCCGCTTTTGCTCAGTTTGGCACAAAACGTGCGGTTTGAGCACAGAATCGCCGTTTTTGCTCAGTTTTGGCACAAAACGTGCGTTTCGTACTCAGAGTCGCCGCTTTTGCTCATAATTGACACAGAACGTGCGTTTCGTGCACAGAATCGCCGCTTTTGCTCAGTTTTGGCACAAAACGTGCGTTTCACGCTCCGAATTGCTCCCTCTGGCACAAAAAGTGCGTTTCGTGCACAGAATCGCCGCTTTTGCTCAGTTTTGGCACAAAACGTGCGTTTCGTGCGCAGAATCGCCGCTTTTGCTCATTATGGGCACAAAACGTGCGTTTCGTGCACAGAATCGCCGCATTTGCTCAGGTTTGGCACAAAACGTGCGTTCCGTGCGCAGAATCGCCGCTTTTGCTCAGTTTTGGCACAAAACGTGCATTTCACGCACCGAATTGCTCCTTTTGGCACAAAACGTGCGTTTCGTGCTCAGAATCGCCACTTTTGCTCAGTTCTGGCACATAGCGTGCGTTTCGTGCTCATAATCGTCGCTTTTGCTCAGTTTTGTCACAAAGCGTGCGTTTCGTGCGCAGACTCGCCGCTTTTCCCAGTTTTGGCACAAAACCCGTGTTTCGTGCACAGAATCGCCGCTTTTGCTCAGTTTTGGCACAAAACGTGCGTTTCGTGCTCAGAATCGCCACTTTTGCTCAGTTTGGCACAAAACGTGTGGTTTCTACACAGAATCGCCGCTTTTGCTCAGTTTTGGCACAATACGTTCGTTTCACGCACCGAATTTCACGCACCTTTTGTCACAAAACGTGCTTTTCGTGCACAGAATCGCCGCATTTGCTCAGTTCTGGCACATAGCGTGCGTTTCGTGCACAGTATCGCCGCTTTTGCTCAGTTTTGGCACAAAACGTGCGTTTCGTGCTCAGAATCGCCACTTTTGCTCAGTTTGGCACAAAACGTGCGGTTTGTGCACAGAATCGCCGTTTTTGCTCAGTTTTGGCACAAAACGTGCGTTTCGTACTCAGAGTCGCCGCTTTTGCTCATTATTGACACAAAACGTGCGTTTCGTGCACAGAATCGCCGCTTTTGCTCAGTTTTGGCACAAAACGTGCGTTTCACGCTCCGAATTGCTCCTTCTGGCACAAGACGTGCGTTTCGTGCTCAGAATCGTCGCTTTTGCTCATTGTTGGCACAAAACGTGCGTTTCGTGGGGGCTGTCCCACTTTGACTCCGACCGATTGGACACGTCCGGATTGGACTGTCCCGATTGGACTCCGTGCCGATTGGACTCGTACCGTTTGGACTCCGTGCCGATTGAACTCGTGCCGTTTGGACACCGTACCGGTAGGACTCGTGCAGTTTGGACTGCGTGCCGATTGGACTCCGTGCCGGTTGGACTTGTGCCGTTTGGATTTGTTATGTTTGGACGACGTAAATTTAATAATAATTGCATCTCGAAGTCTACGTATGGAGATATTGTATTATGATACGGTGTTGTGTTATGTTTATTTATGATTGGAAATTTATTAAATGTGAACCTGAACTTCATTTGAATGTGGTTTTTTACGCATTTCTTGCTTAAGAGAACAATAACGTATTTGCAATTAAGAATAATTATTGAGAAAAATTCCGGGCCGTTGTGAGAAAAATAATATGGAAATGGTGTTTGAGTGTGCATTTTATAATACTGTTAGGAGAAGGTCCGTCTTTACTGGGACTCGAAGCGGGGAGCGTCGGAAATTTTATTAAGGCACGAAAACACGTGGCCGAGACGAGCTGTTCCTTACGAGAGTTATTTATTTTTTGGAATCCTTAACTACTACGCGCACAAAGTCTTTTTCTTAAACACTAACTTAAATTACCAAAACTACGAATAAAAACTGTACAAAAATATATCGGAGAACGCCTCTGAGAGAAAGGTCCGAGCAGAACCGGAACGATGCGTAAAGACGCGGTAAGAGACAATCCAAGATGGCGAATTGTGGTACTAGACGCGAGCGATACACCTCGTTGTAGACTTTGCGAGCTAATGGCCGACGCCGTCTTGCCGGTTCGGGCGCGTGGCCGTGCCGGTTGCAAGAGGGCGACGCGCAGGCGCGTCGCGTCCGGGTCTGATCAGAAACGAGGCGATCCGTCGAGCCGCCGAGACGATCCGACAGATGACCCCCTTGTCGCCGGGAGGCCAATTCCCGAACAAATACAAACTTAGATAAATGTTTATTTTGTGCAAATAACAATCAATAATATAAGTATCTATATTTTGACAGGTATAGGTTATAGAGAGAAATAGCTGGATACCAGTAATTACAAAAGTGAAAAAAAATTACACCAAATATTGCAGGAGATAATGCACAAGACTCAGTAATGTTGCCTTGTAATACGTTTGTACACGCATTAGAACCATAATAGTTCTTAGCAGTATGTTATGATATGGTACATCAATAGCGCTGTCTTTATAAAGTGGTTTTTAATTGTTAACAACAAGAACAGGAGCATATAAGAGAGACCCACAAAAAGTACATTACATGTAAGAAAAGGTAACGCCAAGTAGTTTAGGCACTGTGAGCGGAGCACTTCTTTGCACCAATACACAATGCATATTGAAAACATTTGGAAGCTATTACATATTTTGTGAATTTTCTAAAAAAAGTAATGGATATCATGCGAAACCAGCCAAGTATTGAGTTATATATATTTTTCAAAATATTTATGCTAGGCGTCTGGCTGCCTGGTTGCGATCCAACAGAATTAGTTGTACGTTATTCCAAATCTGTGAATATATTATCGACTTTATATAAAGTTAATTACTATAAATAGTTGTTTAATGCTATATATATTGGATCACAACGAGGCAGCCAGACGCCAAGCATAAATATTTTGAAAAATATATATAACTCAATACTTGGCTGGTTTCGCATGATATCCATTACTTTTTTAGAAAATTCACAAAATATGTAATAGCTTCCAAATGTTTTCAATATGCATTGTGTATTGGTGCAAAGAAGTGCTCCGCTCACAGTGCCTAAACTACTTGGCGTTACCTTTTCTTACATGTAATGTACTTTTTGTGGGATATCACGACGTTTTCAGGGCCACATTGGAATGTATTGTATATCAGTGCAAAAAGGTGCTCCGCTCGTAGTGAAGAAACTACTAAGCGTTACATTTTTTTACATGTAATGTACTTTTTGTGGGTTATTTTATTAAATGTATGTAGAAGAAAAAGGTAAGTAGGAGAAAAAAGAAGAAAAAGTAAAAGAATAAAAAAAGAAATTAGAAGGAAATAATAAGGAAAAAAAAATTAGAATAAAAGAAGTAGAAAATAATTAAAATAGATTGTATGTATAGTGTGAAAAACTTACAAAGCTAAGAAAAATGAACGAACTGCTACCATGCACCGGGTAACATATGCGCATTAGGGAAATTTATGGCAACAGGACAGTGTCGTTCACCGGCATAAAGAAACAAAGTACAGTGATGCTCGGCTAAATTTTATCGTAAAAGAATTGATGTAATAACAAGGGGAAGTGAGATAGATCGTATAGGTATACGTCGAGCAACGACGATCGAGCTACGGCACCTCAAAGGGATGCCGCGAGTAAAACAAATGAGCATCCAGTAAAGAAAATTTCACTTGTAATAATTTTCATCTAACCTCAATGAAAATTGCACCAACGGATTGCTAGGAATTTTTCTTATTAATTAAAATGAGTCCAAACACGGCTTAAATCGGTTTAATTTTACTTTAATTGGCTATTAATGGTTCATTCAACCACTTTAAGTTGATTACTGTAATTACGCTATATATGTAATTTCTCATCAATACTCCTAAAGGTATGGCAAGCAACGAAAAGAGGTCGTGGTTACAAAAGGTATTTTGCATGTGTAATAGCAGTATGATCTTGCGTTATGATACGCGTGTAAAGTAAATAGACGGACAGTTCATTATTTCCATAAGGTATGATCAGAGTTAGGTATTGTTTGAAATAATCTTGTGATAATTTGTGGTGTAAATTAACATTTACATTATTTAGAGTAAAATAAATTGTTACCCCTCTTCTGTTCTCATGAAATAAAGAAGATTACTTAAAAAGATTATAATTTCTAAGTAAGTAAAGGAAATATTTTATTCAAAATAATGCATAGGCGATCGATGTACTACCGTTTTGAATTTTGTACCCGTCGCCGCGACGCGACTGATGCCGCGCGCCGTCGCAATACGAACTTAACGTGTGAGGGTATCGCACGCCATGATGTTGAACCAACGCGAATATCAGTATCGGCGCATGTGCGTAACGTAAGCCACAGCGCTAACAGCGCCTCTAGCAGCAAAAATGTGTGATCCACACTGACGTCAGCATGACGTAGGTGGTTAATGAAACTGATTGAAATTTTTTGACGAAAAACAGTTAATATCTCATAAATAAATGCACCGATTGAGGCGTTCTTGGGCTTAAAAGAAGCAGAAAGACAAGTCGAAGCAGATTGTGTTATTAGAATGAAGCTCAGTTGCGTAATTTTTCTGTAATAGCAAATTATGTTTTGCAAAACGCTTAAAACGCTCTGCTTCGGGATAATATACTCGGTAGAGTCTCGCTGTCGCCGGCGGAGCAGCCTTCGGCCTAAACTACTTCGGCCTAAACCGAGTCTCCTGATTTCTCAATAACAGAGTAAGTAAAATCCACAATGAAAATTAGATTGTGTTTACCATTATTTAATAAGTATTTTTCTGAGCTAAAAGTATAGGTACTAACTTTCTAAATTCCATTGCGTTTTCTGTTTCCATAGTCTTTGATCGATGTAAGCAGCGACAGTCATCCCGATAAGGGAAAGCTACCAGAAGAATCGTGCAAATATTATTGGAAATACTATAATGTTTGACAGGTATAGGTTAAAGTGAAGACGTTGAGAAACATATACCTGCCGTCATGAGAGTCCATAACTAATTCGCGCAGGTTTGAAGATAGTGGGGGAAGACAGTGCTACCACTCTGCTAATTAACTTTCCATTTTATTGGCTGCGCTATTAATATAAGCCAATTACGGGCAAGGATGCGCAGAAAAGAACGAAAACTGGTCCTCTCGCAGTTATGGACTCTCGTGACGGCAGGTATAGAAGTAAACGTACAGTTTCAAATACCAAAAATATTGAATACAGAGAAGCACATACTTGTGGTAAACTTTTATAAATTGGCCAGTATGCATCGATGTCGCCTCGAAACTTCAAGAGGGTTGAGTTACCCGGGCTTATCGCTCGGATGTTTAGAGGACTTCAGGCCCGGGGAATGAAGGGAGCAGGTGGAGTCGAGCTATGAACGAGAGGCACGAGGCATTCGTTCGTCGGCTTGAAAAACGAACGGACCAGAAGTCGGCACAAACAGCATACGTTCTAAATTTGTTAAAAAGTACCTTGTATTATTAACAGCGTTCCGTTATTTATACGACATACTTCATCGTTCGATGGATCTGGAAATATATTTAAGGTAAAAGAAATATTAAATATTTTATTTCAAATTATAGTTGTAAAATATAAATGTATCAGTATATAACGCTGATATTTTTTTATTTATTTTCAGCATTTGTTCAGATCTTAATGGGAATATTGCAATTGTTGGACAAACAGCAAACGTATTGAATACAGAGATGCATTTACTTTCTCACGAGATATAACTGGAAACATGTTTAAGGTAAGAGAAATATTAAATGTTTTATTTCAAATTAAAGTTGCAAAATACAGTGTATCAATATATAATACTATGATATCATTTTCTTTATATTCTGTCTTTTTTGAAACATTGATGGGATGACTACAATTATAGGACAAACAGCAAAAATATTTAATACAGAGAAGCACATACTTCATCGCTCGATGAATCTGGAAATATGTTTAAGGTAAAAGAAACATTACATATTTTATTTCAAATTATAGTTGTAATTGTAAGATATAAATGTATTAATATATAACGCTGTGTAATTTTTTTCTTTATTTTCAGCATTTGTTCAGATCTTGTTGGGAAGATTACAATTGTAGGACAAACAGCAAAAATATTAAATACAGAGAAGCACTTACTTTGTCGTTCGATGGATGTGGATATATGTTTAAGGTAAAAGAAATATTAAATGTTTTATTTCAAATTGTAGTTGTAAAATATAAATGTATCAGTATATAACGCTGATATTTTTTTATTTATTTTCAGCATTTGTTCAGATCTTAATGGGAATATTGCAATTGTTGGACAAACAGCAAACGTATTGAATACAGAGATGCATTTACTTTCTCACAAGATATAACTGGAGTCATGTTTAACGTGAAATGTTAATATTTCAAAGTGTTTGTGTTTGTAAAAGTGAATTACAATAAATATTTACTAATTAAGTAAACATCGCATGCGATGGAAGCAAGTAAGTAACTGCTGATCATGACGTTAGCAAACAAAAATGGTTACATGTATTAATTCGGCTTTTTTACTCAGTAAAGTGCATCCTGTATACCATATAAATATTGAATGGTTTTTTTTTTTAACACCCTGTATGAATATGTACATGTACTTTTTTCTCATAAATCGTAATATTCTCATGTATTACCTACTTTTGCTACGACTGCTGGCAACTGAGTGAAGTTTGATCCTATCGTTTACGATACTATGTTGTCATTTATTTATATATGGCATATTGTAAATTATTTGCTGGGGCATTTTGTAAATTCTCCAATGTAAAGCTTTTCAGCTTAAATCTGGCAAAAATATATTGCAATCAGAATTATACAATAATAATTTAAAAAGTTTTGGTTGCTTACTTTTCATACATATATTTTAATTTATCAGAAAAAAATCAGTGACTTGTAAAATTGAATTCTCCTAGGGCTCTCCGTAATTCGTGAGAAAGCTAAAAATAAAAAAATTGTAGTAAATCTTTCTAAAAAACGTAATATTTGAACGTATTATTATCGCGGCAGTTATGAATGATTATGTTAAGTTCAAATCTGTTGTTTGTAGCTGTATATTTTTATTTCCGTGCCTAAAATCGTCGCGACGTATACCTCGTTTTCATTTATAATTCTTTAGTATTTACAAAATATCATGATGTAGTATATGCATCTTTCGAGTTTATCAAAATGTACAATAAGGCTTTTGCGATTGCACGTGTCCAATTTCAATTAAAATTTTTAAAAGCATCGCGCAACACATAAAACATAAGAATATCCATTCGCATTCATAATGATGTTCACTGCGAACGTGCAAGCTGCATTAGAGGTTTCAGAAAAACAAATCACGGATTCAATTTATGATTCAAGGAACGGTTTTTATTTCTAACAGAATTTGTAAAAGACAACGCAAGTAACTCCATCTTGAGGTACATAATACTATTAAAATTACCGACCTGCCAAATCGCAAAAGTCACGTGACTACCCTAGCCCCTTAAGGGTGTGCAGGAGCCACGGCCGAACTCCGAGCTGACTTCAGCGACAGTTGCGGCGAGTTTGGAAGCTCTAGAACAAGGACAGATAGTTCCTTGTCGCACGAATGGCGGTGCGACAGAGAGGGTGACGCAACAATCGCAGAAGTGACGAAGACAGACGAAATCAAACAGCGTATTTTCAGAATTTGATGATCGCGATAGTTTGACCTGAAGAAGCCACATTTTCTTACACTTTTTTTTTTTAAAACATTCCTCATGAAATTTCCAGTCCTGCTATAGAGCCCTTTTTTAGAAAAACGGCCCACGAAAGAATTTATTCTATAAAAACGTACACTTTTATTTTTTATAAATTATCAGAAGCGAGATTCCAAAAAAGGGCTCTATAGCAGGGTCGGAAATTTTGCGAGGAATATTTAGAAAAAAAAAAGTATTAGAAAATATTGCTTCTTCGGGCCAAAATCTTGCGGGAACTTTTCGCATCGAGTCGAGACGATTTGTATGCCAACATGGCTGCTTCGCTATCGCGCTCTTCACCACAGCACTGGTGACGTCACTGTTTTCTGTTACTGTATCGGCGGTCTGAACACGGTTTCAACTCGCTTCGCACATAACGTAATAGCACGAATGAAATATCGGAGGTTCGATCCCATCCTATCCTATACATTTTTTTTTTTTTTAATTAGTATTTCTTATTATACTTCTTTTAGGTGTATTATATAAAATTAATACAAAATAGTAGTATGGATAACATGATCAATTTTTTATTGTAATATTTGTCACATATCATACCTAATAGCATGAATGAAATATCGCAGGTTCGATCCCATCCTACCCTATACATTTTTTTTTTCTTTCTATGAAACTTATTATACCCCTCTTCTTGTAAATATTACATATTACATACTTATTATTTTTTTTTTCATACTCTTTATTTTATTAAATACATTTAGTCAACATTAGCGGACAGAAGATTCGATTCTTCAATCCGTTTGTATTTTGCCGACGTCGACGAACGTAGAAAGAGACAGTTCGATAAAGAAGGAAGAAGGACTGAGAGTCGAGATGGTTGTAAAAAATTAAATGCCTACATATCGGTGAGATAAACTAATGCAACGTACAGAACCATAAGAGGCATCGCGGATAAATAGACAGTCAAGTGATGTTTGGTGTAGGGAGTAACGTGCCTGCCTATAAATCCGAGGTTCCCGGGTTCGAGTCCCGGCCAGAGTAACATTATTACGGTTTTTTCCACGATGGCTAATATTACTTTTTATAAGTAATATAGTTATGGGCAGCAAGTAACAAGTAAATCGAACTTGTGGAGTTGTGTTCTCCAACGATATTCTCAAACCCGAACCTGAGAATCGAGGATCGAACCGAAAACCGAAAAGGTGCCATCCTCGCTTCTCAGATTCTCGAGATCACATAGTCGAATTGAATATGTAAATATGTAATATTTACAAGAAGAGGGGTATAATAAGTTTCATAGAAAGAAAAAAAAATGTATAGGATAGGATGGGATCGAACCTGCGATATTTCATTCATGCTATTAGGTATGATATGTGACAAATATTACAATAAAAAATTGATCATGTTATCCATACTACTATTTTGTGTTAATTTTATATAATACACCTAAAAGAAGTATAATAAGAAATACTAATTAAAAAAAAAAAAAAATGTATAGGATAGGATGGGATCGAACCTCCGATATTTCATTCGTGATATTACGTTATGTGCGAAGCGAGTTGAAAACCGTGTTCAGACCGCCGATACAGTAACAGAAAACAGAGACGTCACCAGCGCTGTGGTGAAGAGCGCGATAGCGAGGCAGCCATGTTGGGATACAAATCGTCTCGACTCGATGCGAAAAGTTCCCGCAAGATTTTGGCCCGAAGAAGCAATATTTTCTTATACCTTTTTTTTCTAAATATTCCTCGCAAAATTTCCGACCCTGCTATAGAGCCCTTTTTTGGAATCTCGCTTCTGATAATTTATAAAAAAATAAGAGTGTACGTTTTTATAGAATAAATTCTTTCGTGGGCCGTTTTTCTAAAAAAGGGCTCTATAGCAGGACTGGAAATTTCATGAGGAATGTTTTAAAAAAAAGAAGTGTAAGAAAATGTGGCTTCTTCAGGTCAAACTATCGCGATCATCAAATTCTGAAAATACGCTGTTTGATTTCGTCTGTCTTCGTCTCTCCTGCAATTGTTGCGTCACCCTCTCTGTCGCACCGCCATTCGAGCGACAAGGAACTATCTGTCCTTGTTCTAGAGCTTCCTAATTTCGCCGCAAGTGTCGAAATTAGCGCCACTTTACCTCCTGCACACCCTTAAGGGGGCCGGTTCGCTTCGAGTGAGAGTGTGTGAGTGCGCCGACTCAAGCAAAGGAAAGCATGTAGGTACACGGATGTGCGAGAGAGAGGTCCGATTTCTGTTTTTAGATTGTGCGTCTCGATACTTGAATAAATGTACTTTTCGCGAATCATGCACCCACGAGCATATCATGCTACAGGGTGCATGATACCGCTTTTACTGTAATAAGCACTATACTTCGAAAAAAATATAGAAATAGGCATTGTAAGAATGAGACAGACGGGCTGTCGCTGATTCGGCGCAAAAATCACGGTATGTAAGAATTTTATCATCATACCTGGGATCATGCACCCTGTCGGAACACAAGAGGATGTCGTGTATATTCGATTTTTCGCAATTTAACAAGTCTTGAAGGAACAGGATCTGAAAATACGTCAAATACGGCTTGACAGGACGACGTGATGGAAAATAGTTCAGCGATTGCCCGCTAGGGGCGTGGATAGTGTTTTGCTGAAAAATGTTGGTAAAGACATAGCACTGCCGGTAAATGATATCTCCAATTTGACGAGGTAAAAGAGCAAGCGAATGACGCAGAGAGGCATGGTTGCCGATACGTATATACAGTTACGTTACACTGTTGCCACGTTTCCCTACATCAGGAAATCTTGAATGAATACGACCGAAACGTTTGGCGAGCGTCTGAATAATAGCCAGATGTTCGTGTAACATGTGGATACCTGGTTCGAGACTCTCGATATCTAGCAATTTTTTTTTTTCAATTTAATCAGTTTTTTACATTTACGTTTTTAAATTAATATTACTGAAATTAAATTTTCATATTTAATAATGATTGAAGAATTAAAAAAACCTTGCGCATGTGGCAACACTTCTTTTATATGTTGTAGCAGATGCCGCTTCAATTTCCTATATCAGGAAATGTTGAATGAATACGGCCGAAACTTGCGATGTTTGGCGAGCGTATGAATTTTAGCGAGAAGGATAATGAAGTGGAAGGATCAGGTTGAATAGAACATATACTGATACTAGCGGACCCGACAGACGTTGTCCTGTACAAAGTTGTACTACAAACGTCCATAACACAATCACAATCCGGCTGTCTGCCGGATCCAATGTAAAACATTCCAAGCTCAACAACAAGTTATAAATAAAAAATTAATTTAAAAAACATTTTGTAGTTTTTATTTTTGTAATATGTATGTACAACTGCATTTTGTAGGAGTGTAATTAAATAATTGTCTGAAGACTCACTGGTTAAAAAATAAACCAGTAATCTTTAATATGAAATCTATCTGATTTAACGCCGTATAATAGTTCAATAGGTATAAAAATACGTCTTCCTTGGTTTACGGTCCAGGAAGGAATGCCTCGTCGCCTCTTGAGTTTTCTCTCGAGCGTCGAAGCGTCGCCAGCCCTTATCTTTGTTTGGGTGACGATATTTTCCCTCCGTAGGCCCCGGGCCTGACACCCACCATGTGTCTTTTCCTTTTGTTGCCTTCAATTTTGTTTCGAAGTATTTACCATTTCAAAACGTACACTGCAACAAATCAAAGAATGTATATATGTTGTTATAATGTGATTGTTGCTACAAGACGTAGTGGTCCTACCATCTTTGTATTTTTCTCTTCGACGAGAAGATTTATTTTTTGGGTACAGTCCCAAAAGGTTGCGTGTACTAATTTCACAACCGGCTCCGTATTTCGCTTCTGAAAAATATATACATAACAGTTAATCACGGAGTCAAATTTGATAATAAATATCTCGGTTTGGTTAGGCTACATTATAATTTCCGTCACGTTGATATAAAATGATGTTTTGTATATTGTTACGGAGTACATTTACCGTTTGTTTCTTCGCTGTCCCGATGAACATATCTGGCTGACCCTCGTGTAATGTAATTTCGGCGTGTAGACAGGTATAGGAGAGAAGTCCTGTCGTCCCACCTTGCCGTATTGTCACGTCGCGTATCTGACATTTACTCCATTGCGTGCGGGTTTCTGCAACAAATTAAATAACGTGCCTCTTGTACACATATATGTAAAGTATATTTGCTGTTTGCAGAAATTGTAACTCACTAACGTGGTACTGCACATCATGTGTGCAGCCTGTGCTCGAGCAACTTATGTGATCGAATGATCAGCTAATATATTTGCTCTTTGCAGCAATTGTAACTCACTAACGTGGTACTGCACATCATGTGTGCAGCCTGTGCTCGAGCATCTTATGTGATCGAATGATCAGCTAATATATTTGCTCTTTGCAGCAATTGTAACTCACTAACGTGGTACTGCACATCATGTGTGCAGCTTGTGCTCGAGCAACTTATTTGATCTGATGATCAGCGGCTACATTTTCTATTCGTAAGTGGTGCTACACTTTACAGTGCAGCGCGACGCGGAGCAGGTGCAGCGTTACCGCTACCTGCAGAACGCGACCTTTTTCGCAAGCATGCTTTTTCTTCTATTAGGAATTGAGGCTCTCTAATCGGCATACCTCTATTAAATCTGCCATCGATTATTTCCGGTAACATGCATTCTAAATAAAATGTGATTAACTTTGGCTCCATTTCATTTAGCCAAAAGTTATCATCTCTCGCAACTTTTACATATTTCAACCCTTTTCGGGTCCATATGCAGAATATGCAATATTCTCTACCTGTGACATGTAGTTGACCTTGTACCTGATAGAAGTACTGGTGGCCTCTATTCAAGGTACTACCTGTTGCGTCTTCAAAGATCCTCTTTACATTTGGAAGACATTGAATTGCCTCCTCCGGTGTTAAATTTTCGGCCGTTTTGGGGCACTTAATTTCCACTATTCCATCTTCACCGATGATTCCATCGGGCGAAGCGCCTAGAAACGGAATTTTGCGGTCGATGAATAAACCACATTCCTCAATGTTTGCACCAATTTGTTGTTGTAGATCTTCACGGGCTTGTTGTTCACACTCTCGCCCGTAGTTTATCGCAGGAACGTTCAGCATCGGCTGATAGAGAAACGTCTTCACTGCATTTCCGCACGACGTTCCTCGTTTCCGACGGCATACTCGTCCGAAGTTGGACGCCGTCAATAATTTTGATTTATAAAAGGACCATCGTACATTGTTAATTTGGCCGATGGTCTCCCTTTCAATGTTCTCTCGTTCATTTTGCCACTTTTGCAGCATTTCCAAATGCTTTTCTTTCTCTAGATCACAAATATCTTCTGCCATATCTGGCTTCTCGGCGTTTGGGCCGTAATCGGTATCCTTGCCCGCGCGGAATTTTTTCCGTGTATACTGAGACGATGGTCTTTCTCTCTGCTTCTCGGCCCTTTTCATTTCTTCTTTCTTCCTTTTGCTGTCGAGTGTGCAAAGAACTATGCCCGGTTTCTTCTTCATTGCCATGTGCAGCCGCAGTAACACTTCTTTTGTGTTATACTGCAAAACAGCAGCAGCACATCTTCCTGTATACGATCCTCTGTCGCCGAGATGCAGTCTTTTTCCGCCGCTGTACTTTGCGATAATCCCGTTGAAGCTTTCTACAGGATTGTTGGTGGTGTTATATAGCAAGCTTTCCGAATGCGCCACTAATGGCCGAAGTAATTCTGTGATTTCTTGATATCTTCCGAGGTTCTTTAATTCAGGAACAATATTCCTTTCGTCCGTCTTGCGTTGTCCATCGCAGAAATACTGTAATTGTACACAGGCTGCGTGCTCCCCGAACACATGACTGGGCACATTTCGTATGTCGTTGTACAAAGCTCTGATTTTTTGCACAACTGGTCTGCTTTCGTTGTCTCTAAATTGTGCATCTTTTACGATGTCGGTACGCATTCGCCGAATGCTTCTTTCCACTATTCCTCTGAGTGGCCCTGGCGGAGTTTTTTTCACAACCTCCTTCATTTTACGGCAAAAATTCCGTAGGAGATGGTTGGTGCATTCAATTTTTTTAACGCGGATCTCGTTTTAGTACGGATCCGCGTCTAAAATTTTTTTATAGACACTGCTGTCTCCGTCAGAAATTAACGTCGAATAAACGAGCCCCCGTTTTTCGACGCTGGTCCGGAATCCTTCGAGAATTGCATCGCTTTCCATTGCGGTTGACGCTTGTTTAACACTCCAATTCTTGAAACAAGCGTGATTTCGAGGTGCTTCGTTCTTTTGCGCGGCGAGATAGCAGATTCTGCATCTTTTGTTCCTGACAGCGATGAATAATACTTTTCGTGTGTGGTACCCAATTATCGTACCGACTCCAGATAAAGAATTATATGTGCCGCTGCGATAGGATCTCTTCATCCAACTTCCGTCGGCCACGACGGTGATGTGAGGTATTCTTGATCCAGGAAGGACATCGCCTCTTTCGATGGCCAATCGTTTCTCTTCCTTGGCTGCTGCTGTCATTTCTTCTTCTGCCGCAATTAGCAGGTGTTTCACGATTTTGTCGTGATACTGCGTAAACTGTCTCCTCGACATGCAGGGTACGTTTATGGATGCCAGAAACTCCTCCATTTGTTTGAAGCTGCCTCCGCTCAAAATTGTTCCGGCAACGGCGCTCTCATTGATACCCATTTCGTCGTCCTCCTCGGGTTGACCGCGGATTTTACATTGGTAATTACACATGGTACATGTATAAATTAGGGTGGTCTTCAGACCATACCGTTTCTCGCCTGTCTTTTTCATGTACCGAATTCCACAGTCTTCCCTGTTTATGGAATGATCCCCTTCTTTTTGTAATTGACTGATTACATACTCCATATCCACGATAGCCGAGCCACTTGGGGAATGCGACTCTTGTTCTGCGAGTTCATTTCTGGTTACCTCTTGTATCTGCAGACTGTCGTCTGTACTCGCGGTTTCAGTCTTTTCATTCGACGGCACAAAAATCAGTGGATGCTGTTCTCCTCTTCGTCCGTCGGATGTGGACGGTTCCTGTATGGCTTCCTGCATCGCACTTCCTGCACGCTGTTTTGTAGATCGCTTCCTTTGCATCCACGTTCTTTTCCTCGAATATCGCCGCACGGAAAGGCTTATCTTCTTTCTTCCTGAACCTCTCCGTCTTTGATGCTGCTCCTCTTCGTAATCCTTGCGCATTTCTGCCTTTTCCAGATTCCTTTCTTCACTCATTTTCACAGATTAATGTCTATCACTGTCTATCACTGTGTATCACTGTTTCGCTGTGACACAGTTTCACTAAAAAGAAGAAAAAAAATAAATAAACTATATTTACAAATAGAAGTAAACTCGAATGTAGATGACACTTGTAAACAAGCTGAACTTTATCTGTGTGAAGGACTGTTCAACTCGTTGCCTCGAAGCAACGTTTTGTCTTTGTCTTGTTTACAGACACGAAAAATGGATGCAGTTCATGGCAGTGGTAAATGCGAACAGGTAAGTTTCTTGCATTATTCAGCATACAAAAATCTATAGGAATTACGTATTGGAAGTTACAAAATCGAAAAAATATTACCATTTATCGAGCGGTTTTGTAAAGCGGTTATTTACGCGTTTCGTAAATACTGGTATATTTTTTATATTTTCTCAAATATTCGATAAAAGTTGGGTTCTTTTTTTACATGAGAAGATCAATATGTTGCAAAAAATTGTTTCTTTTAATCAATTATGGAGTTTATGTATTTTTTTTTTTTTTTGGGCGGTCCCCATCTGCTGCGCAAAAACAGGTTCCACTGTAATGTTCTACATAATTTGCAGATAGAAATGAACGAAATGAGAGAGGAGTTATTCGAGGTGGAGTTGGAGAGGCGGTGGCAGCAGTATTTATTAAAAAAAGAAGAGGAAAGAAAAAAGAAAGAAGCGGAAGAAAAGAAAAAGAAAGAAGAGGAAGAAAAGAAAAAGAAAGAAGAGGAAGAAAAGAAAAAAAGGAAGAACAGAAAGAAACAAAATTTTTAACGCATAAAGATGTAAGTAAAATGTCACCCGTTCATTGTGCAAAATTCCGTACGTTTCTATGAAGAAGGTACCTCTTGTACCTTTACAATGTACTTTCTACTTACGTAGATACTATACGTCATGCATGAGTGTTTTTGTTCCACGATATTGAAATACCATTTTACTGTTTCAGATGAAAAAATTTTTAAAACATTATCGATACAGTTGGAACAGTTACAGAGGAGGAAGAGGAGGAAGAGGAGGAAGAGGAGGAAGGGGCGGAAGAGGAGGAAAAGGAGGAAGAGGAGGAAGCGGAAATATTATATATCAATTTTATAATTATAAAAAATAAAAATATAAAATATCGTAAATCGTTTCATTCTCCGTCCTTTTCCCCTCGCGCTGTTCTTCCCATAGAGATATTATAGATAGAGCAGGGGATAGCGCTATTCATATCTCTCTCTCTCTCTCTCTCTCTCTCTCTCTCTCTCTCTTATGTTCCTTTACTGCGCGCATGCGCGGGTAGAACGAGATAGATAGGATACCGCGGTTTTCTTTCTCTTTCTAGTGGAGGGACAGCGAAAAATCTTTCACGCTAGTCGAGAATCAGAACCTCGGCTGGAGCTGATTATTCGGCAAAAAGGAGAACCAACGCGTTATTAATTGCGTTCTAAGTTTTATTTCACCAACTTTTCTACGTTTCATTGATTTAAACTATATTTATAATATTAATCAAATATGGTCTTAAGTAGTTGTCCGCTGTTATAACGACATAATCTAAAGAAATGTCTGAAATATATGTAGTTTGTAGTGTTAAAAACAAAGCTATTGTGATATTATGATGTAATATACTTTAAAGTTTATTGTATATAAGTTTAATATGCGAAAATCTCAAGTTTTGAAATATGGGCAACGATTATTTACTGAACTATCAAGCGGTCTTAAGTAGCTGGCCGCCACTGTATATGATAAATGTAAAAATATAAAAATAAATGTATGTAAAAATATACACATGATGTGTATCATGTATCTAAATCGTTTCATTCTCCGTCCTTTTCCGCTCTCGCTGTTCGTCCGCGCTAGGCATGAATCAGAACCTCGGCTCAGCTCGTATTCATTCAATTTTTAGAACATACGAAATGCGGCAACAGTGTAATATAATCTGGCAACTATGCTTCCGCCGATACCGCGTAGTAGAATGAACAAGCACCACTTAGTCGGTAAAAGGAACAACGAATTTATCTACAAGCTAGTTGTGGTAAAAATTACCGACCCTGTGTTTACCCTTCAGCCCGTTTGTTTTCTTGGGGCGCCACGCTCGATTCGGAGGACACCTCAAACGGACCGGCCCCCTTAAGGAGGGAGTTCCGTTTGAGGCTTGCTCCGAATCGATCGAAGCGCCTTTTTAGACAAACGGGCGATAGCGAAAATAAATAAATGATAAATTGGACATTTGGTAACGCGACATCTGACGGCAGCACTTTCAGTTAAATTCTTTTTCTGTATTACCTATCAACCATCCCACTGTTCCGTCATTGTACTAAATAACAAATGAAAAGCTGGAAAGCATAATTGCCAAATTACATCGTTTCGTAACACTGTTGTCAAATCTATTACAATTCTTTTCATCTGTAAAAGAAGGAATTTGGTTTCAGCCTCGAGCAAGCTTCTGAATATACGTGCAGAACTATCGATAGTCGTTATGTCGATAGGTTTTGATAGTTTCATACCTTACTATTGATAACGATCGATTATTTTCGGTTTAAAATAAACCTCGAAAACATAATTTCCAAATCTCATCGTAGCAGGGTTCTGCCACCCGGTTTCTCAAACGTAAAAATTGACAGCTACAGATACTGATAAAGCAATATAGAAATATAGATAATCATAAAATAACAATTTGTGTAATTATTTAACTTCTTACTTATACTTTCAAGAACATTACGTATACATGTGGTTCCAGAATTACTGCAAGAATCGAAAATGTGAGGTGAAACAATTCTGAACAACAATTTCCTTTGCAAAAATATTGGATAGGGTTTCGTTTTTGAATTATTAACGAGAAAAACATCGACTAACCACAGCGCGCGCTGCGTTCTGCCACCAGTGTTGTCCGCCTGATATTAGTACAACTAATACCAATAATAAAATATAAACAATTAAGAACAATAAACAATATAACCAAATTACATGATATCACAGTAGAAGGAATAAATCTAAGTTTTTTTTTCGCTATTTGAAATGAAAAAGATTTTAAAAATTGTCCACATTAAATATAAAAAATGGGAGCCAGAATTGAAATTTATCAGTGGTCATCGCTGTTATTTCGGGGTTAGCGGGTTACAACGGGATCACCGCTGATCATCGGACCAGTCCTGGCCCTTCGATTTATGTAATCTGCTCTGTAGAACAACTGATGGATCGGCCGGGTCAATGACTGCTGCATAACATATGTTTTGTTTCTATACGGTCGGAAAAGGACAAAGCGAAAAACGACAGTGACTGTCTTTTTCTAGAAAAGGACAAAGCGAAAAGAGACAGTGACCGTGTGTAGAAAAAACATATGAAATGCACAATTCGTTGACCCGACCGTCCCATCAGCTATTCTGCGATACAGATTTCATACATCGAAGAAGGGTCAGGATCTGACCAAATGAAAGCAATGAACAATGACAAATTTCAATTCTATCTACATTTTTAGGCAATTCTTAAAATCTTGTTTAATTAAAATAGATACAAAAAAACAATATACATTTATTCAATCTGCCGGGATATCGAATAATTCGGTTATTTTCCTTGTTCTATAGGTACAAATTTCACACTATTGTTAACTTTTTATTTTTTATTTTCAATATTACTTTTATTTACATGTAATAATTGCATTATACATATATACCAGAAATGTAATTCCATTTTTTTTTTCGGAATAAATTTAGGAAATTATATTATACATTTTTGAATATAAATAAACTGTTCAATTATTATACTTTTTTTCGCCCGCTCGTATTCAGATGTCCTTTGTCCATACCATTTTTTTGGTTGACGTTCGTCGTGTTGCTCGTACCTCATATTCAGATCGTTTGATCCGTTTCTCATTTACGTCGGATTTGTGATCATTCGGCGTTCCACCTAACCAATTTACTCACTGTAAACATGTTTTCAAAAAACAAGATTAATATATTTTACACGTAGTATATTGTGGTAACTAGTATTATATTGTTCATCTTTTCGCATACTTACATTTCTTCATTACGTGCTACGAATTCAATTTATTATTATTCATAATTGTGCATATAATTTTTTCTAATGTAATTGTTACTGCTCCAAAAAAATGATTACAATTAATTTTAATATTATATTCAAATGTGTATTATCCCTCAGATTTAATAAAGCATGTTACTGTAAACATACAGCTGTTAACAATATTAATGTCAGTAGTAGAGCTAGGTATGTTCTGGATAAAGTGTGGGTGCTCCAAGGGGGGTGACGTCACGCGGGGCGGGGGAGGGGTGATGTCACACGGGGAGGGGTGGGGGTGACGTCATGGGGGAGTGACGTCGCGGTGGGTAGGGTAGGGGGTGACGTCACGCGGGGAGGGGTTGACGTCACGCAGGGGAGGGGGTGACGTCACGCGGGGAGTGGTGGGGGAGTGACATGGGGAGTGACGTCACGGTGGGGAGGGGGTGGGTTTGACGTCGTGTGGGGAGGGGGAGGAGTCGGTCACCCTCCCCTCCCTATGGTAACTGGTATCCAACGGTCGATAAATGTAGATGGTGCTGGCGAGGGAATATCGATGGTCGGTAAATGTATGTGGCGCTGGCGAAGGAATACCGAAGGTCGGTAATTGTAGATGGATGTAGGCGGTCGGTAAATGTATGTAGCGTTGGCGATGGAATACCATCCAATATTATCCAATAGCATATACTGTGAGTTATTAAATGTAGGCGGTCGGTAAATGTAGGTAGCGTTGGCGATGGAATACCATCCAATATTATCCAATAGCATATTATAATCTGCAAATGTGATTTCAAATATTATATTTTTAATACATTTATGCGCTATGCATAGCATTGTATGTATGCAATACAATCTTTCAGAAAAAGTTTCCTTTCTATCTCAGCGGTTCTTACAATGTACAAAGCAGGTGATACGCGAGATAATAGTGGGAAACCATGTGAATTGTTATCGTGATACTCGTGACGGTGTTGTGCGAATTGTCATCATGATGTTCGCGAGCATGATGATATAATAGTGGGAGACCGTGCGAATTGTTATCGTGATACTCATGAGGGTGTTGTGCGAATTGTCATCATGATGTTCGCGATGGTGATGAGATAATTGGGGGGTGGGCACACCTGGTCTCTGCAGAGGAGCACGATATGCATGGCGGGGGCGAAGCATATATAATGATGTTGCATGGTATCCCAACGATGAATAATTTCCTGCAACAATGTTGAAGTTGCCAGTGCATCATTTTTGCGGAGGGTCGTACATCCGCATGGATATTCGTAAGTGAGATTTCAAGCAGTATAACTTTTTCCTGCTAATATAGTTTTGCATGGTATGAAAAAATCATTTTTTGTATGATATTTCAGAATTTATACAAATTAAACATATGCAAACTGTGCGGCGGCTCCGCCGAATGGAGCGCCGCCGGCAGGAGATTTTATGGGCTGAAGCTGATTGGTGGGGGGCAGATATTTTCTGCCTCCGCCAGTTGTTTGGGGAGGTGGAGTACCTGGTGAGAATTGCTGTTAATAATATGATAGACAACTTCTGCTTTATGCATATAAATGATTAATTTATGTTTTCTTCCTTTTACAGGAGTGGTGATTCATCCCCCCATATTTATTATTATTATTACTACTATTATCATTATCATTATTATTATTATTATTATTATTATTATTATTATTATTATTATTATTATTATTATTATTATTATTATTATTATTATTATTATCATTATTATTGTTATTTCAAATTATTTAAAAAATTTATGTTTTTGTAATAAATATTATTATCCCCATTGTTATTATCATATTATTATTATCATTATTATTATCATTATTATTATTATTATTATTATTAAAAATTATTTAGAAATTTATACGTTTTTTATAATAAATTTTATTGTTTTGATGAAAAAAATATGTACATCTTCTTTCTGATCTTCAAACCATTCTCTGTATATTTTAAATATTTTTTTTACAAAGTATGATATAAAATAATATTTTTTCGCTGTATATTTTAAATATGCTAAAAAGCTAACATCTCACAATCTACAAAAAAATGTAATTTAACAAATATGATGTAAAGATAATATATTTTTTAACACATTAATATAATTTCACACATTTATGCAGTTTGTACAGCACCATGTAAAATGTTATCCATTGCATAGACTAACAATTCACAATCTATAAGCGAATTTTTATCGTAATACTTGTGAAGGATTCTACTAGCCTCGAGTTTATGTGTAATACAATTACGTTTTAAAATATTTACAAAATAGTTGTATTTTTCGTTGACAGTGCGTAAATTCTGACATAGCTCCACGTATACATGTTCGATACACTGATCAAGTTCCAATAAGAATGATACGGTTGGCGGTTTCATATATATGCATGTGTTATCTAATGTTATTTTTATAATGTTGCTGCTATACATTAGAACAACCTCGATCGTCAAATCAGAAATTAATAATGTTGCTGGGGGTGTAGCTGACGCTACAAATTGTTTGACGCTTTCGCGTTTTTCAATTAACGTCGTCCATGTTAGGTAAGACATTAGCAGCGCATTTCCCCGATTATCGCCAAGAATTATTTTCACGGCGGATACTGGCGCTGCAGTGATTCCAATATCCAAATACTTGTATGCAGTGGGCGTGAGAGCAAACCTCCTTCCAAGGATATGCGGCGTATAACGTGGATTACTGATGCTGTAAAGAAATGTGTCAAAAGAATTAAATGCGTAAAAAGAATTAAATGCGAAGAATTATCAACAAAATTTAATGTAATTAATACTTACACATTATTTATACATGCTTTATCCCCGGAGTCGGGGTTAGAGTTGGAGTTGGAGTTGGAGTTGTAATAATCCATTTTCACACTTTTTCACAAACTTTTTTCGCAAATCGGAACGCAGAACCCGTGATTGTTCTTAAGCGGCTGATGCGGTACTGTGGCGAAATATGTCTAATGTAAGTATGAGTGATTCGTAGGATGATATTGCATAGTGGTGGGGGGGGATTTGCATGCTGTGCATTCTGTAGTAACAATGTCTCGCGGTGATATCTATGAACAGAAGTTAAAAGATGCAAATGTTGCAAAGTGTCAATGTATGACCACTGCAGATTCTTATAAACGCAAATTAAACATCCTGTCAAGGACACAATATGCAGTAACAATATCTCGCGGGGATATCCATGAGCAGAAGTTAAAAGATGCAAATGTTGCAAAGTGTCAATGTATGACCGCTGCAGATTCTTATAAAATGCAAATTAAACATCCTGTCAAGGGCACAATATGCAGTAACAATATCTCGTGGGGATATCCATGAGCAGAAGTTAAAAGATGCATGTGTTGCAAAACATAAAATTAAGCATCGTGTCATGAGCACAATATGCAATAACAATGTCTCATGAGGATGTCCATGAACTGTGAAAGAGTGAAAAGAAATAAGATCCTCTTCTTTAAATTGTTGGTATCACTGAACATGTGCAAAAACGCGAAGTTTGCAAAACGCTGTGTCGAAGACGCTGCCGAACGTGACCAAACATGAATTGTGTGAAGTCTCCATTGTATAACATGTAGCAAAAAGCCGCACTTAAAATGCAATATCTTTGGTGATACATTCAGTGATATCGAGAGCATTATCGTATCAATAATCATATTGTGCCAATAAAAATAGCGGTATGGAGCATCAAGAGCATCATGAGCGTGAGCTGCACGAGCAGGCTGTCCGGTTAAGATCAAAGGAAGAATATGATGTATGGGAACAGCGAATTGGTGATTATCTCGAATCGTTGGAGGAACGTGGTAGAATCAAAACACCACGATTATCGATTGGCATACAACAATCATTGATTGCACGTATCGCTAGATTGGAAAATTTAAAAGATCTGACGCGCAATCGTTTTGTGCATGTGGGTGCTGGGCACAGCGCAGGACTCAGATGGCGTGAAATTGATACGGCTTTCGCCAGCCGTATACTCACCGGCGCAGTGATAAATTCTAAACACATTGAACCTCGCAATTTTCTTGAAGATGCTAGAGAGATTGTACTAGACCATGTGCGGAACGTCGTGCAACAACATGATAGTGTAAAAATAAATACTATATTAAATGGGGAATTTGTGGCCGGTGACAAACATGCAAACAAAGGCGTTAACACAAAAAACTGTGCACTTTTTCGCTTGTCCGACCTGCATGAGTGGTATGATTTGCACGTTCTCGAGCCTACTCTAGCATCCTTGGACGAGTTTCAGGAACGCGATAGTGGGTGGGCGTTTTCACGGATACTTAACTTAATTGTTAATGTAAATAAATATAGTCCGTTGCATGTGGGATGTAACATTCAGTTGCCACGACAGATACAACTAAAGAAGGCGGTAATCAGCGTAAGATCTAGAGACGATGCATGTTTTGCATGGTCTGTGGTGGCTGCTCTGCATCCAGCCGAAAGGAACGTGTGTGTGACATCCTCATATCCTCATTATACATCTGTGTTGGATACCCGAGGTATTGAATTTCCAATGTCATTAAACCAGATCAAAAAGTTTGAACATGTCAACAACATCTCCATCAACGTATATGCCATTGAGGAAAAGAAGATACTACCGATACGACTCACTGATAAGAAAATGGCGAGACATGTTAATTTGCTCTATATTGAAGGAGACAGCGGCGTGGGACATTTCGCTTGGATCAAGAACTTATCCCGCCTTGTGAGCGCACAATTGAGTAAACATTGTGGACGAAAATACTTTTGTGATAGGTATGCTCAATAACTCTGTAAAATATTTCATGTTGAAAAATTAACAATATATCTTCTTAATGCAGATGCTTGCACTATTTTACTTCGAATGAGAAGTTGGAAGTTCACATCGCCTATTGTGAGAAGATGAACGATTATGCAGTTGTATTACCGAGCAATGACAATAAATGGCTCAGCTTCAATAACTATAACATGAAGCAGCGTGTTCCGTTTATCGTGTATGCTGATCTGGAATGCATTCTGGAAAAGACAGATTATGATCGGGCAGCGTCTGTACACATGTATCAGCATCATAGGGTATTTAGTATTGGATACTACGTGCGGTGCTCGTATGACGACTCGTTATGTGCGTTTGAATATCGTCGCGATCCTGATTGCATTTCATGGTTTGTCAAGCAGCTGGAAGTATTAGCGCATCGCGTAAAATCCATTTTATCATGCAATGTGCCTATGGAAAATTTATCGGCTGAACAATGGCAAAATTTTAATAGTGCAGCGCAATGTCATATATGTGAAAAACCGTTTGCACAAGATGATGTGCGGGTACGCGATCATTGTCATTTAACCGGTCGGTACAGAGGTCCTGCACATTCAAATTGCAATTTAAATTATAAAGACATGTTTTTCATCCCCGTGGTGTTTCACAATTTATCCGGTTACGATTCGCACTTTATTATCGAGGAGATCGCCACTTCATTTGAAGGCTCCATCAATGTATTGCCAATAACAAAAGAGAAATACATTTCATTTACAAAAAATGTCCAGAAAACGAATGAACAATCTGACTCGCGAAATTGTATAAAATTGCGATTTATCGATTCCTTTAAATTTTTAAATACAAGTCTCGATAAATTGGCATCTTTTCTTAGTGCGGATAAACTTCGAATTGTACGTTCTGAGTTTCACGAATTATCTACAGAGGACTTCGATTTGCTGACGCGAAAAGGTGTGTTTCCGTACGAGTACATTGACTGTGTTGAAAAGTTGGAAGAATTATGCTTGCCACCGCAAGACTCATTTTACAGTTCGCTGGCTGGTGAAACTGTATCTGAGCACGATTACGCGTATGCTGTCAACGTGTGGGAGCAGTTCTCCATTCAAACGCTCGGCGAGTATAGCGATTTGTATCTAAAGACCGACGTCTTGTTGTTGGCCGATATTTTTGAAAATTTTCGTGATAGTTGCATCTCAAGTTATGGACTCGATCCTGCGTATTACTACACTCTGCCTGGTTTTACGTGGGATGCTATGCTGAAGCATACGCAGATCAATTTCGAACTTCTTACTGATATCGACATGGTCATGTTTATTGAACGCGGTATACGTGGTGGTTTGAGTCAATGTTCCAACAGATATGCATGTGCCAACAACAAATACATGCGGTCATACGATCCATCGAAACCATCGACATACTTAATGTATTTCGATGTAAACAATTTGTACGGCTGGGCGATGTGCCAACCACTGCCTTACGCCAATTTTCAGTGGATCGACAACAGTCGCGATTTTGATGTAATGGTTGTAGCGCTAGATTCGCCGGTGGGATACATTCTCGAGGTTGACTTGGAGTATCCGCATCATCTTCATGATGCGCACGCAGACTTGCCCTTCTGCCCAACGCGTGACAAACCACCTGGAAAGCGTCAAGAAAAACTCCTTGCGACTCTATACGAAAAGGAACGTTATGTAATACATTATCGCAACCTGCAGCAATGTATTCGCCATGGTCTTCGTGTAAAAGAAATTCATCGCATATTACAATTCTCGCAATCTCCTTGGCTTCGCAATTATATCGAGTTGAATACGAAATTTAGAACTCAAGCTAAAAATGAATTTGAGAAAAATTTATACAAGTTAATGAATAATGCGGTATTTGGAAAAACTATGAAGAATGTGCGCAACCATGTCGATGTAAAATTAATAACAAAATGGGAAGGAAGATATGGGGCGGAGGCAATGATTGCGAAACCAAACTTCCACAGTCGAAGTATTTTTTCGGAAAACTTGGTAGCAATCGAACTGCGTAAACTGGAGATAAAATTTAACAAGCCAATCTATGTAGGTATGTGTATACTAGATATATCGAAGGTTTGTTTGTATGAATTTCATCATGAATACATGCTGCCCTTGTATGGCGATACCTGTAAATTGATGTACACCGATACAGACAGTTTAATTTACCATATTAGTTGTGAAGATGTTTATGCGAACATGAAACGTGATATTAACCGCTTTGACACGAGCGATTATCCTGCAGATAATGTATATAGTATTCCGCTTGCTAATAAGAAAGTGCCAGGTTTAATGAAAGATGAAAATAATGGTGCGATTATGACTGAATTTGTTGGATTGAGAGCGAAGATGTATGCCTACCGAGTTGATGGCAAGAAAGACACTAAAAAGATAAAAGGGGTAAAAAGTAATGTTGTAGCACGAACTATAACGTTTGATGATTACATGCGGTGTCTGAGAGATGTGGTTGAAAAGAGTCGTTGCCAATCGTGTATAAGATCCAAGTTGCATGAGGTGTATACGATATCGGAAACAAAAATTGCTCTGAGCCCATATGATGATAAGCGACACCTTGTGTCAAACTGTGACGAGACGCTACCGTGGGGGCATTATAAAATATCGCTTTAAATGTATACCTTCCAAATAAAAAACTCATTTTTGTATAATGTAATGATTATATATTTGTAAAAAAATTTTACACACACATTGCAATACAAGATTATGTTACAAAACATTACTTTTATGTATCCATGAATTGTGTGAGTTATTGAATCCAAGCCATTTTACATAAACATTATCTCCCTTCTTGCGCAGCACTTTTTCAACGAGATACACGTCGGAATTTGCAACATGGTGCAACTCGTGCTCGTAGAATCCTCCAGCGATTGGTTTTCCACAAACATCTTTCAATAGATATGTTACGGGATTAGTTTTCTGTACCTTGGAGATTGTAAATATTTCGGTGCTCCAATTTGGTGTATAACCTTTTTCAAAGATTGTCTTAAATTTGCTTACACGTACTGCATTTCCCACTTTGAAGCGTGCGGGAGCGACAATCTTTACATGATTATACACCGTTCTTAAGAGCTTTTTGGCGCTTGCTGGTGTTACATCGATGGGTCGCATGTTGATAGTTCGATGCTTTCGCATGTTGTAATTTGATACAAGATGCTGCAACGAGTCAACCCATTTATAATTTCCATTAAGCGTAAACAGTTTCCACATATCGTTTTTAAGCGTGCGATTGAACCGTTCCACAACCGATGCTTTCATCACTGAATACGTTGAATAATGATGTATGTTGTGCCTTGTTAAAAGTTTTTGCATGCTTGCGTTGTAAAATTCCTTTCCTCTGTCTGTCTGCAAATTTTTTGGACATCTTCCGCCATCCTGACGTATCTCTGTGAACGCGACAGAAACATCATTTCCACTCTTGGTTTTGAGTGGCGCGGCCCATGCATGCTTACTCAGCACATCGATAACGGTGAGTATGTAATGGAAGCCCCTGTTACACCGTGTGTAAGGTCGCATCTCGACCACGTCTGCCTGCCATAGGTCGTCGTACCCGCGCACTATGACGCGTCTACGTGGAAACCTTCTTCTCGCCGGAGCATGCAATTCCTTCACAAGACATCGTTTCTCAGAACTGGGGGTTTTCTTCTCAGCCATGTATGATTTATAACTGGAGGAAAAATGTTGCGAAGACTTGATGTACACTTCTTATCAAACACAAAAACATGAAAACGTCCAAACATGAAAAACATCGTGTTAAACACCAAAAACATCATGTTTAAACATCAAAACATGTAAAAAACATTGCAGCATCGTGTTAGAAAACATCATGTTAAAAAGCAGCAAGTTACATCGTCAGAAGGTGTGATATGTGAAACTATTTTTGCATATTCAACATCTGATTGTGCAGCTCTTTAATATCTCTCTCCAATTTATTCAATTGATCTTTTATGCTCTGCATGTGCTCTTCAAACATGACCATCTTTTTGTCGAATCCGTCTTGTCCATCCTTTATAATTTTCAGACTCTGCTGCAAATACAATTTGTTGATGGCATCGCTATCCTCTACAGGTGGTGCTACGCGTCGAATTTTGCGCGACTTTGCATCATAATTGGTTCCAACGATACAAAGAGCGTTGTCATGTACATAACTTCTGACTATTCCATTCCAATGATAGTATGATTCCGTTCTTCCGAGCGACGATCCAAACTTGTTGATTGGCATTTCGATGTCGATTGATTGTATTGCCAAAATGTAACTTAATTTATAATGAGCCCTGCCTCGCGAAGTTCCTCGATTATTGATAGCATCTCATTATCGTGTGCATTATGGCCGGCTTGACGCGAAGCCTCGAGCAGTCGAAGCCGATCAACCAGCTCGTTGGGATCGTTCCAGTGAACGTAATCAATCTTGTTATTAGTTAATCTTATGGAACATGGCATGCCCTTTCCAATTTTCCCATCTTTCATCAAAGGCTTGATTACATAATTATATTTGTATCCTCTGTTGCCCAATGTTTTGCCATACATATTGTGATTGTGTTTATGCGCGCTCGTTGTCAGCAGTATGTTCTTGTACTTCTGTTCATCTTCCTCGGTATACATATCGCTATCGGGAATTTTCTTAAATATCAGTTCATAAAGGCCGTGCGTGCCAACATATCGTATACCATCGATAATTATGTTATCGGCATTGTCCACGTCAACACGTTTGTTACCGAGCATCAGCCCATCATTGCCAAGATAAACACCGTACACGTAATCCATACCAGTCTCTTGGTCACCGCGTAATACAGGTGCGATATATTTTTGACTCAATGGGCCGAGGTGACTCCGCAACGTTTCTTGACCCTCCGATGTTTGCAGCTGGTTTCGAACAGATGTTGCGAGCCAATTGTTTGTAGTTTCAAAAACGTCCTCGTTTGATATGCTTGTTGATATTGTCTTAATTGGTGTAGAGGCCATTGCCGGCATATTGGGTAAACTGTTTAATCTTGGTCTTTTCGATTTTGGTGGTGTTGAAAGATTTAGCTTAAGATTTAGTTGTCTTTTATCTGGTCTCGCATGTTCCTGGATATTTTGAATGGATAATGTTTCACTTCCGATATCGGTACTGCTGTTTACATCGCCGTCGCCGTCGTCGTCGTCGTCGTCGTCGTCGTCGTCGTTGCCACCATTTTTTAACGTGTTGTTAGCAATTTTCTTCAACGGTTCCGTAACAGGCTTAAAGTGTTTTTCCAACGCAATCTCTTCCTCAATTTTACCAGTTTTTAATTCTCGATACTTTTTGCGAATCAAGTCGCTCGTTGCCGCAATCTGTTTCGCTATCCTCTCACGATCTTCGATATTGCAGCTGTTCATGTTGGACCGCTGTTTTGTCGACGTGTAGGCAATAACTGAGCGTGTTACGATATTGCAAAGTCATTAAATCCTTTTCTATAACGGCCATTTGATAAAGCGCTGTCTTTGTCAATTACTACAAATCCATATTTTTCTTGCCAGCAAGTGGTACACAATTTACAGAAATTCTCGAAAGTCATGTCTGTGTTTACGTGATCGTTATACGCATGTTTCAAATTTGTGCCGTCTTGTTTGAACATGATCAATAGATTCGCGTTGTCGCGTATTAGATGCTTCGGTATCCTTGCATATGTCTGACAAAGATAAAAGCAGTCGACGTCCGCATGTCTGCCCATTGCAAAGTATTCTCTTACCACGTCTTGCTTATCGCATGCCACGTCATCAAAGATAAAAATGGAATTCGGAAGTGCCTCGCTTGGCGGAATGACGTCGCTGTTATTCGAAAATGTGAAATAACCAATTTCTTCTATTGGTGATAGTATATTTTCTAGATATCGATATTTCGGTTGCTGCAATGATTTCGAGTACACGTATACGTTTTCGAAACGAACACCGTGTGGGCTTTCCAACAAACTAATCAGCACGTTTGTTTTGCCGCAATTCGAAGGCCCACAGATGATACCTCGTATAGAGGTTGGCAGCATACTTCCATGTTTGCGTGCCTTTTTCTCTGGCTGCACCTTTTTGTCTACATTAGTCACTTTGATTGTAGGTGATTGATGCGTAAACCGCATCTTTTGCTGATGCAATACAAATGAATGTAATATTGGGGGAGCTGTCCTACTATAAGAGATGCATACAGCTGAAACGATCAGTATTCAAAATGCCTTTCTATCTGTCGGATTGTGGTGATATTTGTGATTTAACCGTTGAACAATTGCAATACATACCTAAAATTATTTTACTACAACAGTTTTATAATCACATTGATTATTTGTGGGATAAGCTTCCTGATCATATTAAGGCAGATTCTGAGATTCGGCAGCATCGTCGGTGTATGAAACACTACAACTTGCCGAATCAGCAAACGCACATTGATGGTCCGCCGCCATTGATAAAGAATTGCGGCGAATGTCAGCGAAAATTGGAAAAGGCCTGTTAAATCGTGCTATAAACGCACTTCCGCTTGAATTACATATCCCTGGTTATCAGTTTTGCGGCCCGGGGACGCGCTTACAAAAACGTTTGGCGCGAGGCGATCAGGGTATTAATCCGTTGGATGCGGCGTGTCGCGAACACGACATAGCATATTCACAAAGTAACGATCTCGTAAACCGGCACGCGGCTGACAAAATCTTAGCAGCGAAAGCACGAAAACGCATTACTGCGACAGATTCCAGTCTCGGGGAGAAGGCTGCTGCTACTGCCGTTTGGGCGGCTATGAAGGCTAAGACGAAATTCGGTATGGGCTTGAAAAAGAAAAAGAAAAGTGCAGCGAAGAAACGAATACTTCCGATGGCGAAACGTGGCGGTATCCTACCGATTCTACCATTGTTAGGAGTTATCGGCTCATTAGTTGGCGGGGCAGCAGGAGTTGCGAAAGCTGTGAACGAGAAGAAGGCCATGCAACGTCAGCTGGAAGAACTAAAACGTCACAATCGCACCATGGAAGGCCATGGGATTTATCTCGCACCATACAAACGCGGGCGGGGAGTCTCAAAGAAAAAAAAACGACGAAATTAAAAATGCCTGAGGGTGTAACTACCAATGTGCAGCTGCAACAGCTGGCAAAGCGCATGCGTATTCCATATTTTAGGGGTATTTTTATGCGTAATACTCTGCCGGTGGAGGGGGTATGTTGGAATGAGAGCGGAATCGTAAATTTAGACAATGCCGAAGGACCTGGGACTCATTGGGTGGCGTATGCAAAGAAGGGAAATCGTGCCATATATTTCGACAGTTTTGGCAATCTTCGGCCGCCGAGGGAACTGGTGCAATATTTAAAGAATTGTGTAATCGAATACAATCACATGCCTTTTCAACGTTATAATCAGAGCAATTGTGGGCAGCTGTGTTTGCAGTTTCTGCATGCGGTTAACAATCAGTTTAAGAATGGTCATTCCACACTTTAACTTCAGTGTCTGTTTGAACATGTCGCTGACATTTACACTTACTGGGAAAAGTAGCATTCTCGCAGTAAGCTACTTCCCAGCCGTGGATTTGAGCGATGGCGATTACGAGCTCGGCCTTACGGACTTTGAAACTTATTATACGATACCGAATGTAAACTTGTCAAATAATAAATTTTATTACGATAATGATGATAAGGAAGTCATTATTCCCGAAGGATCATATGAGCTGGATGACATTGGCGTATATTTAAAACGATTGCTTTCACAAGATAATGAAGGAAACCCCATGATACTTAGAGCTAACAGCAATACGATGAAGAGCGAAATCATGTGTGATTATTGGATAAATTTTACCAAACCCAATAATATTGGAACGTTGTTGGGATTTTCGATGAATCGGTTGCTGGAACCGCGACGGTGGCACGAATCGGATTCGCCGATAAATATCATGAGTGTAAACATTATTCGCATTGAATGCAATGTGACGGCGGGTGCGTACAGCAACAGCATGTGCGTGCACACGATACATGAGTTTTCGCCTGCCGTTCCGCCAGGATATAAGATATCGGAAAGGCCTGCACAGATCATTTACCTTCCGATTACTGCCCGCAGCATTTCGGATTTGACGATTCGTGTGGTGGATCAAGACGGCCGGCTGCTCGATTTTCGGGGAGAACAGATCACTGTTCGGTTGCATGTACGAAGACGACAACTGTAACGGGAGATGCTTGTGTTGTGTGAAGCGGAGCAGGTGAAACAGACGAAACGTGAAAACAGGGGGAAAACAATCTGGCCGCATAAGAAATTCGCTACATCGAACATTGGTTTTCTAAAATCGCAAACGAAACGTGAAAACAAGGAGAAGACAATCCGATCATCTAAGAAACTCACTACATCGAACATTGACTTTCTAAAATCATTGGGTTTTGTTGTGCGAAATGGCTAATATATTAAACATTGGAGGTGAACCAATCTTTGATGACAGCATCGTTAAGATTGAGACTCACACATACAATCCATACGCCAATGCAGCGTTTCGGCATAACGATGAAATAAGGATACCTATACAACAGCAAGATTTATACACGTTGCCCTGTGAGAGCTTCCTATACGTTGAAGGAAGATTGGTGATAAAGAAACCGGACAAAGAGTTTGAAGCACACTTTGGAAATAATTGTGTCGCATTTATGTTTGATGAAGTTCGATATGAACTCAATGGTGTGGAGATTGATCGTAACAGAAACGTTGGAATAACAAGTACTATCAAAAACTTTGTATCATTGACATATGATAAAGCAGCAATTTTGCGGAATGCTGGATGGGCTGTTACGTCGGACATATCAGGCGGATACTTCAACTTTTGTGTACCGCTCAACCTGCTGTTAGGTTTTTGTGAGGATTACAAACGCATAATTGTCAACGCGCGTCACGAATTGATTCTTATACGCGCGCGCAGTGATAACAATTGCATCATTGGAAATCCTGCATTGGAACCGGAAGTCGAATTATTTAAAGTACAGTGGCGAATGCCTCATGTTATACTGAATGAGGTGAATAAATTGTCGTTGCTGCGGATTTTAGAAAGTGGAAAATACCTAAGCATGAGTTTTCGCTCGTGGGATCTGTATGAGTATCCTTTACTGCAAAGTACGACAAAACATTCGTGGGCAGTTAAAACTGCGACTCAGCTGGAGAAACCGCGATACGTTATTTTTGCGCTACAAACTGGCCGGAAGAATATCATGTCTCAAGATGCGGGCATCTTCGATCATTGTAACTTGACCAATGTGAAACTTTATTTAAACTCTGACTTTTACCCATATGATGACTTGAATCTTGATTTTAGCAAAAACAGATATGCGATTCTTTTTGATATGTATGCACGTTTTCGTAAAGCTTATTACGGATACGACTGTCACGAAACGCTTTGTAATGTGATTACATTTTTGATATATGGGCCTTTTGTAGTTATCGATTGTTCGCGACAGAATGAATCAATCAAGAGCGCCGCTGTGGATGTACGAATAGAATTTGATTGTCATGAAAATGTACCGGCAAACACTACAGCCTATTGTCTTATTTTGCATGATCGCGTCATTGAATACTGCCCGCTGTCTAACGTTGTGCGCAAAATCACATAAATTTTAACATCTACAATAAAACTATACAGATATTGAGTTTTCGAAAGAGTTGTTGGAACTAATGCTGTAACCACGTGAAGATTTTGCATATTTAAAATGTATTACATAACTTTATTAAATAACTTCATTACTAACATTATGATTGTAATTACAATTTGGAAAATAAAATTTGCGATATAGTTATATAATGTTTCAATATGTGTTATCCTCCTGCAATGCCTGATGTCCTCCATAATGGGCGTCTCACTCCATCATCATAATAATCCTCCAGATACTCCTCCTCCCCAAACAATTTCCGCAAACAAAAATAATCATTTGCAATGTTCCGAAAAAAGATCTCGTCGAGAAACTTGACGTTCCGCTTTTCAATACGTTCTCTTCGCACCTTCGCACGCTCACGACGAGTCAAATAAAACATCCAAGTTAAGTAATCGTTTATCATCCTCTGTAGACAGAAAAGATACATTAAACATGTATATACATACATCAATCAAAAGAAATTGTTCACCATATCTGTAACAATATCAACAATTCTCACCCTATCCTGCCAGTGGATTACCTCTTCAGTACCGTACTCCTCCTCCCCAAACAGTCTCCGAAAACAAAAGATGTCATCATCAAAGTCCCAATCGCTCTTCTTAAAAGGGATGAATTGTCTGAACTGATTTGGTTGTGCAGATGGGTGATCAAAAAAGAGGGGGGAAAGATAAATTAAACGCGCGCATGTGTGTGTGTGTGTGTGTGTGTGTGTGTGTGTGCATCTTGCAAAGGAAATTGTTCTTAACGGCAATCCTCACATTAGGTGCATTCTCATCCTTAACCGCTGTGCGACAATCGTTAAGCATCACCCTATCTTCCCAGCTTAACGCAGCTTCATAATCACGTTGTTTCTTCGACCGCTGCTGTGAAAAAGGCGCGGCCTTAACAATCCTCACATTATAATCATCCTTCGGCTCTGGGGGAGTAGAGTCAATCGGCCATTGCTGTAAAACGAGGAAAGGATCAATAAAACATTTATGGAAATTGTCTGCCATGTCCTTAACAACAATCCTCACCGCATATTCCTCCTCTCCAAACAGTCTTCGCAGAAAAAATATATCATCACCCCACCAATCCTCCTCCCACAACATGTGGAGCATTCGACGATCGTTTTGGCGTGCCCATCTGACTTTCTTCATGTGGTCTATAAAGATCCCACCTTAAAACAGCGCAAAATGGTTTCCTCATACTACACAAAACATATTGGCAAACAAATTATTAATGACTTGAAATCACACTTACGTCCATCTCTTCCGGTATAATAGCTGCAGCTGTCACACAGTTTAAACATTTTTTCACCACTGGCAATTTAAAACTTGCGCTTTACTGCAGCAACCTTTTATACATTTCACCTCCATCATACACATCACACCCCCAGACCGGGCGTGGCCACTCCCTATTATCTTCCCACCTTCGCCAGTATCATGATGGCAATTAGCTTGTCACATGCCGAGCGCGGCCTCCCCCCTATTCGGGCGTGACAACCTATCCTATTATCTTCCCCGCCTTCGCGAGTATCATGATAACAATTCGCTTATAACAAACCGGGGCGCGGTCGTCCCTATTATCTCATCATGTTTGCACATCATTTTGCTTTATAGATTGTAAAACTTTTTTGGTACAAGATAACGCTGTATGCGTATGGTGTCATGCAGAGTACATAAATGTGCTAACAACATCTTATTTTACATCATATTTGTAGATTACAATATCAATTATATTGCAAATAAACTTTTATTTTCTAAAATCGCAATTACGGTCATAATGTTAATAGTGAATTTATTTAATAATGTTATGTAATAAATTTTATAAATGCACATACTCCTCATACTCCTCCCCGAACAATTTCCGCAAACAAACATTTGCCGACTGTCGACATTTAACAAACCTTCAACATTCCCCAATAGTGCCATCTACAATTACCGACCTTCGATATTCCTCACCAGCACCATCTACATTTACCGACCATCGATATTCCCTCACCAGCGCCATCTACATTTACCGACCATCGGTTCCCCTCCACATGTGACGTCAAACCCACCCCCTCCCCACCGTGACGTCACTCCCCTCTCCTCCCCGCATCACGTCACACCCCCTATGACCCCCATGACGTCACTTCCTCCCCTCCAGCGTGATGTCACCCCCCTCCCCCCTCCCCATGTGACGTTGCCCCCTTCCCCTCCACGCGTGACGTCACCCCACCCCCGCCCCGCGTGACGTCACCGCCCCTCGGAGCACCAACACTTGATCCAGAACATACCTAGTACATCTACTTATTTGCTTCGGTCTCGTCGAGCGTACAGGTTCCAGCCGCGTATTGCTTCGGTCTCGATTAGCCTACAAGTTCCAGCCGCGTATTGCTTCGGTATCGTCGAGCGTACAAGTTCTTGCCGCGTATTGCTTCGGTCTCGTGGAGCGTACAGGTTTCAGCCGCGAATTGCTTCGGTCTGGATGTGCGTTCAAGTTCCGGCCGCGAATTGCTTCGGTATCGTAATGCGTACAAGCCGCGTATTGCTTCGGTCTCGTCGAGCGTACAAGTACTAGCCGCGTATTGCATCGGCCTCGTTGTGCGTACAAGTTCCAGCCGCGTGTTGCTTCGGTATCGTTTCGCGTTCAAGTTCCAGGCACGTTTTGCGTCGGTCTCGTCGGGCGTACAAATTCCAGCCGCGTATTGCTTCGGTCACTTTAAGCGTACAATTTCCAGGCACGTTTTGCTTCGGTCTCGTTATGCGTACAAGTTCCAGCCGCGTATTGCTTCGGTCTCGCCGAGCGTACAGGTTCAAGCCTGGAATTGGTTCTGTCTCGTTCAGCGTACAAGTTCCAGCCGCGTATTGCTTCGGTATCGTTCGCATGCAAGCCCCAGCCGCGTATTGCTTCGGTCTCGTTGTGCGTACAAGTTACAGCCGCGTATTGCTTCGGTCACTTTAAGCGTACAATTTCCACCCACGTATTGCTTCGGTCTCGTTATGCGTACAAGTTCCAGCCGCGTATTGCTTCGGTCTCGTTGTGCGTACAAGTTCCAAGGGCGTATTGCTTCGGTCTCGTCGAGCGTACAGGTTGCAGCCGCGTATTGCTTCGGTCTCGACGAGCGTACAGGTTCCAGCCACTTATTGCTTCGATCTCGTCGAGCGGACAAGTTCCAGCCGCGTATTTGCTTCGGTCTCGTCGAGCCTACAGGTTCCAGCCGCGTATTGCTTCGGTGTCGTCGAGCGTACAGGTTCCAGCCGCGTATTGCTTCGGTCTCGTCGAGCGTACAGGTTCCAGCCACGTTTTGCTTCGGTCTCGTCGACCGTACAAGTTCCAGCCGCGTATTGCTTCGGTATCGATACGCGTACAAGTCCCAGCCGCGTATTGTTTCGGTCTCGTCGAGCGCACAAGTTCCAGCCACGTATTGCTTCGGTCTCGTTGTGCGTACAAGTTTCAGCCGCGTATTGCTTCGGTATCGTTGTGCGTACAAGTTCCAGCCGCGTATTGCTTCGGTCTCGTCGAGTGTACAAGCTGCAGCTGTGTATTGCTTCTGTCTCGTCATGCGCACAAATTCCAGCCGCGTATTGCTTCGGTCTCGTTTAGCCTACACGTTCCAGGCGCGTATTGTTTCGGTCTTGTTTAGCGTACAAGTACCAGCTGCGTATTGCTTCGGTCACTTTAAGCGTACAATTTTCAGGCACGTATTGCTTCGGTCTCGTCGAACGTTTATGTTCCAGCCGCGTATTGCTTCGATCTCGTCGAGCGTTCAGGTTCCAGCCGCGTATTGCATCGGTATCGCCGAGCGTACAAGTTCCAGCGGCGTATTGCTTCGGTCACCTTAAGCGTACAAGTTCCAGGTACGTATTGCTTCGGTCTCGTTGTGCGTGCAAGTTCCAGCCGCGTATTGCTTCGGTCTCGTCGGGCGTACAAATTCCAGCCGCGTATTGCTTCGGTCACTTTACGCGTACAATTTCCAGGCACGTTTTGCTTCGGTCTCGTTATGCGTACAAGTTCCAGCAGCGTATTGCTTCGGTCTCGTCGAGCGTACAAATTCCAGCCGCGTATTGCTTCGGTCTCGTCGAGCGTTCAAGTTCCAGCCGCGTATTGCTTCGGTCTCGTTGTGCGTAAAAGTTCCAGCCGCGTATTGTTTCGGTCTCGTTGTGCGTACAAGTTCCAGACGCGAATTACTTCGGTATCGTTATGCGTACAAGTCCCAGTCGTGTATTGCTTCGGTATCGTTATGCGTACAAGTCCCAGCCGCGTATTGCTGCGGTCCCGTCGAGCGTACAAGTTCCAGCCGCGTATTTCTTCGGTCTCGGTATGCGTACAAGTTCGAGCCGCGTATTGCTTCGTTCTCGTCGAGCGTACAAGTTCCAGCCGCGTATTGCATCGGTCTCGTCGAGCGGACAAGTTCCAGCCACGTATTGCTTCAGGCTCGTTGTGTGTACAAGTCCCAGGCGCGTATTGCTTCGGTCTCGTCGAGCGTATAGGTTCCAGCCACGTATTGCTTCGGTCTTGGTATGCGTACAAGTTCCAGCCTTGTATTGCTTCGGTCTCGTCGAGCGTACAAGTCCCAGCCGCGTATTGTTTCGGTCTCGTCGAGCGCACAAGTTCCAGCCACGTATTGCTTCGGTCTCGTTGTGCGTACAAGTTTCAGCCGCGTATTGCTTCGGTATCGTTGTGCGTACAAGTTCCAGCCGCGTATTGCTTCGGTCTCGTCGAGTGTACAAGCTGCAGCTGTGTATTGCTTCTGTCTCGTCATGCGCACAAATTCCAGCCGCGTATTGCTTCGGTCTCGTTTAGCCTACACGTTCCAGGCGCGTATTGTTTCGGTCTTGTTTAGCGTACAAGTACCAGCTGCGTATTGCTTCGGTCACTTTAAGCGTACAATTTTCAGGCACGTATTGCTTCGGTCTCGTCGAACGTTTCTGTTCCAGCCGCGTATTGCTTCGATCTCGTCGAGCGTTCAGGTTCCAGCCGCGTATTGCATCGGTATCGCCGAGCGTACAAGTTCCAGCGGCGTATTGCTTCGGTCACCTTAAGCGTACAAGTTCCAGGTACGTATTGCTTCGGTCTCGTTGTGCGTGCAAGTTCCAGCCGCGTATTGCTTCGGTCTCGTCGGGCGTACAAATTCCAGCCGCGTATTGCTTCGGTCACTTTACGCGTACAATTTCCAGGCACGTTTTGCTTCGGTCTCGTTATGCGTACAAGTTCCAGCAGCGTATTGCTTCGGTCTCGTCGAGCGTACAAATTCCAGCCGCGTATTGCTTCGGTCTCGTCGAGCGTACAAGTTCCAGCCGCGTATTGCTTCGGTCTCGTTGTGCGTAAAAGTTCCAGCCGCGTATTGTTTCGGTCTCGTTGTGCGTACAAGTTCCAGACGCGAATTACTTCGGTCTCGGTATGCGTACAAGTTCGAGCCGCGTATTGCTTCGTTCTCGTCGAGCGTACAAGTTCCAGCCGCGTATTGCTTCGGTCTCGTTGTGCGTACAAGTTCCAGCCGCGTACTGCTTCGGTCTCGTTGTGCGTACAAGTTCCAGACGCGAATTACTTCGGTATCGTTATGCGTACAAGTCCCAGTCGTGTATTGCTTCGGTATCGTTATGCGTACAAGTCCCAGCCGCGTATTGCTTCGGTCCCGTCGAGCGTACAAGTTCCAGCCGCGTATTGCTTCGGTCTCGGTATGCGTACAAGTTCGAGCCGCGTATTGCTTCGTTCTCGTCGAGCGTACAAGTTCCAGCCGCGTATTGCATCGGTCTCGTCGAGCGGACAAGTTCCAGCCACGTATTGCTTCGGTCTCGTTGTGCGTACAAGTTCCAGCCGCGTATTTGCTTCGGTCTCGTCGAGCGTACAGGTTCCAGCCGCGTATTGCTTCGGTCTCGGTGTGCGTACAAGCTCCAGCCGCGTATTACTTCGATCTCGTTGTGCGTACAAGTTCCAGACGCGTATTGCTTCGGTCACTTTAAGCGTACAATTTCCACCCACGTATTGCTTCGGTCTCGTTATGCGTACAAGTTCCAGCCGCGTATTGCTTCGGTCTCGTTGTGCGTACAAGTTCCAAGGGCGTATTGCTTCGGTCTCGTCCAGCGTACAGGTTGCAGCCGCGTATTGCTTCGGTCTCGACGAGCGTACAGGTTCCAGCCACTTATTGCTTCGATCTCGTCGAGCGGACAAGTTCCAGCCGCGTATTTGCTTCGGTCTCGTCGAGCGTACAGGTTCCAGCCGCGTATTGCTTCGGTCTCGTCGAGCGTACAGGTTCCAGCCGCGTATTGCTTCGGTCTCGTCGAGCGTACAGGTTCCAGCCACGTTTTGCTTCGGTCTCGTCGACCGTACAAGTTCCAGCCGCGTATTGCTTCGGTATCGATACGCGTACAAGTCCCAGCCGCGTATTGCTTCGGTCCCGTCGAGCGCACAAGTTCCAGCCGCGTATTGCTTCGGTCTCGGTGTGCGTACAAGCTCCAGCCGCGTATTACTTCTATCTCGTTGTGCGTACAAGTTCCAGCCGCGTATTGCTTCGGTCTCGCCGAGCGTACAGGTTCAAGCCTGGAATTGGTTCTGTCTCGTTTAGCGTACAAGTTCCAGCCGCGTATTGCTTCGGTCTCGTCGAGCGTACAAGTTACAGCCGCGTATTGCTTCGGTCACTTTAAGCGTACAATTTCCACCCACGTACTGCTTCGGTCTCGTTATGCGTACAAGTTCCAGCCGCGTATTGCTTCGGTCTCGTTGTGCGTACAAGTTCCAAGAGCGTATTGCTTCGGTCTCGTCGAGCGTTCAGGTTGCAGCCGCGTATTGCCTCGGTCTCGACGAGCGTACAGGTTCCAGCCACGTATTGCTTCGGTCTCGTCGACCGTACAAGTTCCAGCCGCGTATTGCTTCGGTCTCGTTTAGCGTACAAGTTCCAGCAGCGTATTGCTTCGATCTTGTCGACCGTACATGTTCCAGCCGCGTATTGCTTCAGGCTCGATGTGCGTACAAGTCCCAGGCGCGTATTGCTTCGGTCTCGTTATGCGAACAAGTTCCAGCCGCGTATTGCTTCGGTATCGATACGCGTACAAGTCCCAGCCGCGTATTGCTTCGGTCTCGCCGAGCGTACAGGTTCAAGCCTGGAATTGGTTCTGTCTCGTTTAGCGTACAAGTTCCAGCCGCGTATTGCTTCGGTATCGTTCGCGTGCAAGCCCCAGCCGCGTATTGCTTCGGTCTCGTCGAGCGCACAAGTTCCAGCCGCGTATTGCTTCGGTATCGATACGCGTACAAGTCCCAGCCGCGTATTGCTTCGGTCTCGTCGAGCGCACAAGTTCCAGCCTCGTATTGCTTCGGTCGCTTTAAGCGTACAATTTCCAGGTACGTTTTGCTTCGGTCTCGTTATGCGTACAAGTTCCAGCAGCGTATTGCTTCGGTCTCGTTATGCCAACAAGTTCCAACCGCGTATTGCTTCGGTGTCGTTGTGCGTTCAAGTTCCAGCCGCGTATTGCTTCGGTCTCGTCGAGCGTACAGGTTGCAGCCGCGTATTGCTTCGGTCTCGACGAGCGTACAGGTTCCAGCCACTTATTGCTTCGACCTCGTCGAGCGGACAAGTTCCAGCCGCGTATTTGCTTCGGTCTCGTCGAGCGTAAAGGTCCCAGCCGCGTATTGCTTCGGTCTCGTCGAGCGTACAGGTTCCAGCCACGTTTTGCTTCGGTCTCGTCGACCGTACAAGTTCCAGCCGCGTATTGCTTCGGTATCGACATGCGTACAAGTCCCAGCCGCGTATTGCTTCGGTCTCGTCGAGCGCACAAGTTCCAGCCGCGTATTACTTCGGTCTCATCGAGCGTACAGGTTCCAGCCGCGTATTACTTCGGTCTCGTCGAGCGTACAAGTTCCAGCCGCGTATTGCTTCGGTCTCGTCGAGCGTACAAGTTCCAGCCGCGTATTGCTTCGGTCTCGTCGAGCGCACAAGTTCCAGCCGCGTATTGCTTCGGTCTCGGTGAGCGTACAAGTTCCAGCCGCGTATTACTTCGGTCTCGTCGAGCGTACAAGTTCCAGCCGCGTATTGCTTCGGTCTCGTTGTGCGTAAAGGTTCCAGCCGCGTATTGCTTCGGTCTCGTTGTGCGTACAAGTTCCAGACGCGAATTACTTCGGTATCGTTATGCGTACAAGTCCAAGTCGCGTATTGCTTCGGTCTCGTCGAGCGCACAAGTTCCAGCCGCGTATTGCTTCGGTCTCGGTGTGCGTACAAGTTCGAGCCGCGTATTGCTTCGTTCCGGTCGAGCGTACACGTTCCAGCCGCGTATTGCATCGGTCTCGTCGAGCGGACAAGTCCCAGCCGCGTATTTGCTTCGGTCTCGTCGAGCGTACAGGTTCCAGCGGCGTATTGCTTCGGTCACTTTAAGCATACAAGATCCAGGCACGTATTGCTTCGGTCTCGTTGTGCGTACAAGTTCCAGCCGCGTATTGCTTCGGTCTCGTTGTGCGTACAAGTTCCAGACGCGAATTGCTTCGGTATCGTAATGCGTACAAGCCGCGTATTGCTTCGGTCTCGTCGAGCGTACAAGTTCCAGCCGCGTATTGCTTCGGCCTCGTTGTGCGTACAAGTTCCAGCCGCGTGTTGCTTCGGTATCGTTACGCGTACAAGTTCCAGGCACGTTTTGCTTCGGTCTCGTCGGGCGTACAAATTCCAGCCGCGTATTGCTTCGGTCGCTTTAAGCGTACAATTTCCAGGTACGTTTTGCTTCGGTCTCGTTATGCGTACAAGTTCCAGCAGCGTATTGCTTCGGTCTCGTTATGCCAACAAGTTCCAACCGCGTATTGCTTCGGTCTCGTTGTGCGTTCAAGTTCCAGCCGCGTATTGCTTCGGTCTCGTTATGCGAACAAGTTCCAGCCGCGTATTGCTTCGCTCTCGTTTTGCGTACAAGTTCCACCAGCGTATTGCTTCGACCTCGTCGAGCGGACAAGTCCCAGCCGCGTATTAGCTTCGGTCTCGTCGAGCGTACAGGTTCCAGCCGCGTATTGCTTCGGTCTCGACAAGCGTACAGGTTCCAGCCGCGTGTTGCTTCGGTATCGTTACGCGTACAAGTTCCAGGCACGTTTTGCTTCGGTCTCGTCGGGCGTACAAATTCCAGCCGCGTATTGCTTCGGTCTCGTCGAGCGTACAAGTTCCAGCCGCGTATTGCTTCGGTCTCGGTATGCGTACAAGTTCCAGCCGCGTATTGTTTCGGTCTCGTTTAGCGTACAGGTTCCCACCGCGTATTGCTTCGGTCTGGTCGAGCGTACAAGTAACAGCCGCGTATTGCTTCGGTCCCGTTGTGCGTACAAGTTTCATCCGCGTATTGCTTCGGTATCGTTATGTGTTCAATTTCCAGCCGTGTATTGCTTCGGTCTCGTCGAGCGTACAGGTTACAGCCGCGTATTGCTTCGGTCTCGTCGAGCGTACAGGTTCCAGCCGCGTATTGCTTCGGTCTCGTCGATCGTATAAGTTACAGCCGCGTATTGCTTCGGTCCCGTTGTGCGTACAGGTTACAGCCGCGTATTGCTTCGGTCTCGTCGAGCGTACAGGTTCCAGCCGCGTATTGCTTCGGTCTCGTCGAGCGTATAAGTTACAGCCGCGTATTGCTTCGGTCCCGTTGTGCGTACAAGTTTCAGCCGCGTATTGCTTCGGTATCGTTATGCGTACAAGTTCCAGCCGTGTATTGCTTCGGTCTCGTCGAGCGTACAAGTTACAGCCGCGTATTGCTTCGGTCGCTTTAAGCGTACAATCTCCACCGACGTATTGCTTCGGTCTCGTTATGCGTACAAGTTCCAACCGCGTATTGCTTCGGTGTCGTTGTGCGTTCAAGTTCCAGCCGCGTATTGCTTCGGTCTCGTCGAGCGTACAGGTTGCAGCCGCGTATTGCTTCGGTCTCGTCGAGCGTACAGGTTGCAGCGGCGTATTGCTTCGGTCTCGACGAGCGTACAGGTTCCAGCCACTTATTGCTTCGACCTCGTCGAGCGGACAAGTTCCAGCCGCGTATTTGCTTCGGTCTCGTCGAGCGTAAAGGTCCCAGCCGCGTATTGCTTCGGTCTCGTCGAGCGTACAGGTTCCAGCCACGTTTTGCTTCGGTCTCGTCGACCGTACAAGTTCCAGCCGCGTATTGCTTCGGTATCGACATGCGTACAAGTCCCAGCCGCGTATTGCTTCGGTCTCGTCGAGCGCACAAGTTCCAGCCGCGTATTACTTCGGTCTCATCGAGCGTACAGGTTCCAGCCGCGTATTGCTTCGGTCTCGTCGAGCGCACAAGTTCCAGCCGCGTATTGCTTCAGGCTCGTTGTGCGTACAAGTCCCAGGCGCGTATTGCTTCGGTCTCGTCGAGCGTATAGGTTCCAGCCACGTATTGCTTCGGTCTTGGTATGCGTACAAGTTCCAGCCGTGTATTGCTTCGGTCTCGTCGAGCGTACAAGTTCCAGCCGCGTATTACTTCGGTCTCGTCGAGCGTACAAGTTCCAGCCGCGTATTGCTTCGGTCTCGTCGAGCGTACAAGTTCCAGCCGCGTATTGCTTCGGTCTCGTCGAGCGCACAAGTTCCAGCCGCGTATTGCTTCGGTCTCGGTGAGCGTACAAGTTCCAGCCGCGTATTACTTCGGTCTCGTCGAGCGTACAAGTTCCAGCCGCGTATTGCTTCGGTCTCGTTGTGCGTAAAGGTTCCAGCCGCGTATTGCTTCGGTCTCGTTGTGCGTACAAGTTCCAGACGCGAATTACTTCGGTATCGTTATGCGTACAAGTTCCAGCCGCGTGTTGCTTCGGTATCGTTACGCGTACAAGTTCCAGGCACGTTTTGCTTCGGTCTCGTCGGGCGTACAAATTCCAGCCGCGTATTGCTTCGGTCGCTTTAAGCGTACAATTTCCAGGTACGTTTTGCTTCGGTCTCGTTATGCGTACAAGTTCCAGCAGCGTATTGCTTCGGTCTCGTTATGCCAACATGTTCCAACCGCGTATTGCTTCGGTCTCGTTGTGCGTTCAAGTTCCAGCCGCGTATTGCTTCGGTCTCGTTATGCGAACAAGTTCCAGCCGCGTATTGCTTCGCTCTCGTTTTGCGTACAAGTTCCACCAGCGTATTGCTTCGACCTCGTCGAGCGGACAAGTCCCAGCCGCGTATTAGCTTCGGTCTCGTCGAGCGTACAGGTTCCAGCCGCGTATTGCTTCGGTCTCGACAAGCGTACAGGTTCCAGCCGCGTGTTGCTTCGGTATCGTTACGCGTACAAGTTCCAGGCACGTTTTGCTTCGGTCTCGTCGGGCGTACAAATTCCAGCCGCGTATTGCTTCGGTCTCGTCGAGCGTACAAGTTCCAGCCGCGTATTGCTTCGGTCTCGGTATGCGTACAAGTTCCAGCCGCGTATTGTTTCGGTCTCGTTTAGCGTACAGGTTCCCACCGCGTATTGCTTCGGTCTGGTCGAGCGTACAAGTAACAGCCGCGTATTGCTTCGGTCCCGTTGTGCGTACAAGTTTCATCCGCGTATTGCTTCGGTATCGTTATGTGTTCAATTTCCAGCCGTGTATTGCTTCGGTCTCGTCGAGCGTACAGGTTACAGCCGCGTATTGCTTCGGTCTCGTCGAGCGTACAAATTCCAGCCGTGTATTGCTTCGGTCTCGTCGAGCGTACAAGGTCCAGCCGCGTATTGCTTCGGTCTCGGTATGCGTACAAGTTCCAGCCGCGTATTACTTCGGTCTCGTTGTGCGTACAAGTGCCGGCGGCGTATTAATTCGGTCTCGTTGTGTGTACAAGTTCCAGGCGCGTATTGCTTCGGTCTCGTCGAGCGTACAGGTTGCAGCCACCTATTGCTTCGGTCTCGACGAGCGAACACGGTTCCAGCCACTTATTGCTTCGATCTCGGCGAGCGGACAAGTTCCAGCCGCGTATTTGCTTCGGTCTCGTCGAGCGTACAGGTTCCAGCCGCGTATTGCTTCTGTCTCGGTATGCGTACAAGTCCCAGCCGCGTATTGCTTCGGTCTCGTCTTGCGCACAAGTTCCAGCCGCGTATTGCTTCGGTCTCGTTGTGCGTACCAGTTCCAGCCGCGTATTGCTTCGGTATCGTTATGCGTACAAATTCCAGCCGTGTATTGCTTCGGTCTCGTCGAGCGTACAAGGTCCAGCCGCGTATTGCTTCGGTCTCGGTATGCGTACAAGTTCCAGCCGCGTATTGCTTCGGTCTCGCCGAGCGTACAGGTTCAAGCCTGGAATTGGTTCTGTCTCGTTTAGCGTACAAGTTCCAGCCGCGTATTGCTTCGGGATCGTTCGCGTGCAAGCCCCAGCCGCGTATTGCTTCGGTCTCGTTGTGCGTACAAGTTACAGCCGCGTATTGCTTCGGTCACTTTAAGCGTACAATTTCCACCCACGTATTGCTTCGGTCTCGTTATGCGTACAAGTTCCAGCCGCGCATTGCTTCGGTCTCGTTATGCGTACAAGTTCCAAGGGCGTATTGCTTCGGTCTCGTCGAGCGTACAGGTTGCAGCCGCGTATTGCTTCGGTCTCGACGAGCGAACAGGTTCCAGCCACTTATTGCTTCGATCTCGGCGAGCGGACAAGTTCCAGCCGCGTATTTGCTTCGGTCTCGTCGAGCGTACAGGTTCCAGCCGCGTATTGCTTCGGTCTCGTCGAGCGCACAAGTTCCAGCCGCGTATTGCTTCAGGCTCGTTGTGCGTACAAGTCCCAGGCGCGTATTGCTTCGGTCTCGTCGAGCGTATAGGTTCCAGCCACGTATTGCTTCGGTCTTGGTATGCGTACAAGTTCCAGCCGTGTATTGCTTCGGTCTCGTCGAGCGTACAAGTTCCAGCCGCGTATTGCTTCGGTCTCGTCGAGCGTATAAGTTACAGCCACGTATTACTTCGGTCTCGTCGAGCGCACAAGTTCCAGCCGCGTATTGCTTCGGTCTCGGTGTGCGTACAAGTTCCAGCCGCGTATTACTTCGATCTCGTTGTGCGTACAAGTTCCAGCCGCGTATTGCTTCGGTCTCGCCGAGCGTACAGGTTCAAGCCTGGAATTGGTTCTGTCTCGTTTAGCGTACAAGTTCCAGCCGCGTATTGCTTCGGTCTCGTCGAGCGTACAGGTTGCAGCCGCGTATTGCTTCGGTCTCGACGAGCGTACAGGTACCAGCCACGTATTGCTTCGATCTCGTCGAGCGGAAAAGTTCCAGCCGCGTATTTGCTTCGGTCTCGTCGAGCGTACAGGTTCCAGCCGCGTATTGCTTCGGTCTCGTCGAGCGTATAAGTTACAGCCACGTATTGCTTCGGTCGCTTTAAGCGTACAATCTCCACCGACGTATTGCTTCGGTCTCGTTATGCGTACAAGTTCCAGCCGCGCATTGCTTCGGTCTCGTTGTGCGTACAAGTTCCAAGGGCGTATTGCTTCGGTCTCGTCGAGCGTACAGGTTGCAGCCGCGTATTGCTTCGGTCTCGACGAGCGTACAGGTTCCAGCCACTTATTGCTTCGATCTCGTCGAGCGGACAAGTTCCAGCCGCGTATTTGCTTCGGTCTCGTCGAGCGTACAGGTTCCAGCCGCGTATTGCTTCGGTCTCGTCGAGCGTCAAGGTTCCAGCCGTGTATTGCTTCGGTCTCGTCGAGCGTACAAGTTCCAGCCGCGTATTGCTTCGGCTTCATTATGCGTACAAGTTCCAGCCGCGTATTGCTTCGGTCTCATCGAGTGTACAAGTTCCAGCCGCATCTTGCTTCGGTCTCGTCGAGCGTACGAGTTCCAGCCGCGTATTGCTTCGGTCTCATCGAGCGTACAAGTCCCAGGCGCGGGTAGCTGCTGTCTCGTCGAGCGTACAAGTTCCAGCCGCGTGTTGCTTCGGTCTCGTTATGCGCACAAGATCCAGCCGCGTATTGCTTCGGTCTCGTTATGCGTACAAGTTCCAGCCGCTAATGCTTCGGTCTCGTTATGCGTACAAGTTCCAGGCGCGTATTGCTTTGGTCTGGTTATGCTTACAAATTTCAGCCGCGTGTTGCTTCGGTCTCGTTATGCGTACAAGTTCCAGCTGCGTAATGCTTTGGTCTCGTTATGCGTACAAGTTCCAGCTGTGTCTTGCTTCGGTCTCGTAATGCGTACAAGTTCCAGCCGCTAATGCTTCGGTCTCGTTATGCGTACAAGTTCCAGGCGCGTATTGCTTTGGTCTCGTTATGCTTACAAGTTCCAGCCGCTAATGCTTCGGTCTCGTTATGCGTACAAGCTCCAGGCGCGTATTGCTTTGGTCTCGTTATGCTTACAAGTTCCAGCCGCGTGTTGCTTCGGTGTCGTTATCCGTACAAGTTCCAGCCGCTAATGCTTCGGTCTCGTTATGCGTACAAGCTCCAGGCGCGTATTGCTTTGGTCTCGTTATGCTTACAAGTTCCAGCCGCGTGTTGCTTCGGTCTCGTTATCCGTACAAGTTCCAGCTGCGTAATGTTTCGGTCTCGTTATGCGTACAAGTTCCAGCTGTGTCTTGCTTCGGTCTCGTTATGCGTACAAGTTCCAGCCGCGTGTGGCTTCGGTCTCGTTATCCGTGCAAGTTCTAGCCGCGTGTTGCTTCGGTCTCGGGGAGCATACAAGTCCCAGGAGCGTAAAGCTGCTGTCGCGTTATGCGTACAAGTTCCAGCCGCGTATTGCTTCTGTCTCGTCAAGCGAACAAGTTCCAGCCCCGTATTGCTTCGATCTCGTTATGCGTATATGTTCGAGCCGCGTATTGCATCGGTCTCGGGGAGCATACAAGTCCCAGGAGCGTACAGCCGCTGTCTCGTTATGCGTACAAGTTCCAGCCCCGTATTGCTTCGGTCTCGTTATGCGTGCAAGTTCCACCCTCGTATTGCTTCGGTCTGGTCGAGCGTACAAGTTCCAGCCCCGTACTGCTTCGGTCTGGTGGGGCGTCCAAATATCACCCGCGTATTGCTTCGGTCTCGTCGAGCGTACAGGTACCAGCAGTGTATTGCTTCGGTCTCGTTATGCGTACAAGTTCCAGCCGCGTATTGCTTCGGTCTCGTAATGCGTACAAGTTCCAGCCGCTAATGCTTCGGTCTCGTTATGCGTACAGGTTCCAGGCGCGTATTGCTTTGGTCTCGTTATGCTTTCAAATTTCAGCCGCGTGTTGCTTCGGTCTCGTTATGCGTACAAGTTCCAGCCGCGTGTTGCTTCGGTCTCGTTATGCGTACATGTTCCAGCCGCGTATTGCTTCGGTCTCGTTATGCGTACAAGTTCCAGCCGCTAATGCTTCGGTCTCTTTATGCGTACAAGCTCCAGGCGCGTATTGCTTTGGTCTCGTTATGCTTACAAGTTCCAGCCGCGTGTTGCTTCGGTCTCGTTATCCGTGCAAGTTCTAGCCGCGTATTGCTTCGGTCTCGGGGAGCATACAAGTCCCAGGAGCGTAAAGCTGCTGTCGCGTTATGCGTACAAGTTCCAGCCGCGTATTGCTTCGGTCTCGTTATGCGTGCAAGTTCCAGCCGCGTATTGTTTCGGTATAGTGGAGCGTACAAGTTCCAGGCGCGTATTGCTTCGGTCTCGTCGAGCGAACAAGTTCCAGCAGCGCGTAGCTTCGGTCTCGTCATGCGTGCAAGTTCCAGCCGCGTATTGCTTCGGTATCGTCGAGCGAACAAGTCCCAGCCGCGTTTTGCTTCGTTCTCGTTATGCGTACAAGTGCCGGCGGCGTATTAATTCGGTCTCGTTGTGTGTACAACTTCCAGGCGCGTATTGCTTCGGTCTCGTCTAGCGAACAAGTTCCAGCCGCGTATTGCTTCGGGCTCGTGGAGCGTACAAGTTCCAGGCGCGTACTGCTTCGGTCTCGTCGAGCGAACAAGTTCCAGCAGCGCGTAGCTTCGGTCTCGTTATGCGTGCAAGTTCCAGCCGCGAATTGCTTCGGTCTCGTCGAGCGCACAAGTGCCAGCCGCCTTTTGCTTCGGTCTCGTTATGCGTACAAGTTCCAGCCCCTAATGCTTCGGTCTCGTTATGCGTACAAGCTCCAGGCGCGTATTGCTTTGGTCTCGTTATGCTTACAAGTTCCAGCCGCGTGTTGCTTCGGTCTCGTTATCCGCACAAGTTCCAGCTGCGTAATGCTTTGGTCTCGTTATGCGTACAAGTTCCAGCTGTGTCTTGCTTCGGTCTCGTTATGCGTACAAGTTCCAGCCGCGTGTGGCTTCGGTCTCGTTATGCGTGCATGTTCTAGCCGCGTATTGCTTCGGTCTCGGGGAGCATACAAGTCCCTTCGGTCTCGTTATGCGTACAAGTTCCAGCCCCTAATGCTTCGGTCTCGTTATGCGTACAAGCTCCAGGCGCGTATTGCTTTGGTCTCGTTATGCTTACAAGTTCCAGCCGCGTGTTGCTTCGGTCTCGTTATCCGCACAAGTTCCAGCTGCGTAATGCTTTGGTCTCGTTATGCGTACAAGTTCCAGCTGTGTCTTGCTTCGGTCTCGTTATGCGTGCAAGTTCCAGCCGCGTGTGGCTTCGGTCTCGTTATGCGTGCATGTTCTAGCCGCGTATTGCTTCGGTCTCGGGGAGCATACAAGTCCCAGGAGCGTACAGCTGCTGTCTCGTTATGCGTACAAGTTCCAGCCCCGTATTGCTTCGGTCTCGTTAAGCGTACAAGTTCCAGCCGCGTGTGGCTTCGGTCTCGTTATGCGTACAAGATCCAGCCGCGTATTGCTTCGGTCTCGTTATGCGTACAAGTTCGAGCCGCTAATGCTTCGGTCTCGTTATGCGTACAAGTTCCAGGCGCGTATTGCTTTGGTCTCGTTATGCTTACAAATTTCAGCCGCGTGTTGCTTCGGTCTCGTTAAGCGTACAAGTTCCAGCCCCTAATGCTTCGGTCTCGTTATGCGTACAAGTTCCAGGCGCGTATTGCTTTGGTCTCGTTATGCTTACAAATTTCAGCCGCGTGTTGCTTCGGTCTCGTTATGCGTACAAGTTCCAGGCGCGTATTGCTTTGGTCTCGTTATGCTTACAAATTTCAGCCGCGTATTGCTTCGGTCTCGTTATCCGTACAAGTTCCAGCCGCGTGTTGCTTCGGTCTCGTTATGCTCACAAATTTCAGCCGCGTGTTGCTTCGGTCTCGTTATGCGTACAAGTTCCAGCCGCGTGTTGCTTCGGTCTCGTTATGCGTACAAGTTCCAGCCGCGTATTGCTTCGGTCTCGTAATGCGTACAAGTTCCAGCCGCTAATGCTTCGGTCTCGTTATGCGTACAAGCTCCAGGCGCGTATTGCTTTGGTCTCGTTATGCTTACAAGTTCCAGCCGTGTGTTGCTTCGGTGTCGTTATCCGTACAAGTTCCAGCCGCTAATGCTTCGGTCTCGTTATGCGTACAAGCTCCAGGCGCGTATTGCTTTGGTCTCGTTATGCTTACAAGTTCCAGCCGCGTGTTGCTTCGGTCTCGTTATCCGTTCAAGTTCCAGCTGCGTAATGTTTCGGTCTCGTTATGCGTACAAGTTCCAGCTGTGTCTTGCTTCGGTCTCGTTATGCGTACAAGTTCCAGCCGCGTGTGGCTTCGGTCTCGTTATCCGTGCAAGTTCTACCCGCGTGTTGCTTCGGTCTCGGGGAGCATACAAGTCCCAGGAGCGTAAAGCTGCTGTCGCGTTATGCGTACAAGTTCCAGCCGCGTATTGCTTCTGTCTCGTCAAGCGAACAAGTTCCAGCCCCGTATTGCTTCGATCTCGTTATGCGTATATGTTCGAGCCGCGTATTGCATCGGTCTCGGGGAGCATACAAGTCCCAGGAGCGTACAGCCGCTGTCTCGTTATGCGTACAAGTTCCAGCCCCGTATTGCTTCGGTCTCGTTATGCGTGCAAGTTCCACCCTCGTATTGCTTCGGTCTGGTCGAGCGTACAAGTTCCAGCCCCGTACTGCTTCGGTCTGGTGGGGCGTCCAAATATCACCCGCGTATTGCTTCGGTCTCGTCGAGCGTACAGGTACCAGCAGTGTATTGCTTCGGTCTCGTTATGCGTACAAGTTCCAGCCGCGTATTGCTTCGGTCTCGTAATGCGTACAAGTTCCAGCCGCTAATGCTTCGGTCTCGTTATGCGTACAGGTTCCAGGCGCGTATTGCTTTGGTCTCGTTATGCTTTCAAATTTCAGCCGCGTGTTGCTTCGGTCTCGTTATGCGTACAAGTTCCAGCCGCGTGTTGCTTCGGTCTCGTTATGCGTACATGTTCCAGCCGCGTATTGCTTCGGTCTCGTTATGCGTACAAGTTCCAGCCGCTAATGCTTCGGTCTCTTTATGCGTACAAGCTCCAGGCGCGTATTGCTTTGGTCTCGTTATGCTTACAAGTTCCAGCCGCGTGTTGCTTCGGTCTCGTTATCCGTGCAAGTTCTAGCCGCGTATTGCTTCGGTCTCGGGGAGCATACAAGTCCCAGGAGCGTAAAGCTGCTGTCGCGTTATGCGTACAAGTTCCAGCCGCGTATTGCTTCGGTCTCGTTATGCGTGCAAGTTCCAGCCGCGTATTGTTTCGGTATAGTGGAGCGTACAAGTTCCAGGCGCGTATTGCTTCGGTCTCGTCGAGCGAACAAGTTCCAGCAGCGCGTAGCTTCGGTCTCGTCATGCGTGCAAGTTCCAGCCGCGTATTGCTTCGGTCTCGTCGAGCGAACAAGTCCCAGCCGCGTTTTGCTTCGATCTCGTTATGCGTACAAGTGCCGGCGGCGTATTAATTCGGTCTCGTTGTGTGTACAAGTTCCAGGCGCGTATTGCTTCGGTCTCGTCTAGCGAACAAGTTCCAGCCGCGTATTGCTTCGGGCTCGTGGAGCGTACAAGTTCCAGGCGCGTACTGCTTCGGTCTCGTCGAGCGAACAAGTTCCAGCAGCGCGTAGCTTCGGTCTCGTTATGCGTGCAAGTTCCAGCCGCGAATTGCTTCGGTCTCGTCGAGCGCACAAGTGCCAGCCGCCTTTTGCTTCGGTCTCGTTATGCGTACAAGTTCCAGCCCCTAATGCTTCGGTCTCGTTATGCGTACAAGCTCCAGGCGCGTATTGCTTTGGTCTCGTTATGCTTACAAGTTCCAGCTTCGTGTTGCTTCGGTCTCGTTATCCGTACAAGTTCCAGCTGCGTAATCTCTTGGTCTCGTTATGCGTACAAGTTCCAGCTGTGTCTTGCTTCGGTCTCGTTATGCGTACAAGTTCCAGCCGCGTGTGGCTTCGGTCTCGTTATGCGTGCATGTTCTAGCCGCGTATTGCTTCGGTCTCGGGGAGCATACAAGCCCAGGAGCGTACAGCTGCTGTCTCGTTATGCGTACAAGTTCCAGCCCCGTATTGCTTCGGTCTCGTTATGCGTACAAGTTCCAGCCGCGTGTGGCTTCGGTCTCGTTATGCGTACAAGATCCAGCCGCGTATTGCTTCGGTCTCGTTATGCGTACAAGTTCGAGCCGCTAATGCTTCGGTCTCGTTATGCGTACAAGTTCCAGGCGCGTATTGCTTTGGTCTCGTTATGCTTACAAATTTCAGCCGCGTGTTGCTTCGGTCTCGTTATGCGTACAAGTTCCAGGCGCGTATTGCTTTGGTGTCGTTATGCTTACAAATTTCAGCCGCGTGTTGCTTCGGTCTCGTTATCCGTACAAGTTCCAGCCGCGTGTTGCTTCGGTCTCGTTATGCTCACAAATTTCAGCCGCGTGTTGCTTCGGTCTCGTTATGCGTACAAGTTCCAGCCGCGTGTTGCTTCGGTCTCGTTATGCGTACAAGTTCCAGCCGCGTATTGCTTCGGTCTCGTTATGCGTACAAGTTCCAGCCGCTAATGCTTCGGTCTCGTTATGCGTACAAGCTCCAGGCGCGTATTGCTTTGGTCTCGTTATGCTTACAAGTTCCAGCCGCGTGTTGCTTCGGTGTCGTTATCCGTACAAGTTCCAGCCGCTAATGCTTCGGTCTCGTTATGCGTACAAGCTCCAGGCGCGAATTGCTTTGGTCTCGTTATGCTTACAAGTTCCAGCCGCGTGTTGCTTCGGTCTCGTTATCCGTACAAGTTCCAGCTGCGTAATGTTTCGGTCTCGTTATGCGTACAAGTTCCAGCTGTGTCTTGCTTCGGTCTCGTTATGCGTACAAGTTCCAGCCGCGTATTCCTTCGGTCTCGTCGAGCGTACAAGTTCCAGCCGCGTATTGCTTCGGTCTCGTTATGCGTACAAGTCCCAGCCGTGTATTGCTTCGGTCTCGTCTAGCGTACAAGTTTGAGCAGCGTAATGCTTCGGTCTCGTTATCCGTACATGTCCCAGCCGCGTATTGCTTCGGCCTCGTCGGGTGTACAAGTTCCAGCGGCATATTGCTTCGGTCTCGTTACGCGTACAAGTCCCAGCCGCGTATTGCTTCGGTCTCGTTATGCGTACAAGTTCCAGCCGCGTTTTGCTTCGGTCTCGTCGAGCGTACAGGTTACAGCCGCGTAATGCTTCGGTCTCGTTATGCGTACAAATCCCAGCCGCGTATTACTTCGGTCTCGTGCAGCATACAAGTCCCAGGCGCGTATAGCAGCGGTCTCGTTATGCGTACAAGTTCCAGCCGCGTATTGCGTCGGTCTCGTTATGCGTTCAAGTTCCAGCCGCGTAATCCTTCGGTCTCTTCGAGCGTACAAGTCCAGACCGCGTATTGCATCGGTTTCGTAAAGCGTACAAGTTCCGGCGGCGTATTAATTCGGTCTCGTTGTGCGTACAAGTCCCAGCCGCCTATTGCTTCGGTCTCGTCGGGCCTACAAGTCCCAGCCGCGTATTACTTCGGTATCGTCGAGCGTTCAGATTCCAACTGCGTCTTGCTTTGATGTCGTTATGCGTATAAGTCCGAGCCGTTTCATGCTTCGGTCTCGTTTAGCGTGCCAGTCCCAGCCGCGTATTGCTTCGGTCTCGTTATGCGAACAAGTCCGAGCCGCGCATTGCTTCGGTCTGGACGAGCATACAAGTTCCAGCCGCATATTGCTTCGGTCTCGCTTAGCGTACAAGTTCCAGCCGCGTATTGCTTCGGTCCCATCGAGCGCACAAGTTCCAGCCGTTCCAAGTTCCAACGTGCGTATCGTGCACTGAATCGCTCCTTTTGCAACGATACGTGCGTTTCGCGCACCGAATCGCCGCTTTTGCTCCGTCTTGGTACGAAACGTGCGTTTCTTGCACCAAAACGCCGCTTTTGCAACGAAACGTGCGTTTTGCGCACCGAATCGCTGCTTTTGCATAGTTTTGATGCAAATCGTGCGTCCCGTGCTCCAAAACCCCCCTTTTGCAACGAAACGTGCGTTTCGCGCTCCGATTCGCCGCTTTTGCTCCGTCTTGGTAAGAAACGTTCGTTTCTTTCACTAAAACGCCGCTTTTGCAACTAAATGTGCGTTTCGCGCACCGAATCACTGCTTTTGCTCCGTTTTGGGAGGAAACGTGCGCTTCGTGCATCCAATCGCTGCTTTGCACAGTTTTGACGCTAAACGTGCGTTTCGTGCCCCAAAACGCCGCTTTAGCAACGAAACGTGCGTTTCGTGCACCGAATCGCCGTTTTTGCTCCGTTTTGGCAAGAAACGTGCGTTTCGTGCACCAAAACGCCGCTTTTGCAACGAATCGTGCATTTCGTGCCCCGAGTCGCCGCTTTTGCTCCGTTTATCCAAGGAACGTGCGTTTCGTGCTATCAATCGCTGCTTTGCACAGTTTTGACGCTAAACGTGCGTTTCGTGCCCCAAAACGCCGCTTTAGCAACGAAACGTGCGTTTCGTGCACCGAATCGCCGCTTTTGCTCCGTTTTGGCAAGAAACGTGCGTTTCGTGCACCAAAACGCCGCTTTTGCAACGAATCGTGCGTTTCGTGCCCCGAATCGCCGCTTTTGCTCCGTTTATCCAAGGAACGTGCGTTTCGTGCTCCCAATCGCTGCTTTTGCACAGTTCTGACGCTAAACGTGCGTATCGTGCACCCAAACTCCGCTTTTGCAACGAAACGTGTGTTGCGCGCACCGAATAGCCGCTATTGTTCCGTTTTGGCAAGGAACGTGCGTTTCGTGCTATCAATCGCTGCTTTGCACAGTTTTGACGCTAAACGTGCGTTTCGTGCCCCAAAACGCCGCTTTAGCAACGAAACGTGCGTTTCGTGCACCGAATCGCCGCTTTTGCTCCGTTTTGGCAAGAAACGTGCGTTTCGTGCACCAAAACGCCGCTTTTGCAACGAATCGTGCGTTTCGTGCCCCGAATCGCCGCTTTTGCTCCGTTTATCCAAGGAACGTGCGTTTCGTGTTCCCAATCGCTGCTTTTGCACAGTTCTGACGCTAAACGTGCGTATCGTGCACCCAAACTCCGCTTTTGCAACGAAACGTGCGTTTCGTGCACATAATCGCCGCTTTTGCTCAGTTTTGGCACAAAACGTGCGTTTCGTGCACAGAATCGCCGCTTTTGCTCAGTTTTGCCACAAAACGTGCGTTTCGTGCACAGAATCGATGCTTTTGCTCAGTTTTCGCACAAAACGTGCGTTTCACGCACCGAATTGCTCCTTTTGGCACAAAACGTGCGTTCTTCGCACCGAATTGCTCCCTTTGCCACAAAACGTGTGTTACCTGCACAGAATCGCCGCTTTTGCTCAGTTATGGCACAAAACTCGCGTTTCGTGCACAGAATCGCCGCTTTTGCTCAGTTTTGGCACAAAACGTGAGTTTCGTGCACAGAATTGCTCCTTTTGGCACAGAACGTGCGTTTCGTGCACAGAATAGCTGCTTTTGCTCAGTTTTGGCACAAAACGTGAGTTTCGTGCACAGAATTGCTCCTTTTGGCGCAAAACGGGCGTTTCGTGCACAGATTCGCCGCTTTTGCTCAGCTATGTCACAATACGTGCACTTCGTGCACAGAATCGCCGCTTTTGCTCAGTTTTGGCACAAAACATGCGTTTCGTGCACAGAATCGCCGTTTTTGCTCAGCTTGGCACTAAACGCGCGTTTCGTTCACAGGATCGCTGCTTTTGCTCAGTTTTCGCACAAAACGTGCATTTCACGCACCGAATTGCTCCTTTTGGCACAAAACGTACGTTTCGTGCACAGAATCGCCGCTTTTGCTCAGTTTTTTCACAAAACGTGCGTTTCGTGCGCAGAATCGCCGCTTTTGCTCAGCTTGGCACTAAACGCGCGTTTCGTGCACAGAATCACTGCTCTTGCTCAGTTTTGGAGCAAAACGGGCGTTTCGTGCACAGAATCGCCGCTTTTGCTCCTTTTGGCACAAAACGTGCGCTTCGTGCACAGAATCGCCGCTTTTGCTCAGTTTTGGCACAAAACGTGCGTGTCACACACCGAGTAGCTCCGTGTGCCACAGAACGTGTGTTTCGTGCACAGAATCGCCGCTTTTGCTCAGTTTTGGCACAAAACGTGCGTTTCGAGCACAGAATCGCCGTTTTTGTTCAGCTTGGCACTAAACGCGTGTTTAGTTCACAGGATCGCTGCTTTTGCTCAGTTTTCGCACAAAACGTGCATTTCACGCACCGAATTGCTCCTTTTGGCACAAAACGTGCGTTTCGTGCCCAGAATCGCCGCTTTTGCTCAGTTTTGGCACAAACCGTGCGTTTCACACACCAAATTGCTCCTCTTGGCACGAAACGTGCGTTTCGTGCACAGAATGGCCGCGTTTGTTCAGTTATGGCGCAAAACGTGCGTTTCGTGCACAGAATCGCCGCTTTTGCTCAGTTTTGGCACAAAACGTGCGTTTCACACACCGAATTGCTCCTTTTGGCACAGAACGTGTGTTTTGTGCACAGAATCGCCGCTTTTACTCAGTTTTGGCACAAAACGTGCGTTTCGTGCACAGAATCGCCGCTTTTGCTCAACTATGGCACAATACGTGCACTTCGTGCACAAAATCGCCGCTTCTGCTCAGTTTTGGCACAAAACGTTTCGTGCACAGAGTGGCCGCATTTGCTCAGTTTTGCACAAATGTGTGTTTCGTGCCCAGAATCGCCACTTTTGCTCAGTTTTGGCACAAACCGTGCGTTTCACACACCAAATTGCTCCTCTTGGCACGAAACGTGCGTTTCGTGCACAGAATCGCCGCTTTTGCTCAGTTTTGGCACAAAACGTGCGTTTCGAGCACAGAATCGCCGTTTTTGCTCAGCTTGGCACTAAACGCGTGTTTCGTTCACAGGATCGCTGCTTTTGCTCAGTTTTCGCACAAAACGTGCATTTCACGCACCGAATTGCTCCTTTTGGCACAAAACGTGCGTTTCGTGCCCAGAATCGCCGCCTTTGTTCAGTTTTGACACAAAACGTGCGTTTTGTGCACAGAATCGTCGCTTGTGCTCAGTATCGGCACAAAACCCGTGTTTCGGGGACAGAATCGCCGCTTTTGCCCAGTTTTGGCACAAAACGTGTGTTTCGTGCATAGAATTCCCGCATTTGCTCATTTTGGCACAAATCGTGCGTTTCGTGCACAGAATCGCCGCTTTTTCTCAGGTTTGGCACAAAGCGAGCGTTTCGTTTTCAGAATCGCCGCCTTTGCTTAGTTTTTGCACAAAACCCGCGTTTCGCGCACAGAATCGCCGCTGTTGCTCAGTTTTGTCCCAAAAAGTGCGTTTCGTGCACAGAATCGCCGCATATGCTCAATTTTGTCACAAAACGTGCGTTTCGTGCACATAATCGCCGCTTTTGCACAGTTTTGGCACAAAACGTGCGTTTCGAGCACAGAATCGCCGCATTTGCTCAGTTTTGGCACAAAACGTGCGTTTCGTGCACAGAATCGCCGTTTTTGCTCAGCTTGGCACTAAACGCGTGTTTCGTTCACAGGATCGCTGCTTTTGCTCAGTTTTCGCACAAAACGTGCATTTCACGCACCGAATTGCTCCTCTTGGCACAAAACGTGCGTTTCGAGCACAGAATCGCCGTTTTTGCTCAGCTTGGCACTAAACGCGTGTTTCGTTCACAGGATCGCTGCTTTTGCTCAGTTTTCGCACAAAACGTGCATTTCACGCACCGAATTGCTCCTTTTGGCACAAAACGTGCGTTTCGTGCCCAGAATCGCCGCCTTTGTTCAGTTTTGACACCAAACGTGCGTTTTGTGCACAGAATCGTCGCTTGTGCTCAGTATCGGCACAAAACCCGTGTTTCGGGGACAGAATCGCCGCTTTTGCCCAGTTTTGGCACAAAACGTGTGTTTCGTGCATAGAATTCCCGCATTTGCTCATTTTGGCACAAATCGTGCGTTTCGTGCACAGAATCGCCGCTTTTTCTCAGGTTTGGCACAAAGCGAGCGTTTCGTTTTCAGAATCGCCGCCTTTGCTTAGTTTTTGCACAAAACCCGCGTTTCGCGCACAGAATCGCCGCTGTTGCTCAGTTTTGTCCCAAAAAGTGCGTTTCGTGCACAGAATCGCCGCATATGCTCAGTTTTGTCACAAAACGTGCGTTTCGTGCACATAATCGCCGCTTTTGCACAGTTTTGGCACAAAACGTGCGTTTCGAGCACAGAATCGCCGCATTTGCTCAGTTTTGGCACAAAACGTGCGTTTCGTGCACAGAATCGCCGTTTTTGCTCAGCTTGGCACTAAACGCGTGTTTCGTTCACAGGATCGCTGCTTTTGCTCAGTTTTCGCACAAAACGTGCATTTCACGCACCGAATTGCTCCTTTTGGCACAAAACGTGCGTTTCGTGCCCAGAATCGCCGCCTTTGTTCAGTTTTGACACAAAACGTGCGTTTTGTGCACAGAATCGTCGCTTGTGCTCAGTATCGGCACAAAACCCGTGTTTCGGGGACAGAATCGCCGCTTTTGCCCAGTTTTGGCACAAAACGTGTGTTTCGTGCATAGAATTCCCGCATTTGCTCATTTTGGCACAAATCGTGCGTTTCGTGCACAGAATCGCCGCTTTTTCTCAGGTTTGGCACAAAGCGAGCGTTTCGTTTTCAGAATCGCCGCCTTTGCTTAGTTTTTGCACAAAACCCGCGTTTCGCGCACAGAATCGCCGCTGTTGCTCAGTTTTGTCCCAAAAAGTGCGTTTCGTGCACAGAATCGCCGCATATGCTCAATTTTGTCACAAAACGTGCGTTTCGTGCACATAATCGCCGCTTTTGCACAGTTTTGGCACAAAACGTGCGTTTCGAGCACAGAATCGCCGCATTTGCTCAGTTTTGGCACAAAACGTGCGTTTCGTGCACAGAATCGCCGTTTTTGCTCAGCTTGGCACTAAACGCGTGTTTCGTTCACAGGATCGCTGCTTTTGCTCAGTTTTCGCACAAAACGTGCATTTCACGCACCGAATTGCTCCTCTTGGCACAAAACGTGCGTTTCGAGCACAGAATCGCCGTTTTTGCTCAGCTTGGCACTAAACGCGTGTTTCGTTCACAGGATCGCTGCTTTTGCTCAGTTTTCGCACAAAACGTGCATTTCACGCACCGAATTGCTCCTTTTGGCACAAAACGTGCGTTTCGTGCCCAGAATCGCCGCCTTTGTTCAGTTTTGACACAAAACGTGCGTTTTGTGCACAGAATCGTCGCTTGTGCTCAGTATCGGCACAAAACCCGTGTTTCGGGGACAGAATCGCCGCTTTTGCCCAGTTTTGGCACAAAACGTGTGTTTCGTGCATAGAATTCCCGCATTTGCTCATTTTGGCACAAATCGTGCGTTTCGTGCACAGAATCGCCGCTTTTTCTCAGGTTTGGCACAAAGCGAGCGTTTCGTTTTCAGAATCGCCGCCTTTGCTTAGTTTTTGCACAAAACCCGCGTTTCGCGCACAGAATCGCCGCTGTTGCTCAGTTTTGTCCCAAAAAGTGCGTTTCGTGCACAGAATCGCCGCATATGCTCAGTTTTGTCACAAAACGTGCGTTTCGTGCACATAATCGCCGCTTTTGCACAGTTTTGGCACAAAACGTGCGTTTCGAGCACAGAATCGCCGCATTTGCTCAGTTTTGGCACAAAACGTGCGTTTCGTGCACAGAATCGCCGTTTTTGCTCAGCTTGGCACTAAACGCGTGTTTCGTTCACAGGATCGCTGCTTTTGCTCAGTTTTGGCACAAAACGTGCGTTTCGTGCACAGAATCGCCGCTTTTGCTCAGCTATGGCACAATACGTGCACTTCGTGCACAAAATCGCCGCTTCTGCTCAGTTTTGGCACAAAACGTTTCGTGCACAGAGTGGCCGCATTTGCTCAGTTTTGCACAAATGTGTGTTTCGTGCACAGAATCGCCGCTTTTGCTCAGCTTTGGCACAAATCGTGAGTTTCGTGCACAGAATTGCTCCTTTTGGCACAAAACGTGCGTTTCGTGCACAGAATAGCTGCTTTTGCTCAGTTTTGGCACAAAACGTGAGTTTCGTGCACAGAATTGCTCCTTTTGGCGCAAAACGGGCGTTTCGTGCACAGAATCGCCGCTTTTGCTCCGTTTTGGCACAAAACGTGTGTTTCGTGAACAGAATCGCCGCTTTTGCTCAGTTTGGCACTAAACGCGCGTTTCGTGAACAGAATGGCCGCTTTTACTCAGTTTTGGCACAAAACGTGCGTTTCGTGCCCAGAATCGCCGCTTTTGCTCAGTTTTGGCACAAACCGTTCGTTTCACACACCAAATTGCTCCTCTTGGCACGAAACGGGCGTTTCGTGCACAGAATGGCCGCTTTTGTTCAGTTATGGCGCAAAACGTGCGTTTCGTGCACAGAATCGCCGCTTTTGCTCAGTTTTGGCACAAAACGTGCGTTTCACACACCGAATTGCTCCTTTTGGCACAGAACGTGTGTTTTGTGCACAGAATCGCCGCTTTTGCTCAGTTTTCGCACAAAACGTGCGTTTCGTGCACAGAATCGCCGCTTTTTCTCAGCTATGGCACAATACGTGCACTTCGTGCACAGAATCGCCGCTTTTGCTCAGTTTTGGCACAAAACGTGCGTTTCGTGCACAAAATCGCCGCTTCTGCTCAGTTTTGGCACATAACGTTTCGTGCACAGTGTGGCCGCATTTGCTCAGTTTTTGCACAAACGTGCGTTTCGTGCACAGAATCGCCGCTTTTGCTCAGTTTTGGCACAAATCGTGAGTTTCGTGCATAGAATTGCTCCTTTTGGCACAAAACGTGCGTTTCGTGCACAGAATAGCTGCTTTTGCTCAGTTTTGGCACGAAACGTTTCGTGCACAGAGTGGCCGCATTTGCTCAGTTTTGGCACAAACGAGCGTTTCGTGCACAGAATCGCCGCTTTTGCTCAGTTTTGGCACAAAACGTGAGTTTCGTGCACAGAATTGCTCCTTTTGGCGCAAAACGGGCGTTTCGTGCACAGAATCGCCGCTTTTGCTCCGTTTTGGCATAAAACGTGTGTTTCGTGAACAGAATCGCCGCTTTTGTTGAGTTTTGGCACAAAACGTGCGTTTCGTGCACGGAATCGCCGCTTTTGCTCAGTTTGGCACTAAACGCGCGTTTCGTGAACAGAATGGCCGCTTTCACTCAGTTTTGGCACAAAACGTGCGTTTCGTGCCCAGAATCGCCGCTTTTGCTCAGTTTTGGCACAAAACGTGCGTTTCACACACCGAATTGCTCCTCTTGGCACGAAACGTGCGTTTCGTGCACAGAATCGCCGCTTTTGTTCAGTTATGGCGCAAAACGTGCGTTTCGTGCACAGAATCGCCGCTTTTGCTCAGTTTTGGCACAAAACGTGCGTTTCACACACTGAATTGCTCCTTTTGGCACAGAACGTGTGTTTTGTGCACAAAATCGCCGCTTTTGCTCAGTTGTGGCACAAAACTCGCGTTTCGTGCCCACAATTCCCGCTTTTGCACAGCTATGGCACAAAACGTGCACTTCGTGCACAGAATCGCCGCTTTTGCTCAGTTCGGCACTAAGCGCGCGTTTCGTGCACAGAATCGCCGCTTTTGCTCAGTTTTGGCACAAAACGTGCGTTTCGTGCACCGAATTACACCTTTTGGCACAAAACGTTGTGTTTCGTGCACAGAATTCCCGCATTTGCGCAGTTTTGGCACAAAACATGCGTTTCGTGCACAGAATCGCCGCTGTTGCTCAGTTTTGTCCAAAAAGTGCGTTTCGCGTACAAAATCGCCACATTTGCCCAGTTTTGGCACAAAACGTGCGTTTCGTGCACAGAATCGCCGCTTTTGCTCAGTTTTGGCACAAAACGTGCGATTCGTGCACAGAATCGCCGCTTTTGCACAGTTTTGGCACAAAACGTGCGTTTCGTGCGCAGAATCTCCGCATTTGCTCAGTTTGGTCACAAAACGTGTGTTTCGTGCACAGAATCGCCGCATATACTCAGTTTTGTCACAAAACGTGCGTTTCGTGCACATAATCGCCGCTTTTGCACAGTTTTGGCACAAAACGTGCGTATCGAGCACAGAATCGCCGCATTTGCTCAGTTTTGTAACAAAACGTGCGTTTCGGGCACACAATCGCCGCTTTTGCTCAGTTTTGGCACAAAACGTGCGTTTCACGCACCGAATGGCTCGTTTGGGCACAAAACGTGCGTTTCGTGCATAGAATCTCCGGATTTGCTCAGTTTTGGCACAAAACGTGTGTTTCGTGCACAGAATCAACGCATTTGCTCAGTTTTGTCACAAAACGTGCGTTTCGTGCACAGAATCGCCGCTTTTGATCAGCTATGGCACAAAACGTGCACTTCATGCACAGAATCGCCGCTTTTGCTCAGTTTTGGCACAAAACGTACGTTTCGTGCACAGAATCGCCGCTTTTTCTCAGTTTGGCACTAAACGTGCGTTTCGTGCACAGAATTGCTCCTTTTGGCACAAAACGTGCGTTTCGTGCACAGAATAGCTGCTTTTGCTCAGTTTTGGCACAAAACGTGTGTTTCGTGACCAGAATCGCCGCTTTTGCTCAGTTTTGGCACAAAACGTGCGTTTTGTGCACAGAATCGCCGCTTTTGCTCAGTTTGGCACTAAACGCGCGTTTCGTGAACAGAATGGCCGCTTTTACTCAGTTTTGGCGTAAAACGTGCGTTTCGTGCACAGAATGGCCGCGTTTGTTCAGTTATGGCGCAAAACGTGCGTTTCGTGCACAGAATCGCCGCTTTTGCTCAGTTTTGGCACAAAACGTGCGTTTCACACACCGAATTGCTCCTTTTGGCACAGAACGTGTGTTTTGTGCACAGAATCGCCGCTTTTACTCAGTTTTGGCACAAAACGTGCGTTTCGTGCACAGAATCGCCGCTTTTGCTCAACTATGGCACAATACGTGCACTTCGTGCACAAAATCGCCGCTTCTGCTCAGTTTTGGCACAAAACGTTTCGTGCACAGAGTGGCCGCATTTGCTCAGTTTTGCACAAATGTGTGTTTCGTGCCCAGAATCGCCACTTTTGCTCAGTTTTGGCACAAACCGTGCGTTTCACACACCAAATTGCTCCTCTTGGCACGAAACGTGCGTTTCGTGCACAGAATCGCCGCTTTTGCTCAGTTTTGGCACAAAACGTGCGTTTCGTGCACAGAATCGCCGCTTTTGCTCAGCTATGGCACAATACGTGCACTTCGTGCACAGAATCGCCGCTTTTGCTCAGTTTTGGCACAAAACGTGCGTTTCGTGCACAAAATCGCCGCTTCTGCTCAGTTTTGGCACAAAACGTTTCGTGCACAGTGTGGCCGCATTTGCTCAGTTTTTGCACAAACGTGCGTTTCGTGCACAGAATCGCCGCTTTTGCTCAGTTTTGGCACAAATCGTGAGCTTCGTGCATAGAATTGCTCCTTTTGGCACAAAACGTGCGTTTCGTGCACAGAATAGCTGCTTTTGCTCAGTTTTGGCACAAAACGTTTCGTGCACAGAGTGGCCGCATTTGCTCAGTTTTGGCACAAACGTGCGTTTCGTGCACAGAATCGCCGCTTTTGCTCAGTTTTGGCACAAAACGTGAGTTTCGTGCACAGAATTGCTCCTTTTGGCGCAAAACGGGCGTTTCGTGCACAGAATCGCCGCTTTTGCTCCGTTTTGGCATAAAACGTGTGTTTCGTGAACAGAATCGCCGCTTTTGTTCAGTTTTGGCACAAAACGTGCGTTTCGTGCACGGAATCGCCGCTTTTGCTCAGTTTGGCACTAAACGCGCGTTTAGTGAACAGAATGGCCGCTTTCACTCAGTTTTGGCACAAAACGTGCGTTTCGTGCCCAGAATCGCCGCTTTTGCTCAGTTTTGGCACAAAACGTGCGTTTCACACACCGAATTGCTCCTCTTGGCACGAAACGTGCGTTTCGTGCACAGAATCGCCGCTTTTGTTCAGTTATGGCGCAAAACGTGCGTTTCGTGCACAGAATCGCCGCTTTTGCTCAGTTTTGGCACAAAACGTGCGTTTCACACACTGAATTGCTCCTTTTGGCACAGAACGTGTGTTTTGTGCACAAAATCGCCGCTTTTGCTCAGTTGTGGCACAAAACTCGCGTTTCGTGCCCACAATTCCCGCTTTTGCACAGCTATGGCACAAAACGTGCACTTCGTGCACAGAATCGCCGCTTTTGCTCAGTTCGGCACTAAGCGCGCGTTTCGTGCACAGAATCGCCGCTTTTGCTCAGTTTTGGCACAAAGCGTGCGTTTCGTGCACCGAATTACACCTTTTGGCACAAAACGTTGTGTTTCGTGCACAGAATTCCCGCATTTGCGCAGTTTTGGCACAAAACATGCGTTTCGTGCACAGAATCGCCGCTGTTGCTCAGTTTTGTCCAAAAAGTGCGTTTCGCGTACAAAATCGCCACATTTGCCCAGTTTTGGCACAAAACGTGCGTTTCGTGCACAGAATCGCCGCTTTTGCTCAGTTTTGGCACAAAACGTGCGATTCGTGCACAGAATCGCCGCTTTTGCACAGTTTTGGCACAAAACGTGCGTTTCGTGCGCAGAATCTCCGCATTTGCTCAGTTTGGTCACAAAACGTGTGTTTCGTGCACAGAATCGCCGCATATACTCAGTTTTGTCACAAAACGTGCGTTTCGTGCACATAATCGCCGCTTTTGCACAGTTTTGGCACAAAACGTGCGTATCGAGCACAGAATCGCCGCATTTGCTCAGTTTTGTAACAAAACGTGCGTTTCGGGCACACAATCGCCGCTTTTGCTCAGTTTTGGCACAAAACGTGCGTTTCACGCACCGAATGGCTCGTTTGGGCACAAAACGTGCGTTTCGTGCATAGAATCTCCGGATTTGCTCAGTTTTGGCACAAAACGTGTGTTTCGTGCACAGAATCAACGCATTTGCTCAGTTTTGTCACAAAACGTGCGTTTCGTGCACAGAATCGCCGCTTTTGCTCAGCTATGGCACAAAACGTGCACTTCATGCACAGAATCGCCGCTTTTGCTCAGTTTTGGCACAAAACGTACGTTTCGTGCACAGAATCGCCGCTTTTTCTCAGTTTGGCACTAAACGTGAGTTTCGTGCACAGAATTGCTCCTTTTGGCACAAAACGTGCGTTTCGTGCACAGAATAGCTGCTTTTGCTCAGTTTTGGCACAAAACGTGTGTTTCGTGACCAGAATCGCCGCTTTTGCTCAGTTTTGGCACAAAACGTGCGTTTTGTGCACAGAATCTCCGCTTTTGCTCAGTTTGGCACTAAACGCGCGTTTCGTGAACAGAATGGCCGCTTTTACTCAGTTTTGGCGTAAAACGTGCGTTTCGTGCACAGAATGGCCGCGTTTGTTCAGTTATGGCGCAAAACGTGCGTTTCGTGCACAGAATCGCCGCTTTTGCTCAGTTTTGGCACAAAACGTGCGTTTCACACACCGAATTGCTCCTTTTGGCACAGAACGTGTGTTTTGTGCACAGAATCGCCGCTTTTACTCAGTTTTGGCACAAAACGTGCGTTTCGTGCACAGAATCGCCGCTTTTGCTCAACTATGGCACAATACGTGCACTTCGTGCACAAAATCGCCGCTTCTGCTCAGTTTTGGCACAAAACGTTTCGTGCACAGAGTGGCCGCATTTGCTCAGTTTTGCACAAATGTGTGTTTCGTGCCCAGAATCGCCACTTTTGCTCAGTTTTGGCACAAACCGTGCGTTTCACACACCAAATTGCTCCTCTTGGCACGAAACGTGCGTTTCGTACACAGAATCGCCGCTTTTGCTCAGTTTTGGCACAAAACGTGCGTTTCGTGCACAGAATCGCCGCTTTTGCTCAGCTATGGCACAATACGTGCACTTCGTGCACAGAATCGCCGCTTTTGCTCAGTTTTGGCACAAAACGTGCGTTTCGTGCACAAAATCGCCGCTTCTGCTCAGTTTTGGCACAAAACGTTTCGTGCACAGTGTGGCCGCATTTGCTCAGTTTTTGCACAAACGTGCGTTTCGTGCACAGAATCGCCGCTTTTGCTCAGTTTTGGCACAAATCGTGAGCTTCGTGCATAGAATTGCTCCTTTTGGCACAAAACGTGCGTTTCGTGCACAGAATAGCTGCTTTTGCTCAGTTTTGGCACAAAACGTTTCGTGCACAGAGTGGCCGCATTTGCTCAGTTTTGGCACAAACGTGCGTTTCGTGCACAGAATCGCCGCTTTTGCTCAGTTTTGGCACAAAACGTGAGTTTCGTGCACAGAATTGCTCCTTTTGGCGCAAAACGGGCGTTTCGTGCACAGAATCGCCGCTTTTGCTCCGTTTTGGCATAAAACGTGTGTTTCGTGAACAGAATCGCCGCTTTTGTTCAGTTTTGGCACAAAACGTGCGTTTCGTGCACGGAATCGCCGCTTTTGCTCAGTTTGGCACTAAACGCGCGTTTAGTGAACAGAATGGCCGCTTTCACTCAGTTTTGGCACAAAACGTGCGTTTCGTGCCCAGAATCGCCGCTTTTGCTCAGTTTTGGCACAAAACGTGCGTTTCACACACCGAATTGCTCCTCTTGGCACGAAACGTGCGTTTCGTGCACAGAATCGCCGCTTTTGTTCAGTTATGGCGCAAAACGTGCGTTTCGTGCACAGAATCGCCGCTTTTGCTCAGTTTTGGCACAAAACGTGCGTTTCACACACTGAATTGCTCCTTTTGGCACAGAACGTGTGTTTTGTGCACAAAATCGCCGCTTTTGCTCAGTTGTGGCACAAAACTCGCGTTTCGTGCCCACAATCGCCGCTTTTGCACAGCTATGGCACAAAACGTGCACTTCGTGCACAGAATCGCCGCTTTTGCTCAGTTCGGCACTAAGCGCGCGTTTCGTGCACAGAATCGCCGCTTTTGCTCAGTTTTGGCACGAAACGTGCGTTTCGTGCACAGAATCGCCGCTTTTGCTCAGTTATGGCACAGAACGTGTGTGTCGTGCACAGAATCACTGCTTTTGCTCAGTTTTGGCACATAACGTGCGTTTCGTGCACAAAATCGCCGCTTTTGCTCAGTTTTGGCACAAACGTGCGTTTCGTGCACAGAATCGCCGCTTTCGCTCAGTTTAGGCACAAAATGTGCGTTTCGTGCACGGAATCGCCGCTTTTGCTAAGCTTTGGCATAAAACGAGCGTTTCGTGCGCAGAATCGCCGCTTTTGCTCAGTTTTGGCACAAAACGTGCGTCTCGTGAACAAAATCGCCGCTTTTGCTCAGTTCGGCACTAAGCGCGCGTTTCGTGCACAGAATCGCCGCTTTTGCTCAGTTTTGGCACAAAACGTGCGTCTCGTGAACAAAATCGCCGCTTTTGCTCAGTTGTGGCAAAAAACTCGCGTTTCGTGCACACAATCGCCGCTTTTGCTCAGCTATGGCACAAAACGTGCACTTCGTGCACAGAATCGCCGCTTTTGCTCAGTTCGGCACTAAGCGCGCGTTTCGTGCACAGAATCGCCGCCTTTGTTCAGTTTTGACACAAAACGTGCGTTTTGTGCACAGAATCGCCGCTTGTGCTCGGATTCGGCACAAAACCCGCGTTTCGGGGACAGAATCGCCGCGTTTGCTCAGTTTTGGCACATAACGTGTGTTTCGTGCATATAATTCCCGCATTTGCTCAGTTCTGGCACAAAACGTGCGTTTCGTGCACAGAATCGCCCCTTTTGCTCAGTTTTTGCACAAAACGTGCGTTTCGTGCTCAGAATCGCCGCGTTTGCTCATTATTGGCACAAAACGTGCGTTTCGTGCACAGAATCGCCGCATTTGCTCAGTTTTGTCACTAAACGTGCGATTCGTGCACGGAATCGCCGCTTTTGCTCAGCTTTGGCACAAAACGAGCGTTTCGTGCACAGAATCGCCGCTTTTGCACAGTTTTGGCACAAAACGTGCGTTTCAGGCACCTAATTACTCCTTTTGGCACAAGACGTGCGTTTCGTGCGCAGAATCTCCGCATTTGCTCAGTTTGGTCACAAAACGTGTGTTTCGTGCACAGAATCCCCGCAAATGCTCAGTTTTGTCACAAAACGTGCGTTTCGTGCACATAATCGCCGCTTTTGCGCAGTTTTGGCACAAAACGTGCGTTTCGAGCACAGAATCGCCGCATTTGCTCAGTTTTGTAACAAAACGTGCGTTTCGTGCACAGAATCGCCGCTTTTGCTCAGTTTTGGCGCAAAACGTGCGTTTCGTGCACAGAATCTCCGCATTTGCTCAGTTTATTCACAAAACGTGTGTTTCGTGCACAGAATCGCCGCATATGCTCAGTTTTGTCACAAAACGTGCGTTTCGTGCACAGAATCGCCGCCTTTGCTCAGTTTTAGCACAAAACGTGCGTTTCGTGCACAGAATCGCCGCCTTTGTTCAGTTTTGACACAAAACGTGCGTTTTGTGCACAGAATCGTCGCTTGTGCTCAGTATCGGCACAAAACCCGCGTTTCGGGGACAGAATCGCCGCTTTTGCCCAGTTTTGGCACAAAACGTGTGTTTCGTGCATAGAATTCCCGCATTTGCTCATTAACCGACTTCGAAAAGGAGGAGGTTATTTTGGCACAAATCGTGCGTTTCGTGCACAGAATCGCCGCTTTTTCTCAGGTTTGGCACAAAGCGAGCGTTTCGTTTTCAGAATCGCCGCCTTTGCTTAGTTTTTGCACAAAACCCGCGTTTCGCGCACAGAATCGCCGCTGTTGCTCAGTTTTGTCCCAAAAAGTGCGTTTCGTGCACAGAATCGCCGCATATGCTCAGTTTTGTCACAAAACGTGCGTTTCGTGCACATAATCGCCGCTTTTGCACAGTTTTGGCACAAAACGTGCGTTTCGAGCACAGAATCGCCGCATTTGCTCAGTTTTGGCACAAAACGTGCGTTTCGTGCACAGAATCGCCGTTTTTGCTCAGCTTGGCACTAAACGCGTGTTTCGTTCACAGGATCGCTGCTTTTGCTCAGTTTTCGCACAAAACGTGCATTTCACGCACCGAATTGCTCCTTTTGGCACAAAACGTGCGTTTCGTGCCCAGAATCGCCGCTTTTGCTCAGTTTTGGCACAAACCGTGCGTTTCACACACCAAATTGCTCCTCTTGGCACGAAACGTGCGTTTCGTGCACAGAATGGCCGCGTTTGTTCAGTTATGGCGCAAAACGTGCGTTTCGTGCACAGAATCGCCGCTTTTGCTCAGTTTTGGCACAAAACGTGCGTTTCACACACCGAATTGCTCCTTTTGGCACAGAACGTGTGTTTTGTGCACAGAATCGCCGCTTTTACTCAGTTTTGGCACAAAACGTGCGTTTCGTGCACAGAATCGCCGCTTTTGCTCAGTTTTGGCACAAACCGTTCGTTTCACACACCAAATTGCTCCTCTTGGCACAAAACGTGCGTTTCGTGCACAGAATAGCTGCTTTTGCTCAGTTTTGGCACAAAACGTGAGTTTCGTGCACAGAATTGCTCCTTTTGGCGCAAAACGGGCGTTTCGTGCACAGAATCGCCGCTTTTGCTCCGTTTTGGCACAAAACGTGTGTTTCGTGAACAGAATCGCCGCTTTTGCTCAGTTTGGCACTAAACGCGCGTTTCGTGAACAGAATGGCCGCTTTTACTCAGTTTTGGCACAAAACGTGCGTTTCGTGCCCAGAATCGCCGCTTTTGCTCAGTTTTGGCACAAACCGTTCGTTTCACACACCAAATTGCTCCTCTTGGCACGAAACGGGCGTTTCGTGCACAGAATGGCCGCTTTTGTTCAGTTATGGCGCAAAACGTGCGTTTCGTGTACAGAATCGCCGCTTTTGCTCAGTTTTGGCACAAAACGTGCGTTTCACACACCGAATTGCTCCTTTTGGCACAGAACGTGTGTTTTGTGCACAGAATCGCCGATTTTGCTCAGTTTTCGCACAAAACGTGCGTTTCGTGCACAGAATCGCCGCTTTTTCTCAGCTATGGCACAATACGTGCACTTCGTGCACAGAATCGCCGCTTTTGCTCAGTTTTGGCACAAAACGTGCGTTTCGTGCACAAAATCGCCGCTTCTGCTCAGTTTTGGCACATAACGTTTCGTGCACAGTGTGGCCGCATTTGCTCAGTTTTTGCACAAACGTGCGTTTCGTGCACAGAATCGCCGCTTTTGCTCAGTTTTGGCACAAATCGTGAGTTTCGTGCATAGAATTGCTCCTTTTGGCACAAAACGTGCGTTTCGTGCACAGAATAGCTGCTTTTGCTCAGTTTTGGCACGAAACGTTTCGTGCACAGAGTGGCCGCATTTGCTCAGTTTTGGCACAAACGAGCGTTTCGTGCACAGAATCGCCGCTTTTGCTCAGTTTTGGCACAAAACGTGAGTTTCGTGCACAGAATTGCTCCTTTTGGCGCAAAACGGGCGTTTCGTGCACAGAATCGCCGCTTTTGCTCCGTTTTGGCATAAAACGTGTGTTTCGTGAACAGAATCGCCGCTTTTGTTGAGTTTTGGCACAAAACGTGCGTTTCGTGCACGGAATCGCCGCTTTTGCTCAGTTTGGCACTAAACGCGCGTTTCGTGAACAGAATGGCCGCTTTCACTCAGTTTTGGCACAAAACGTGCGTTTCGTGCCCAGAATCGCCGCTTTTGCTCAGTTTTGGCACAAAACGTGCGTTTCACACACCGAATTGCTCCTCTTGGCACGAAACGTGCGTTTCGTGCACAGAATCGCCGCTTTTGTTCAGTTATGGCGCAAAACGTGCGTTTCGTGCACAGAATCGCCGCTTTTGCTCAGTTTTGGCACAAAACGTGCGTTTCACACACTGAATTGCTCCTTTTGGCACAGAACGTGTGTTTTGTGCACAAAATCGCCGCTTTTGCTCAGTTGTGGCACAAAACTCGCGTTTCGTGCCCACAATTCCCGCTTTTGCACAGCTATGGCACAAAACGTGCACTTCGTGCACAGAATCGCCGCTTTTGCTCAGTTCGGCACTAAGCGCGCGTTTCGTGCACAGAATCGCCGCTTTTGCTCAGTTTTGGCACAAAACGTGCGTTTCGTGCACCGAATTACACCTTTTGGCACAAAACGTTGTGTTTCGTGCACAGAATTCCCGCATTTGCGCAGTTTTGGCACAAAACATGCGTTTCGTGCACAGAATCGCCGCTGTTGCTCAGTTTTGTCCAAAAAGTGCGTTTCGCGTACAAAATCGCCACATTTGCCCAGTTTTGGCACAAAACGTGCGTTTCGTGCACAGAATCGCCGCTTTTGCTCAGTTTTGGCACAAAACGTGCGATTCGTGCACAGAATCGCCGCTTTTGCACAGTTTTGGCACAAAACGTGCGTTTCGTGCGCAGAATCTCCGCATTTGCTCAGTTTGGTCACAAAACGTGTGTTTCGTGCACAGAATCGCCGCATATACTCAGTTTTGTCACAAAACGTGCGTTTCGTGCACATAATCGCCGCTTTTGCACAGTTTTGGCACAAAACGTGCGTATCGAGCACAGAATCGCCGCATTTGCTCAGTTTTGTAACAAAACGTGCGTTTCGGGCACACAATCGCCGCTTTTGCTCAGTTTTGGCACAAAACGTGCGTTTCACGCACCGAATGGCTCGTTTGGGCACAAAACGTGCGTTTCGTGCATAGAATCTCCGGATTTGCTCAGTTTTGGCACAAAACGTGTGTTTCGTGCACAGAATCAACGCATTTGCTCAGTTTTGTCACAAAACGTGCGTTTCGTGCACGGAATCGCCGCCTTTGTTCAGTTTTGACACAAAACATGCGTTTTGTCCACAGAATCGTCGCTTGTGCTCAGTTTCGGCACAAAACCCGCGTTTCGGGGACAGAATCGCCGCTTTTGCTCAGTTTTGTCACAAAACGTGCGTTTCGTGCACAGAATCGCCGCCTTAGCTCAGTTTTGTCACAAAACGTGAGTTTCGTGCACAGAATCGCCGCCTTTGTTCAGTTTTGACACAAAACGTGCGTTTTGTGCACAGAATCGCCGCTTGTGCTCGGATTCGGCACAAAACCCGCGTTTCGGGGACAGAATCGCCGCGTTTGCTCAGTTTTGGCACATAACGTGTGTTTCGTGCATAGAATTCCCGCATTTGCTCAGTTCTGGCACAGAACGTGCGTTTCGTGCACAGAATCGCCCCTTTTGCTCACTTTTTGCACAAAACGTGCGTTTCGAGCTCAGAATCGCCGCGGTTGCTCATTATTGGCACAAAACGTGCGTTTCGTGCACAGAATCGCCGCATTTGCTCAGTTTTGTCACAAAACGTGCGTTTCGTGCACGGAATCACCGCTTTTGCTCAGCTTTGGCACAAAACGAGCGTTTCGTGCACAGAATCGCCGCTTTTGCACAGTTTTGGCACAACACGTGCGTTTCAGGCACCTAATTACTCCTTTTGGCACAAGACGTGCGTTTCGTGCGCAGAATCTCCGCATTTGCTCAGTTTGGTCACAAAACGTGTGTTTCATGCACAGAATCGCAGCTTTTGCTCAGTTTTGTCACAAAACGTGCGTTTTGTGCACAGAATCGTCGCTTGTGCTCAGTATCGGCACAAAACCCGCGTTTCGGGGACAGAATCGCCGCTTTTGCTCAGTTTTGGCACAAAACGTGTGTTTCGTGCATAGAATTCCCGCATTTGCTGAGATCTGGCACAAAACATGCGTTTCGTGAATAGAATCGCCGCATTTGCTCAGTTTTGTCACAGAACGTTCGTTTCGTGCACGGAATCGCCGCTTTTGCTCAGCTTTGGCACAAAACGAGCGTTTCGTGCACAGAATCGCCGAATTTGCACAGTTTTGGCACAAAACGTGCGTTTCAGGCACCGAATTACTCCTTTTGGCACAAGACGTGCGTTTCGTGCGCAGAATCTTCGCATTTGCTCAGTTTGGTCACAAAACGTGCGTTTCGTGCACAGAATCGCCGCTTTTGCTCAGCTATGGCACAAAACGTGAACTTCATGCACAGAATCGCCGCTTTTGCTCAGTTTTGGCACAAAACGTGCGTTTCGTGCACAGAATCGCCGTTTTTGCTCAGCTTGGCACTAAACGCGTGTTTCGTTCGCAGGATCGCTGCTTTTGCTCAGTTTTCGCACAAAACGTGCATTTCACGCACCGAATTGCTCCTTTTGGCACAAAACGTACGTTTCGTGCACAGAATCGCCGCTTTTTCTCAGTTTGGCACTAAACGTGAGTTTCGTGCACAGAATTGCTCCTTTTGGCACAAAACGTGCGTTTCGTGCACAGAATAGCTGCTTTTGCTCAGTTTTGGCACAAAACGTGTGTTTCGTGACCAGAATCGCCGCTTTTGCTCAGTTTTGGCACAAAACGTGCGTTTTGTGCACAGAATCGCCGCTTTTACTCAGTTTGGCACAAAACGTGCGTTTCGTGTCCAGAATCGCCGCTTTTGCTCAGTTTTGGCACAAACCGTTCGTTTCACACACCAAATTGCTCCTCTTGGCACGAAACGTGCGTTTCGTGCACAGAATCGTCGCTTTTGTTCAGTTATGGCGCAAAACGTGCGTTTCGTGCACAGAATCGCCGCTTTTGCTCAGTTTTGGCACAAAACGTGCGTTTCACACACTGAATTGCTCCTTTTGGCACAGAACGTGTGTTTTGTGCACAGAATCGCCGCTTTTGCTCAGCTTGGTACTAAACGCGCGTTTCGTACACAGAATCACTGCTCTTGCTCAGTTTTGGCGCAAAACGGGCGTTTCGTGCACAGAATCGCCGGTTTTGCTCAGCTATGGCACAATACGTGCACTTCGTGCACAGAATCGCCGCTTTTGCACAGCTATGGCACAAAACGTGCACTTCGTGCACAGAATCGCCGCTTTTGCTCAGTTCGGCACTAAGCGCGCGTTTCGTGCACAGATTCGCCGCTTTTGCTCAGTTTTGGAACGAAACGTGCGTTTCGTGCCCAGAATCGCCGCTTTTGCTCAGTTATGGCACAGAACGTGTGTGTCGTGCACAGAATCACTGCTTTTGCTCAGTTTTGGCACAAAACGTGCGTTTCGTGCACAGAATCGCCGCCTTTGTTCAGTTTTGACACAAAACGTGCGTTTTCTGCACAGAATCGCCGCTTGTGCTCGGATTCGGCACAAAACCCGTGTTTCGGGGACAGAATCGCCGCGTTTGCTCAGTTTTGGCACATAACGTGTGTTTCGTGCATATAATTCCCGCATTTGCTCAGTTCTGGCACAAAAAGTGCGTTTCGTGCACAGAATCGCCGCATATGCTCAGTTTTGTCACAAAACGTGCGTTTCGTGCACATAATCGCCGCTTTTGCACAGTTTTGGCACAAAACGTGCGTTTCGAGCACAGAATCGCCGCATTTGCTCAGTTTTGGCACGAAACGTGCGTTTCGTGCACAGAATCGCAGTTTTTGCTCAGCTTGGCACTAAACGCGTGTTTCGTTCACAGGATCGCTGCTTTTGCTCAGTTTTCGCACAAAACGTGCATTTCACGCACCGAATTGCTCCTTTTGGCACAAAACGTGCGTTTCGTGCCCAGAATCGCCGCTTTTGCTCAGTTTTGGCACAAACCGTGCGTTTCACACACCAAATTGCTCCTCTTGGCACGAAACGTGCGTTTCGTGCACAGAATGGCCGCGTTTGTTCAGTTATGGCGCAAAACGTGCGTTTCGTGCACAGAATCGCCGCTTTTGCTCAGTTTTGGCACAAAACGTGCGTTTCACACACCGAATTGCTCCTTTTGGCACAGAACGTGTGTTTTGTGCACAGAATCGCCGCTTTTACTCAGTTTTGGCACAAAACGTGCGTTTCGTGCACAGAATCGCCGCTTTTGCTCAGCTATGGCACAATACGTGCACTTCGTGCACAAAATCGCCGCTTCTGCTCAGTTTTGGCACAAAACGTTTCGTGCACAGAGTGGCCGCATTTGCTCAGTTTTGCACAAATGTGTGTTTCGTGCACAGAATCGCCGCTTTTGCTCAGTTTTGGCACAAATCGTGAGTTTCGTGCACAGAATTGCTCCTTTTGGCACAAAACGTGCGTTTCGTGCACAGAATAGCTGCTTTTGCTCAGTTTTGGCACAAAACGTGAGTTTCGTGCACAGAATTGCTCCTTTTGGCGCAAAACGGGCGTTTCGTGCACAGAATCGCCGCTTTTGCTCCGTTTTGGCACAAAACGTGTGTTTCGTGAACAGAATCGCCGCTTTTGCTCAGTTTGGCACTAAACGCGCGTTTCGTGAACAGAATGGCCGCTTTTACTCAGTTTTGGCACAAAACGTGCGTTTCGTGCCCAGAATCGCCGCTTTTGCTCAGTTTTGGCACAAACCGTTCGTTTCACACACCAAATTGCTCCTCTTGGCACGAAACGGGCGTTTCGTGCACAGAATGGCCGCTTTTGCTCAGTTATGGCGCAAAACGTGCGTTTCGTGCACAGAATCGCCGCTTTTGCTCAGTTTTGGCACAAAACGTGCGTTTCACACACCGAATTGCTCCTTTTGGCACAGAACGTGTGTTTTGTGCTCAGAATCGCCGCTTTTGCTCAGTTTTGGCACAAAACGTGCGTTTCGTGCACAGAATCGCCGCTTTTTCTCAGCTATGGCACAATACGTGCGTTTCGTGCACAGAATAGCTGCTTTTGCTCAGTTTTGGCACGAAACGTTTCGTGCACAGAGTGGCCGCATTTGCTCAGTTTTGGCACAAACGAGCGTTTCGTGCACAGAATCGCCGCTTTTGCTCAGTTTTGGCACAAAACGTGAGTTTCGTGCACAGAATTGCTCCTTTTGGCGCAAAACGGGCGTTTCGTGCACAGAATCGCCGCTTTTGCTCCGTTTTGGCATAAAACGTGTGTTTCGTGAACAGAATCGCCGCTTTTGTTCAGTTTTGGCACAAAACGTGCGTTTCGTGCACGGAATCGCCGCTTTTGCTCAGTTTGGAACTAAACGCGCGTTTCGTGAACAGAATGGCCGCTTTCACTCAGTTTTGGCACAAAACGTGCGTTTCGTGCCCAGAATCGCCGCTTTTGCTCAGTTTTGGCACAAAACGTGCGTTTCACACACCGAATTGCTCCTCTTGGCACGAAACGTGCGTTTCGTGCACAGAATCGCCGCTTTTGTTCAGTTATGGCGCAAAACGTGCGTTTCGTGCACAGAATCGCTGCTTTTGCTCAGTTTTGGCACAAAACGTGCGTTTCACACACTGAATTGCTCCTTTTGGCACAGAACGTGTGTTTTGTGCACAAAATCGCCGCTTTTGCTCAGTTGTGGCACAAAACTCGCGTTTCGTGCCCACAATTCCCGCTTTTGCACAGCTATGGCACAAAACGTGCACTTCGTGCACAGAATCGCCGCTTTTGCTCAGTTCGGCACTAAGCGCGCGTTTCGTGCACAGAATCGCCGCTTTTGCTCAGTTTTGGCACAAAACGTGCGTTTCGTGCACCGAATTACACCTTTTGGCACAAAACGTTGTGTTTCGTGCACAGAATTCCCGCATTTGCGCAGTTTTGGCACAAAACATGCGTTTCGTGCACAGAATCGCCGCTGTTGCTCAGTTTTGTCCAAAAAGTGCGTTTCGCGTACAAAATCGCCACATTTGCCCAGTTTTGGCACAAAACGTGCGTTTCGTGCACAGAATCGCCGCTTTTGCTCAGTTTTGGCACAAAACGTGCGATTCGTGCACAGAATCGCCGCTTTTGCACAGTTTTGGCACAAAACGTGCGTTTCGTGCGCAGAATCTCCGCATTTGCTCAGTTTGGTCACAAAACGTGTGTTTCGTGCACAGAATCGCCGCATATACTCAGTTTTGTCACAAAACGTGCGTTTCGTGCACATAATCGCCGCTTTTGCACAGTTTTGGCACAAAACGTGCGTATCGAGCACAGAATCGCCGCATTTGCTCAGTTTTGTAACAAAACGTGCGTTTCGGGCACACAATCGCCGCTCTTGCTCAGTTTTGGCACAAAACGTGCGTTTCACGCACCGAATGGCTCGTTTGGGCACAAAACGTGCGTTTCGTGCATAGAATCTCCGCATTTGCTCAGTTTTGGCACAAAACGTGTGTTTCGTGCACAGAATCAACGCATTTGCTCAGTTTTGTCACAAAACGTGCGTTTCGTGCACGGAATCGCCGCATATACTCAGTTTTGTCACAAAACGTGCGTTTCGTGCACATAATCACCGCTTTTGCACAGTTTTGGCACAAAACGTGCGTATCGAGCACAGAATCGCCGCAATTTTCGCAGTTTTGTAACAAAACGTGCGTTTCGTGCACAGAATCGCCGCCTTTGTTCAGTTTTGACACAAAACATGCGTTTTGTCCACAGAATCGTCGCTTGTGCTCAGTTTCGGCACAAAACCCGCGTTTCGGGGACAGAATCGCCGCTTTTGCTCAGTTTTGGCACAAAACGTGCGTTTCCTGCACAGAATCGCCGCTTTTGCTCAGCTTTGGCACAAAACGAGCGTTTCGTGCACAGAATCGCCGCTTTTGCTCAGTTTTGGCACAAAACGTGCGTTTTGTGCAGAGAATCGCCGCTTGTGCTCAGTTTCGGCACAAAACCCGCGTTTCGGGCACAGAATCGCCGCTTTTGCTCAGTTTTGGCACAAAACGTGCGTTTCGTGCTCAGAATCGCCGCTTTTGCTCAGTTTTGGCACAAAACGTGCGTTTCGTGCACGGAATCGCCGCTTTTGCTCAGCTCTGGCACAAAACGAGCGTTTCGTGCACAGAATCGCCGCTTTTGCTCAGTTTTGGCACAAAACGTGCGTTTTGTGCACAGAATCGCCGCTTGTGCTCGGATTCGGCACAAAACCCGCGTTTCGGGGACAGAATCGCCGCGTTTGCTCAGTTTTGGCACATAACGTGTGTTTCGTGCATAGAATTCCCGCATTTGCTCAGTTCTGGCACAAAACGTGCGTTTCGTGCACAGAATCGCCCCTTTTGCTCAGTTTTGTCACAAAACGTGCGTTTCGTGCACAGAATCGCCGCCTTAGCTCAGTTTTGTCACAAAACGTGAGTTTCGTGCACAGAATCGCCGCCTTTGTTCAGTTTTGACACAAAACGTGCGTTTTGTGCACAGAATCGCCGCTTGTGCTCGGATTCGGCACAAAACCCGCGTTTCGGGGACAGAATCGCCGCGTTTGCTCAGTTTTGGCACATAACGTGTGTTTCGTGCATAGAATTCCCGCATTTGCTCAGTTCTGGCACAAAACGTGCGTTTCGTGCACAGAATCGCCCCTTTTGCTCACTTTTTGCACAAAACGTGCGTTTCGAGCTCAGAATCGCCGCGGTTGCTCATTATTGGCACAAAACGTGCGTTTCGTGCACATAATCGCCGCATTTGCTCAGTTTTGTCACAAAACGTGCGTTTCGTGCACGGAATCGCCGCTTTTGCTCAGCTTTGGCATAAAACGAGCGTTTCGTGCACAGAATCGCCGCTTTTGCACAGTTTTGGCACAACACGTGCGTTTCAGGCACCTAATTTCTCCTTTTGGCACAAGACGTGCGTTTCGTGCGCAGAATCTCCGCATTTGCTCAGTTTGGTCACAAAACGTGTGTTTCATGCACAGAATCGCAGCTTTTGCTCAGTTTTGTCACAAAACGTGCGTTTCGTGCACAGAATCGCCGCCTTCGCTCAGTTTTGGCACAAAACGTGTGTTTCGTGCACAGAATCGCCGCCTTCGCTCGGTTTTGGCACAAAACGTGTGTTTCGTGTACAGAATCGCCGCATTTGCTCAGTTTTGGCACAAAACGTGCGCTTCGTGCACAGAATTGCTCCTTCTGGCACAAAACGTGCGTTGCGCGCTCAGAATTCCCGCATTTGGTCAGTTTTGGCACAAAACGTGCGTTTCAGGCACCGAATTACTCCTTTTGGCACAAGACGTGCGTTTCGTGCGCAGAATCTCCGCATTTGCTCAGTTTGGTCACAAAACGTGTGTTTCGTGCACAGAATCGCCGCATATGCTCAGTTTTGGCACAAAGCGTGCGTTTGGTGCACAGAATCGCCGCTTGTGCTCAGTTTTGGCACAAAACGTGCGTTTCGTGCTCAGAATCGCCGCTTTTGCTCAGTTTTGGCACAAAACGTGCGTTTCGTGCACGGAATCGCCGCTTTTGCTCAGCTCTGGCACAAAACGAGCGTTTTGTGCACAGAATCGCCGCTTGTGCTCGGATTCGGCACAAAACCCGCGTTTCGGGGACAGAATCGCCGCGTTTGCTCAGTTTTGGCACATAACGTGTGTTTCGTGCATAGAATTCCCGCATTTGCTCAGTTCTGGCACAAAACGTGCGTTTCGTGCACAGAATCGCCCCTTTTGCTCACTTTTTGCACAAAACGTGCGTTTCGAGCTCAGAATCGCCGCGGTTGCTCATTATTGGCACAAAACGTGCGTTTCGTGCACATAATCGCCGCATTTGCTCAGTTTTGTCACAAAACGTGCGTTTCGTGCACGGAATCGCCGCTTTTGCTCAGCTTTGGCATAAAACGAGCGTTTCGTGCACAGAATCGCCGCTTTTGCACAGTTTTGGCACAACACGTGCGTTTCAGGCACCTAATTTCTCCTTTTGGCACAAGACGTGCGTTTCGTGCGCAGAATCTCCGCATTTGCTCAGTTTGGTCACAAAACGTGTGTTTCATGCACAGAATCGCAGCTTTTGCTCAGTTTTGTCACAAAACGTGCGTTTCGTGCACAGAATCGCCGCCTTCGCTCAGTTTTGGCACAAAACGTGTGTTTCGTGCACAGAATCGCCGCCTTCGCTCGGTTTTGGCACAAAACGTGTGTTTCGTGTACAGAATCGCCGCATTTGCTCAGTTTTGGCACAAAACGTGCGCTTCGTGCACAGAATTGCTCCTTCTGGCACAAAACGTGCGTTGCGCGCTCAGAATTCCCGCATTTGGTCAGTTTTGGCACAAAACGTGCGTTTCAGGCACCGAATTACTCCTTTTGGCACAAGACGTGCGTTTCGTGCGCAGAATCTCCGCATTTGCTCAGTTTGGTCACAAAACGTGTGTTTCGTGCACAGAATCGCCGCATATGCTCAGTTTTGGCACAAAGCGTGCGTTTGGTGCACAGAATCGCCGCTTGTGCTCAGTTTTGGCACAAAACGTGCGTTTCGTGCTCAGAATCGCCGCTTTTGCTCAGTTTTGGCACAAAACGTGCGTTTCGTGCACAGAATCGCCGCCTTTGTTCAGTTTTGACACAAAACGTGCGTTTTGTGCACAGAATCGTCGCTTGTGCTCAGTATCGGCACAAAACCCGCGTTTCGGGGACAGAATCGCCGCTTTTGCTCAGTTTTGGCACAAAACGTGTGTTTCGTGCATAGAATTCCCGCATTTGCTGAGATCTGGCACAAAACATGCGTTTCGTGAATAGAATCGCCGCATTTGCTCAGTTTTGTCACAGAACGTTCGTTTCGTGCACGGAATCGCCGCTTTTGCTCAGCTTTGGCACAAAACGAGCGTTTCGTGCACAGAATCGCCGCTTTTGCACAGTTTTGGCACAAAACGTGCGTTTCAGGCACCGAATTACTCCTTTTGGCACAAGACGTGCGTTTTGTGCGCAGAATCTTCGCATTTGCTCAGTTTGGTCACAAAACGTGCGTTTCGTGCACAGAATCGCCGCTTTTGCTCAGCTATGGCACAAAACGTGCACTTCATGCACAGAATCGCCGCTTTTGCTCAGTTTTGGCACAAAACGTGCGTTTTGTGCACAGAATCGCCGCTTTTACTCAGTTTGGCACAAAACGTGCGTTTCGTGTCCAGAATCGCCGCTTTTGCTCAGTTTTGGCACAAACCGTTCGTTTCACACACCAAATTGCTCCTCTTGGCACGAAACGGGCGTTTCGTGCTCAGAATGGCCGCTTTTGTTCAGTTATGGCGCAAAACGTGCGTTTCGTGCACAGAATCGCCGCTTTTGCTCAGTTTTGGCACAAAACGTGCGTTTCACACACCGAATTGCTCCTTTTGGCACAGAACGTGTGTTTTGTGAACAGAATGGCCGCTTTTACTCAGTTTTGGCGTAAAACGTGCGTTTCGTGCCCAGAATCGCCGCCTTTGTTCAGTTTTGACACAAAACGTGCGTTTTGTGCACAGAATCGTCGCTTGTGCTCAGTATCGGCACAAAACCCGCGTTTCGGGGACAGAATCGCCGCTTTTGCCCAGTTTTAGCACAAAACGTGTGTTTCGTGCATAGAATTCCCGCATTTGCTCATTTTGGCACAAATCGTGCGTTTCGTGCACAGAATCGCCGCTTTTTCTCAGGTTTGGCACAAAGCGAGCGTTTCGTTTTCAGAATCGCCGCCTTTGCTTAGTTTTGGCACAAAACCCGCGTTTCGCGCACAGAATCGCCGCTGTTGCTCAGTTTTGTCCCAAAAAGTGCGTTTCGTGCACAGAATCGCCGCATATGCTCAGTTTTGTCACAAAACGTGCGTTTCGTGCACATAATCGCCGCTTTTGCACAGTTTTGGCACAAAACGTGCGTTTCGAGCACAGAATCGCCGCATTTGCTCAGTTTTGTAACAAAACGTGCGTTTCGTGCACAGAATCGCCGCTTTTGCTCAGTTTTAATGCAAAACGTGCGTTTCGTGCACAGAATCTCCGCATTTGCTCAGTTTTGGCACAAAACGTGTGTTTCGTGCACAGAATCACCGCATTTGCTCAGTTTTGTCACAAAACGTGAGTTTCGTGCACAGAATCGCCGCCTTTGTTCAGTTTTGACACAAAACGTGCGTTTTGTGCACAGAATCGCCGCTTGTGCTCGGATTCGGCACAAAACCCGCGTTTCGGGGACAGAATCGCCGCGTTTGCTCAGTTTTGGCACATAACGTGTGTTTCGTGCATAGAATTCCCGCATTTGCTCAGTTCTGGCACAAAACGTGCGTTTCGTGCACAGAATCGCCCCTTTTGCTCACTTTTTGCACAAAACGTGCGTTTCGCGGTCAGAATCGCCGCGGTTGCTCATTATTGGCACAAAACGTGCGTTTCGTGCACAGAATCGCCGCATTTGCTCAGTTTTGTCACAAAACGTGCGTTTCGTGCACGGAATCGCCGCTTTTGCTCAGCTTTGGCATAAAACGAGCGTTTCGTGCACAGAATCGCCGCTTTTGCACAGTTTTGGCACAACACGTGCGTTTCAGGCACCTAATTACTCCTTTTGGCACAAGACGTGCGTTTCGTGCGCAGAATCTCCGCATTTGCTCAGTTTGGTCACAAAACGTGTGTTTCATGCACAGAATCGCAGCTTTTGCTCAGTTTTGTCACAAAACGTGCGTTTCGTGCACAGAATCGCCGCCTTCGCTCAGTTTTGGCACAAAACGTGTGTTTCGTGCACAGAATCGCCGCCTTCGCTCGGTTTTGGCACAAAACGTGTGTTTCGTGTACAGAATCGCCGCATTTGCTCAGTTTTGGCACAAAACGTGCGCTTCGTGCACAGAATTGCTCCTTCTGGCACAAAACGTGCGTTGCGCGCTCAGAATTCCCGCATTTGGTCAGTTTTGGCACAAAACGTGCGTTTCAGGCACCGAATTACTCCTTTTGGCACAAGACGTGCGTTTCGTGCGCAGAATCTCCGCATTTGCTCAGTTTGGTCACAAAACGTGTGTTTCGTGCACAGAATCGCCGCATATGCTCAGTTTTGGCACAAAGGGTGCGTTTGTTGCACAGAATCGCCGCTTGTGCTCAGTTTTGGCACAAAACGTACGTTTCGTGCTCAGAATCGCCGCTTTTGCTCAGTTTTGGCACAAAACGTGCGTTTCGTGCACAGAATCGCCGCCTTTGTTCAGTTTTGACACAAAACGTGCGTTTTGTGCACAGAATCGTCGCTTGTGCTCAGTATCGGCACAAAACCCGCGTTTCGGGGACAGAATCGCCGCTTTTGCTCAGTTTTGGCACAAAACGTGTGTTTCGTGCATAGAATTCCCGCATTTGCTGAGATCTGGCACAAAACATGCGTTTCGTGAATAGAATCGCCGCATTTGCTCAGTTTTGTCACAGAACGTTCGTTTCGTGCACGGAATCGCCGCTTTTGCTCAGCTTTGGCACAAAACGAGCGTTTCGTGCACAGAATCGCCGCTTTTGCACAGTTTTGGCACAAAACGTGCGTTTCAGGCACCGAATTACTCCTTTTGGCACAAGACGTGCGTTTTGTGCGCAGAATCTTCGCATTTGCTCAGTTTGGTCACAAAACGTGCGTTTCGTGCACAGAATCGCCGCTTTTGCTCAGCTATGGCACAAAACGTGCACTTCATGCACAGAATCGCCGCTTTTGCTCAGTTTTGGCACAAAACGTGCGTTTTGTGCACAGAATCGCCGCTTTTACTCAGTTTGGCACAAAACGTGCGTTTCGTGTCCAGAATCGCCGCTTTTGCTCAGTTTTGGCACAAACCGTTCGTTTCAAACACCAAATTGCTCCTCTTGGCACGAAACGGGCGTTTCGTGCTCAGAATGGCCGCTTTTGTTCAGTTATGGCGCAAAACGTGCGTTTCGTGCACAGAATCGCCGCTTTTGCTCAGTTTTGGCACAAAACGTGCGTTTCACACACCGAATTGCTCCTTTTGGCACAGAACGTGTGTTTTGTGAACAGAATGGCCGCTTTTACTCAGTTTTGGCGTAAAACGTGCGTTTCGTGCCCAGAATCGCCGCCTTTGTTCAGTTTTGACACAAAACGTGCGTTTTGTGCACAGAATCGTCGCTTGTGCTCAGTATCGGCACAAAACCCGCGTTTCGGGGACAGAATCGCCGCTTTTGCCCAGTTTTAGCACAAAACGTGTGTTTCGTGCATAGAATTCCCGCATTTGCTCATTTTGGCACAAATCGTGCGTTTCGTGCACAGAATCGCCGCTTTTTCTCAGGTTTGGCACAAAGCGAGCGTTTCGTTTTCAGAATCGCCGCCTTTGCTTAGTTTTGGCACAAAACCCGCGTTTCGCGCACAGAATCGCCGCTGTTGCTCAGTTTTGTCCCAAAAAGTGCGTTTCGTGCACAGAATCGCCGCATATGCTCAGTTTTGTCACAAAACGTGCGTTTCGTGCACATAATCGCCGCTTTTGCACAGTTTTGGCACAAAACGTGCGTTTCGAGCACAGAATCGCCGCATTTGCTCAGTTTTGTAACAAAACGTGCGTTTCGTGCACAGAATCGCCGCTTTTGCTCAGTTTTAATGCAAAACGTGCGTTTCGTGCACAGAATCTCCGCATTTGCTCAGTTTTGGCACAAAACGTGTGTTTCGTGCACAGAATCACCGCATTTGCTCAGTTTTGTCACAAAACGTGAGTTTCGTGCACAGAATCGCCGCCTTTGTTCAGTTTTGACACAAAACGTGCGTTTTGTGCACAGAATCGCCGCTTGTGCTCGGATTCGGCACAAAACCCGCGTTTCGGGGACAGAATCGCCGCGTTTGCTCAGTTTTGGCACATAACGTGTGTTTCGTGCACAGAATTCCCGCATTTGCTCAGTTCTGGCACAAAACGTGCGTTTCGTGCACAGAATCGCCCCTTTTGCTCAATTTTTGCACAAAACGTGCGTTTCGTGCTCAGAATCGCCGCGGTTGCTCATTATTGGCACAAAACGTGCGTTTCGTGCACAGAATCGCCGCATTTGCTCAGTTTTGTCACAAAACGTGCGTTTCGTGCTCGGAATCGCCGCTTTTTGCTCAGCTTTGGCACAAAACGACCGTTTCGTGCACAGAATCGCCGCTTTTGCACAGTTTTGGCACAACACGTGCGTTTCAGGCACCTAATTACTCCTTTTGGCACAAGACGTGCGTTTCGTGCGCAGAATCTCCGCATTTGCTCAGTTTGGTCACAAAACGTGTGTTTCATGCACAGAATCGCAGCTTTTGCTCAGTTTTGTCACAAAACGTGCGTTTCGTGCACAGAATCGCCGCCTTCGCTCAGTTTTGGCACAAAACGTGTGTTTCGTGTACAGAATCGCCGCATTTGCTCAGTTTTGGCACAAAGCGTGCGTTTGGTGCACAGAATCGCCGCTTGTGCTCAGTTTTGGCACAAAACGTGCGTTTCGTGCTCAGAATCGCCGCTTTTGCTCAGTTTTGGCACAAAACGTGCGTTTCGTGCACAGAATCGCCGCCTTTGTTCAGTTTTGACACAAAACGTGCGTTTTGTGCACAGAATCGTCGCTTGTGCTCAGTATCGGCACAAAACCCGCGTTTCGGGGACAGAATCGCCGCTTTTGCTCAGTTTTGGCACAAAACGTGTGTTTCGTGCATAGAATTCCCGCATTTGCTGAGATCTGGCACAAAACATGCGTTTCGTGAATAGAATCGCCGCATTTGCTCAGTTTTGTCACAGAACGTTCGTTTCGTGCACAGAATCGCCGCTTTTGCTCAGCTATGGCACAAAACGTGCACTTCATGCACAGAATCGCCGCTTTTGCTCAGTTTTGGCACAAAACGTGCGTTTCGTGCACAGAATCGCCGTTTTTGCTCAGCTTGGCACTAAACGCGTGTTTCGTTCACAGGATCGCTGCTTTTGCTCAGTTTTCGCACAAAACGTGCATTTCACGCACCGAATTGCTCCTTTTGGCACAAAACGTACGTTTCGTGCACAGAATCGCCGCTTTTTCTCAGTTTGGCACTAAACGTGAGTTTCGTGCACAGAATTGCTCCTTTTGGCACAAAACGTGCGTTTCGTGCACAGAATAGCTGCTTTTGCTCAGTTTTGGCACAAAACGTGTGTTTCGTGACCAGAATCGCCGCTTTTGCTCAGTTTTGGCACAAAACGTGCGTTTTGTGCACAGAATCGCCGCTTTTGCTCAGTTTGGCACTAAACGCGCGTTTCGTGAACAGAATGGCCGCTTTTACTCAGTTTTGGCGTAAAACGTGCGTTTCGTGCCCAGAATCGCCGCTTTTGCTCAGTTTTGGCACAAACCGTGCGTTTCACACACCAAATTGCTCCTCTTGGCACGAAACGTGCGTTTCGTGCACAGAATGGCCGCGTTTGTTCAGTTATGGCGCAAAACGTGCGTTTCGTGCACAGAATCGCCGCTTTTGCTCAGTTTTGGCACAAAACGTGCGTTTCACACACCGAATTGCTCCTTTTGGCACAGAACGTGTGTTTTGTGCACAGAATCGCCGCTTTTGCTCAGTTTTGGCACAAAACGTGCGTTTCGTGCACAGAATCGCCGTTTTTGCTCAGCTTGGCACTAAACGCGTGTTTCGTTCACAGGATCGCTGCTTTTGCTCAGTTTTCGCACAAAACGTGCATTTCACGCACCGAATTGCTCCTTTTGGCACAAAACGTACGTTTCGTGCACAGAATCGCCGCTTTTTCTCAGTTTGGCACTAAACGTGAGTTTCGTGCACAGAATTGCTCCTTTTGGCACAAAACGTGCGTTTCGTGCACAGAATAGCTGCTTTTGCTCAGTTTTGGCACAAAACGTGTGTTTCGTGACCAGAATCGCCGCTTTTGCTCAGTTTTGGCACAAAACGTGCGTTTTGTGCACAGAATCGCCGCTTTTGCTCAGTTTGGCACTAAACGCGCGTTTCGTGAACAGAATGGCCGCTTTTACTCAGTTTTGGCGTAAAACGTGCGTTTCGTGCCCAGAATCGCCGCTTTTGCTCAGTTTTGGCACAAACCGTGCGTTTCACACACCAAATTGCTCCTCTTGGCACGAAACGTGCGTTTCGTGCACAGAATGGCCGCGTTTGTTCAGTTATGGCGCAAAACGTGCGTTTCGTGCACAGAATCGCCGCTTTTGCTCAGTTTTGGCACAAAACGTGCGTTTCACACACCGAATTGCTCCTTTTGGCACAGAACGTGTGTTTTGTGCACAGAATCGCCGCTTTTACTCAGTTTTGGCACAAAACGTGCGTTTCGTGCACAGAATCGCCGCTTTTGCTCAGTTTTGGCACAAATCGTGAGTTTCGTGCACAGAATTGCTCCTTTTGGCACAAAACGTGCGTTTCGTGCTCAGAATAGCTGCTTTTGCTCAGTTTTGGCACAAAACGTGAGTTTCGTGCACAGAATTGCTCCTTTTGGCACAAAACGTGCGTTTCGTGCACAGAATAGCTGCTTTTGCTCAGTTTTGGCACAAAACGTGTGTTTCGTGAACAGAATCGCCGCTTTTGCTCAGTTTTGTCACAAAACGTGCGCTTCGTGCACAGAATCGCCGCCTTCGCTCAGTTTTGGCACAAAACGTGTGTTTCGTGCACAGAATCGCCGCCATCGCTCAGTTTTGGCACAAAACGTGTGTTTCGTGTACAGAATCGCCGCATTTGCTCAGTTTTGGCACAAAACGTGCGCTTCGTGCACAGAATTGCTCCTTCTGGCACAAAACGTGCATTGCGCGCTCAGAATTCCCGCATTTGGTCAGTTTTGGCACAAAACGTGCGTTTCAGGCACCGAATTACTCCTTTTGGCACAAGACGTGCGTTTCGTGCGCAGAATCTCCGCATTTGCTCAGTTTGGTCACAAAACGTGGGTTTCGTGCACAGAATCGCCGCATATGCTCAGTTTTGGCACAAAGCGTGCGTTTGGTGCACAGAATCGCCGCTTGTGCTCAGTTTTGGCACAAAACGTGCGTTTTGTGCACAGAATCGTCGCTTGTGCTCAGTATCGGCACAAAACCCGCGTTTCGGGGACAGAATCGCCGCTTTTGCTCAGTTTTGGCACAAAACGTGTGTTTCGTGCATAGAATTCCCGCATTTGCTGAGATCTGGCACAAAACATGCGTTTCGTGAATAGAATCGCCGCATTTGCTCAGTTTTGTCACAGAACGTTCGTTTCGTGCACGGAATCGCCGCTTTTGCTCAGCTTTGGCACAAAACGAGCGTTTCGTGCACAGAATCGCCGAATTTGCACAGTTTTCGGCACAAAACGTGCGTTTCAGGCACCGAATTACTCCTTTTGGCACAAGACGTGCGTTTCGTGCGCAGAATCTTCGCATTTGCTCAGTTTGGTCACAAAACGTGCGTTTCGTGCACAGAATCGCCGCTTTTGCTCAGCTATGGCACAAAACGTGAACTTCATGCACAGAATCGCCGCTTTTGCTCAGTTTTGGCACAAAACGTGCGTTTCGTGCACAGAATCGCCGTTTTTGCTCAGCTTGGCACTAAACGCGTGTTTCGTTCGCAGGATCGCTGCTTTTGCTCAGTTTTCGCACAAAACGTGCATTTCACGCACCGAATTGCTCCTTTTGGCACAAAACGTACGTTTCGTGCACAGAATCGCCGCTTTTTCTCAGTTTGACACTAAACGTGAGTTTCGTGCACAGAATTGCTCCTTTTGGCACAAAACGTGCGTTTCGTGCACAGAATAGCTGCTTTTGCTCAGTTTTGGCACAAAACGTGTGTTTCGTGACCAGAATCGCCGCTTTTGCTCAGTTTTGGCACAAAACGTGCGTTTTGTGCACAGAATCGCCGCTTTTACTCAGTTTGGCACAAAACGTGCGTTTCGTGTCCAGAATCGCCGCTTTTGCTCAGTTTTGGCACAAACCGTTCGTTTCACACACCAAATTGCTCCTCTTGGCACGAAACGGGCGATTCGCGCTCAGAATGGCCGCTTTTGTTCAGTTATGGCGCAAAACGTGCGTTTCGTGCACAGAATCGCCGCTTTTGCTCAGTTTTGGCACAAAACGTGCGTTTCACACACCGAATTGCTCCTTTTGGCACAGAACGTGTGTTTTGTGATCAGAATGGCCGCTTTTACTCAGTTTTGGCGTAAAACGTGCGTTTCGTGCCCAGAATCGCCGCCTTTGTTCAGTTTTGACACAAAACGTGCGTTTTGTGCACAGAATCGTCGCTTGTGCTCAGTATCGGCACAAAACCCGCGTTTCGGGGACCGAATCGCCGCTTTTGCCCAGTTTTAGCACAAAACGTGTGTTTCGTGCATAGAATTCCCGCATTTGCTCATTTTGGCACAAATCGTGCGTTTCGTGCACAGAATCGCCGCTTTTTCTCAGGTTTGGCACAAAGCGAGCGTTTCGTTTTCAGAATCGCCGCCTTTGCTTAGTTTTGGCACAAAACCCGCGTTTCGCGCACAGAATCGCCGCTGTTGCTCAGTTTTGTCCCAAAAAGTGCGTTTCGTGCACAGAATCGCCGCATATGCTCAGTTTTGTGACAAAACGTGCGTTTCGTGCACATAACCGCCGCTTTTGCACAGTTTTGGCACAAAACGTGCGTTTCGTGCACAGAATCGCCGCATTTGCTCAGTTTTGTAACAAAACGTGCGTTTCGTGCACAGAATCGCCGCTTTTGCTCAGTTTTAATGCAAAACGTGCGTTTCGTTCACAGAATCTCCGCATTTGCTCAGTTTTGGCACAAAACGTGTGTTTCGTGCACAGAATCACCGCATTTGCTCAGTTTTGTCACAAAACGTGAGTTTCGTGCACAGAATCGCCGCCTTTGTTCAGTTTTGACACAAAACGTGCGTTTTGTGCACAGAATCGCCGCTTGTGCTCGGATTCGGCACAAAACCCGCGTTTCGGGGACAGAATCGCCGCGTTTGCTCAGTTTTGGCACATAACGTGTGTTTCGTGCATAGAATTCCCGCATTTGCTCAGTTCTGGCACAAAACGTGCGTTTCGTGCACAGAATCGCCCCTTTTGCTCACTTTTTGCACAAAACGTGCGTTTCGTGCTCAGAATCGCCGCGGTTGCTCATTATTGGCACAAAACGTGCGTTTCGTGCACAGAATCGCCGCATTTGCTCAGTTTTGTCACAAAACGTGCGTTTCGTGCACGGAATCGCCGCTTTTGCTCAGCTTTGGCACAAAACGAGCGTTTCGTGCACAGAATCGCCGCTTTTGCACAGTTTTGGCACAACACGTGCGTTTCAGGCACCTAATTACTCCTTTTGGCACAAGACGTGCGTTTCGTGCGCAGAATCTCCGCATTTGCTCAGTTTGGTCACAAAACGTGTGTTTCATGCACAGAATCGCAGCTTTTGCTCAGTTTTGTCACAAAACGTGCGTTTCGTGCACAGAATCGCCGCCTTCGCTCAGTTTTGGCACAAAACGTGTGTTTCGTGTACAGAATCGCCGCATTTGCTCAGTTTTGGCACAAAGCGTGCGTTTGGTGCACAGAATCGCCGCTTGTGCTCAGTTTTGGCACAAAACGTGCGTTTCGTGCTCAGAATCGCCGCTTTTGCTCAGTTTTGGCACAAAACGTGCGTTTCGTGCACAGAATCGCCGCCTTTGTTCAGTTTTGACACAAAACGTGCGTTTTGTGCACAGAATCGTCGCTTGTGCTCAGTATCGGCACAAAACCCGCGTTTCGGGGACAGAATCGCCGCTTTTGCTCAGTTTTGGCACAAAACGTGTGTTTCGTGCATAGAATTCCCGCATTTGCTGAGATCTGGCACAAAACATGCGTTTCGTGAATAGAATCGCCGCATTTGCTCAGTTTTGTCACAGAACGTTCGTTTCGTGCACGGAATCGCCGCTTTTGCTCAGCTTTGGCACAAAACGAGCGTTTCGTGCACAGAATCGCCGCTTTTGCACAGTTTTGGCACAAAACGTGCGTTTCAGGCACCGAATTACTCCTTTTGGCACAAAACGTACGTTTCGTGCACAGAATCGCCGCTTTTTCTCAGTTTGGCACTAAACGTGAGTTTCGTGCACAGAATTGCTCCTTTTGGCACAAAACGTGCGTTTCGTGCACAGAATAGCTGCTTTTGCTCAGTTTTGGCACAAAACGTGTGTTTCGTGACCAGAATCGCCGCTTTTGCTCAGTTTTGGCACAAAACGTGCGTTTTGTGCACAGAATCGCCGCTTTTGCTCAGTTTGGCACTAAACGCGCGTTTCGTGAACAGAATGGCCGCTTTTACTCAGTTTTGGCGTAAAACGTGCGTTTCGTGCCCAGAATCGCCGCTTTTGCTCAGTTTTGGCACAAACCGTGCGTTTCACACACCAAATTGCTCCTCTTGGCACGAAACGTGCGTTTCGTGCACAGAATGGCCGCGTTTGTTCAGTTATGGCGCAAAACGTGCGTTTCGTGCACAGAATCGCCGCTTTTGCTCAGTTTTGGCACAAAACGTGCGTTTCACACACCGAATTGCTCCTTTTGGCACAGAACGTGTGTTTTGTGCACAGAATCGCCGCTTTTACTCAGTTTTGGCACAAAACGTGCGTTTCGTGCACAGAATCGCCGTTTTTGCTCAGCTTGGCACTAAACGCGTGTTTCGTTCACAGGATCGCTGCTTTTGCTCAGTTTTCGCACAAAACGTGCATTTCACGCACCGAATTGCTCCTTTTGGCACAAAACGTACGTTTCGTGCACAGAATCGCCGCTTTTTCTCAGTTTGGCACTAAACGTGAGTTTCGTGCACAGAATTGCTCCTTTTGGCACAAAACGTGCGTTTCGTGCACAGAATAGCTGCTTTTGCTCAGTTTTGGCACAAAACGTGTGTTTCGTGACCAGAATCGCCGCTTTTGCTCAGTTTTGGCACAAAACGTGCGTTTTGTGCACAGAATCGCCGCTTTTGCTCAGTTTGGCACTAAACGCGCGTTTCGTGAACAGAATGGCCGCTTTTACTCAGTTTTGGCGTAAAACGTGCGTTTCGTGCCCAGAATCGCCGCTTTTGCTCAGTTTTGGCACAAACCGTGCGTTTCACACACCAAGTTGCTCCTCTTGGCACGAAACGTGCGTTTCGTGCACAGAATGGCCGCGTTTGTTCAGTTATGGCGCAAAACGTGCGTTTCGTGCACAGAATCGCCGCTTTTGCTCAGTTTTGGCACAAAACGTGCGTTTCACACACCGAATTGCTCCTTTTGGCACAGAACGTGTGTTTTGTGCACAGAATCGCCGCTTTTACTCAGTTTTGGCACAAAACGTGCGTTTCGTGCACAGAATCGCCGCTTTTGCTCAGTTTTGGCACAAATCGTGAGTTTCGTGCACAGAATTGCTCCTTTTGGCACAAAACGTGCGTTTCGTGCTCAGAATAGCTGCTTTTGCTCAGTTTTGGCACAAAACGTGAGTTTCGTGCACAGAATTGCTCCTTTTGGCACAAAACGTGCGTTTCGTGCACAGAATAGCTGCTTTTGCTCAGTTTTGGCACAAAACGTGTGTTTCGTGAACAGAATCGCCGCTTTTGCTCAGTTTTGTCACAAAACGTGCGCTTCGTGCACAGAATCGCCGCCTTCGCTCAGTTTTGGCACAAAACGTGTGTTTCGTGCACAGAATCGCCGCCATCGCTCAGTTTTGGCACAAAACGTGTGTTTCGTGTACAGAATCGCCGCATTTGCTCAGTTTTGGCACAAAACGTGCGCTTCGTGCACAGAATTGCTCCTTCTGGCACAAAACGTGCATTGCGCGCTCAGAATTCCCGCATTTGGTCAGTTTTGGCACAAAACGTGCGTTTCAGGCACCGAATTACTCCTTTTGGCACAAGACGTGCGTTTCGTGCGCAGAATCTCCGCATTTGCTCAGTTTGGTCACAAAACGTGGGTTTCGTGCACAGAATCGCCGCATATGCTCAGTTTTGGCACAAAGCGTGCGTTTGGTGCACAGAATCGCCGCTTGTGCTCAGTTTTGGCACAAAACGTGCGTTTTGTGCACAGAATCGTCGCTTGTGCTCAGTATCGGCACAAAACCCGCGTTTCGGGGACAGAATCGCCGCTTTTGCTCAGTTTTGGCACAAAACGTGTGTTTCGTGCATAGAATTCCCGCATTTGCTGAGATCTGGCACAAAACATGCGTTTCGTGAATAGAATCGCCGCATTTGCTCAGTTTTGTCACAGAACGTTCGTTTCGTGCACGGAATCGCCGCTTTTGCTCAGCTTTGGCACAAAACGAGCGTTTCGTGCACAGAATCGCCGAATTTGCACAGTTTTGGCACAAAACGTGCGTTTCAGGCACCGAATTACTCCTTTTGGCACAAGACGTGCGTTTCGTGCGCAGAATCTTCGCATTTGCTCAGTTTGGTCACAAAACGTGCGTTTCGTGCACAGAATCGCCGCTTTTGCTCAGCTATGGCACAAAACGTGAACTTCATGCACAGAATCGCCGCTTTTGCTCAGTTTTGGCACAAAACGTGCGTTTCGTGCACAGAATCGCCGTTTTTGCTCAGCTTGGCACTAAACGCGTGTTTCGTTCGCAGGATCGCTGCTTTTGCTCAGTTTTCGCACAAAACGTGCATTTCACGCACCGAATTGCTCCTTTTGGCACAAAACGTACGTTTCGTGCACAGAATCGCCGCTTTTTCTCAGTTTGACACTAAACGTGAGTTTCGTGCACAGAATTGCTCCTTTTGGCACAAAACGTGCGTTTCGTGCACAGAATAGCTGCTTTTGCTCAGTTTTGGCACAAAACGTGTGTTTCGTGACCAGAATCGCCGCTTTTGCTCAGTTTTGGCACAAAACGTGCGTTTTGTGCACAGAATCGCCGCTTTTACTCAGTTTGGCACAAAACGTGCGTTTCGTGTCCAGAATCGCCGCTTTTGCTCAGTTTTGGCACAAACCGTTCGTTTCACACACCAAATTGCTCCTCTTGGCACGAAACGGGCGATTCGCGCTCAGAATGGCCGCTTTTGTTCAGTTATGGCGCAAAACGTGCGTTTCGTGCACAGAATCGCCGCTTTTGCTCAGTTTTGGCACAAAACGTGCGTTTCACACACCGAATTGCTCCTTTTGGCACAGAACGTGTGTTTTGTGATCAGAATGGCCGCTTTTACTCAGTTTTGGCGTAAAACGTGCGTTTCGTGCCCAGAATCGCCGCCTTTGTTCAGTTTTCACACAAAACGTGCGTTTTGTGCACAGAATCGTCGCTTGTGCTCAGTATCGGCACAAAACCCGCGTTTCGGGGACCGAATCGCCGCTTTTGCCCAGTTTTAGCACAAAACGTGTGTTTCGTGCATAGAATTCCCGCATTTGCTCATTTTGGCACAAATCGTGCGTTTCGTGCACAGAATCGCCGCTTTTTCTCAGGTTTGGCACAAAGCGAGCGTTTCGTTTTCAGAATCGCCGCCTTTGCTTAGTTTTGGCACAAAACCCGCGTTTCGCGCACAGAATCGCCGCTGTTGCTCAGTTTTGTCCCAAAAAGTGCGTTTCGTGCACAGAATCGCCGCATATGCTCAGTTTTGTCACAAAACGTGCGTTTCGTGCACATAACCGCCGCTTTTGCTCAGTTTTGGCACAAAACGTGCGTTTCGTGCACAGAATCGCCGCATTTGCTCAGTTTTGTAACAAAACGTGCGTTTCGTGCACAGAATCGCCGCTTTTGCTCAGTTTTAATGCAAAACGTGCGTTTCGTTCACAGAATCTCCGCATTTGCTCAGTTTTGGCACAAAACGTGTGTTTCGTGCACAGAATCACCGCATTTGCTCAGTTTTGTCACAAAACGTGAGTTTCGTGCACAGAATCGCCGCCTTTGTTCAGTTTTGACACAAAACGTGCGTTTTGTGCACAGAATCGCCGCTTGTGCTCGGATTCGGCACAAAACCCGCGTTTCGGGGACGGAATCGCCGCGTTTGCTCAGTTTTGGCACATAACGTGTGTTTCGTGCATAGAATTCCCGCATTTGCTCAGTTCTGGCACAAAACGTGCGTTTCGTGCACAGAATCGCCCCTTTTGCTCACTTTTTGCACAAAACGTGCGTTTCGTGCTCAGAATCGCCGCGGTTGCTCATTATTGGCACAAAACGTGCGTTTCGTGCACAGAATCGCCGCATTTGCTCAGTTTTGTCACAAAACGTGCGTTTCGTGCACGGAATCGCCGCTTTTGCTCAGCTTTGGCACAAAACGAGCGTTTCGTGCACAGAATCGCCGCTTTTGCACAGTTTTGGCACAACACGTGCGTTTCAGGCACCTAATTACTCCTTTTGGCACAAGACGTGCGTTTCGTGCGCAGAATCTCCGCATTTGCTCAGTTTGGTCACAAAACGTGTGTTTCATGCACAGAATCGCAGCTTTTGCTCAGTTTTGTCACAAAACGTGCGTTTCGTGCACAGAATCGCCGCCTTCGCTCAGTTTTGGCACAAAACGTGTGTTTCGTGTACAGAATCGCCGCATTTGCTCAGTTTTGGCACAAAGCGTGCGTTTGGTGCTCAGAATCGCCGCTTGTGCTCAGTTTTGGCACAAAACGTGCGTTTCGTGCTCAGAATCGCCGCTTTTGCTCAGTTTTGGCACAAAACGTGCGTTTCGTGCACAGAATCGCCGCCTTTGTTCAGTTTTGACACAAAACGTGCGTTTTGTGCACAGAATCGTCGCTTGTGCTCAGTATCGGCACAAAACCCGCGTTTCGGGGACAGAATCGCCGCTTTTGCTCAGTTTTGGCACAAAACGTGTGTTTCGTGCATAGAATTCCCGCATTTGCTGAGATCTGGCACAAAACATGCGTTTCGTGAATAGAATCGCCGCATTTGCTCAGTTTTGTCACAGAACGTTCGTTTCGTGCACGGAATCGCCGCTTTTGCACAGTTTTGGCACAAAACGTGCGTTTCAGGCACCGAATTACTCCTTTTGGCACAAGACGTGCGTTTCGTGCGCAGAATCTTCGCATTTGCTCAGTTTGGTCACAAAACGTGCGTTTCGTGCACAGAATCGCCGCTTTTGCTCAGCTATGGCACAAAACGTGCACTTCATGCACAGAACCGCCGCTTTTGCTCAGTTTTGGCACAAAACGTGCGTTTCGTGCACAGAATCGCCGTTTTTGCTCAGCTTGGCACTAAACGCGTGTTTCGTTCACAGGATCGCTGCTTTTGCTCAGTTTTCGCACAAAACGTGCATTTCACGCACCGAATTGCTCCTTTTGGCACAAAACGTACGTTTCGTGCACAGAATCGCCGCTTTTTCTCAGTTTGGCACTAAACGTGAGTTTCGTGCACAGAATTGCTCCTTTTGGCACAAAACGTGCGTTTCGTGCACAGAATAGCTGCTTTTGCTCAGTTTTGGCACAAAACGTGTGTTTCGTGACCAGAATCGCCGCTTTTGCTCAGTTTTGGCACAAAACGTGCGTTTTGTGCACAGAATCGCCGCTTTTGCTCAGTTTGGCACTAAACGCGCGTTTCGTGAACAGAATGGCCGCTTTTACTCAGTTTTGGCGTAAAACGTGCGTTTCGTGCCCAGAATCGCCGCTTTTGCTCAGTTTTGGCACAAACCGTGCGTTTCACACACCAAATTGCTCCTCTTGGCACGAAACGTGCGTTTCGTGCACAGAATGGCCGCGTTTGTTCAGTTATGGCGCAAAACGTGCGTTTCGTGCACAGAATCGCCGCTTTTGCTCAGTTTTGGCACAAAACGTGCGTTTCACACACCGAATTGCTCCTTTTGGCACAGAACGTGTGTTTTGTGCACAGAATCGCCGCTTTTACTCAGTTTTGGCACAAAACGTGCGTTTCGTGCACAGAATCGCCGCTTTTGCTCAGTTTTGGCACAAATCGTGAGTTTCGTGCACAGAATTGCTCCTTTTGGCACAAAACGTGCGTTTCGTGCACAGAATAGCTGCTTTTGCTCAGTTTTGGCACAAAACGTGAGTTTCGTGCACAGAATTGCTCCTTTTGGCGCAAAACGGGCGTTTCGTGCACAGAATCGCCGCTTTTGCTCCGTTTTGGCACAAAACGTGTGTTTCGTGAACAGAATCGCCGCTTTTGCTCAGTTTGGCACTAAACGCGCGTTTCGTGAACAGAATGGCCGCTTTTACTCAGTTTGGCACAAAACGTGCGTTTCGTGTCCAGAATCGCCGCTTTTGCTCAGTTTTGGCACAAACCGTTCGTTTCACACACCAAATTGCTCCTCTTGGCACGAAACGGGCGTTTCGTGCTCAGAATGGCCGCTTTTGTTCAGTTATGGCGCAAAACGTGCGTTTCGTGCACAGAATCGCCGCTTTTGCTCAGTTTTGGCACAAAACGTGCGTTTCACACACCGAATTGCTCCTTTTGGCACAGAACGTGTGTTTTGTGCACAGAATCGCCGCTTTTGCTCAGTTTTGGCACAAAACGTGCGTTTCGTGCACAGAATCGCCGCTTTTGCTCAGCTATGGCACAATACGTGCAGTTCGTGCACAGAATCGCCGCTTTTGTTCAGTTTTGGCACAAAACGTGCGTTTCGTGCACGGAATCGCCGCTTTTGCTCAGTTTGGCACTAAACGCGCGTTTCGTGAACAGAATGGCCGCTTTCACTCAGTTTTGGCACAAAACGTGCGTTTCGTGCCCAGAATCGCCGCTTTTGCTCAGTTTTGGCACAAAACGTGCGTTTCACACACCGAATTGCTCCTCTTCGCACGAAACGTGCGTTTCGTGCACAGAATCGTCGCTTTTGTTCAGTTATGGCGCAAAACGTGCGTTTCGTGCACAGAATCGCCGCTTTTGCTCAGTTTTGGCACAAAACGTGCGTTTCACACACTGAATTGCTCCTTTTGGCACAGAACGTGTGTTTTGTGCACAGAATCGCCGCTTTTGCTCAGCTTGGCACTAAACGCGCGTTTCGTACACAGAATCACTGCTCTTGCTCAGTTTTGGCGCAAAACGGGCGTTTCGAGCACAGAATCGCCGCATTTGCTCAGTTTTGTAACAAAACGTGCGTTTCGTGCACAGAATCGTCGCTTTTGCTCAGTTTTGTCACAAAACGTGCGTTTCGTGCACAGAATCGCCGCCTTTGCTCAGTTTTGGCACAAAACGTGCGTTTCGTGCACATAATCGCCGCTTTTGCACAGTTTTGGCACAAAACGTGCGTTTCGAGCACAGAATCACCGCATTTGCTCAGTTTTGTAACAAAACGTGCGTTTCGTGCACAGAATCGCCGCTTTTGCTCAGTTTTGGCGCAAAACGTGCGTTTCGTGTACAGAATCGCAGCTTTTGCTCAGTTTTGTCACAAAACGTGCGTTTCGTGCACAGAATCGCCGCCTTTGCTCAGTTTTGGCACAAAACGTGCGTTTCGTGCTCAGAATCGCCGCATTCGCTCAGTTTTAGCACAAAACGTGCGTTTCGTGCACAGAATCGCCGCCTTTGTTCAGTTTTGACACAAAACGTGCGTTTTGTGCACAGAATCGTCGCTTGTGCTCAGTATCGGCACAAAACCCGCGTTTCGGGGACAGAATCGCCGCTTTTGCTCAGTTTTGGCACAAAACGTGTTTCGTGCATAGAATTCCCGCATTTGCTCATTTTGGCACAAATCGTGCGTTTCGTGCACAGAATCGCCGCTTTTTCTCAGGTTTGGCACAAAGCGAGCGTTTCGTTTTCAGAATCGCCGCCTTTGCTTAGTTTTGGCACAAAACCCGCGTTTCGCGCACAGAATCGCCGCTGTTGCTCAGTTTTGTCCCAAAAAGTGCGTTTCGTGCACAGAATCGCCGCATATGCTCAGTTTTGTCACAAAACGTGCGTTTCGTGCGCATAATCGCCGCTTTTGCACAGTTTTGGCACAAAACGTGCGTTTCGAGCACAGAATCGCCGCATTTGCTCAGTTTTGTAACAAAACGTGCGTTTCGTGCACAGAATCGCCGCTTTTGCTCAGTTTTGGCGCAAAACGTGCGTTTCGTGCACAGAATCTCCGCATTTGCTCAGTTTTGGCACAAAACGTGTGTTTCGTGCACGGAATCACCGCATTTGCTCAGTTTTGTCACAAAACGTGAGTTTCGTGCACAGAATCGCCGCTATTGCTCAGTTTTGGCACAAAATGTGCGTTTCGTGCACAGAATCGCGGCTTTTGCTCAGTTTTGGCACAAAACGTGTGTTTCGTGCACAGAATTCCCGCAATTGCTCAGTTCTGGCACAAAACGTGCGTTTCGTGCATAGAATTGCCGCTTTTGCTCAGTTTTGTCACAAAACGTGTGTTTCGTGCACATAATCGCGGCTTTTGCTCAGTTTTGGTACAAAACGTGTATTTCGTGCACAGAATTCCCGCAATTGCTCAGTTCTGGCACAAAACGTGCGTTTCGGGGACAGAATCGCCGCTTTTGCTCAGTTTTTGCACATAACGTGTGTTTCGTGCATAGAATTCCCGCATTTGCTCAGTTCTGGCACAAAACGTGTGTTTCGTGCATAGAATTCCCGCATTTGCTCAGTTTTGGCACAAAACGGGTGTTTCGTGCACAGAATCACCGCATTTGCTCAGTTTTGTCACAAAACGTGCGTTGCGCGCTCAGAATTCCCGCATTTGGTCAGTTTTATCACAAAACGTGCGTTTCGTGCACAGAATCGCCATTTTCGCCCAGTGTTGGCACAAGACATGCGTTTGGTGCACAGAATCGCCGCTTGTGCTCAGTTTTGGCACAAAACGTGCGTTTCGTGCACAGAATCGCCGCCTTTGTTCAGTTTTGGCACAAAACGTGTGTTTCGTGCATAGAATTCCCGCATTTGCTCAGTTTTGGCACAAAACGGGTGTTTCGTGCACAGAATCACCGCATTTGCTCAGTTTTGTCACAAAACGTGCGTTTCGTGCACAGAATCGCAGCTTTTGCTCAGTTTTGGCACAAAACGTGCGTTTCGTGCATAGAATTTCTCCTTCTGGCACAAAACGTGCGTTGCGCGCTCAGAATTCCCGCATTAGGTTTGTTTTGGCACAAAACGTGCGTTTTGTGCACAGAATCGCCGCTTGTGCTCGGTTTCGGCACAAAACCCGCGTTTCGGGGACAGAATAACCGCGTTTGCTCAGTTTTGGCACATAACGTGTGTTTCGTGCATAGAATTCCCGCATTTGCTCATTTTGGCACAAATCGTGCGTTTCGTGCACAGAAACGCCGCTTTTTCTCAGATTTGGCACAAAACGAGCGTTTCGTTTTCAGAATCGCCCCCTTTGCTTAGTTTTGGCACAAAACCCGCGTTTCTCGCACAGAATCGCCGCTGTTGCTCAGTTTTGTCCCAAAAAGTGCGTTTCGCGCACAAAATCGCCGCTTTTGCACAGTTTTGGCACAAAACGTGCGTTTCAGGCACCTAATTACTCCTTTTGGCACAAGACGTGCGTTTCGTGCGCAGAATCTCCGCATTTGCTCAGTTTGGTCACAAAACGTGTGTTTCGTGCACAGAATCCCCGCATATGCTCAGTTTTGTCACAAAACGTGCGTTTCGTGCACATAATCGCCGCTTTTGCACAGTTTTGGCACAAAACGTGCGTTTCGAGCACAGAATCGACGCATTTGCTCAGTTTTGTAACAAAACGTGCGTTTCGTGCACAGAATCGTCGCTTTTGCTCAGTTTTTTCACAAAACGTGCGTTTCGTGCACAGAATCGCCGCCTTTGCTCAGTTTTGGCACAAAACGTGCGTTTCGTGCACATAATCGCCGCTTTTGCACAGTTTTGGCACAAAACGTGCGTTTCGAGCACAGAATCACCGCATTTGCTCAGTTTTGTAACAAAACGTGCGTTTCGTGCACAGAATCGCCGCTTTTGCTCAGTTTTGGCGCAAAACGTGCGTTTCGTTTACAGAATCGCAGCTTTTGCTCAGTTTTGTCACAAAACGTGCGTTTCGTGCACAGAATCGCCGCCTTTGCTCAGTTTTGGCACAAAACGTGCGTTTCGTGCTCAGAATCGCCGCATTCGCTCAGTTTTAGCACAAAACGTGCGTTTCGTGCACAGAATCGCCGCCTTTGTTCAGTTTTGACACAAAACGTGCGTTTTGTGCACAGAATCGTCGCTTGTGCTCAGTATCGGCACAAAACCCGCGTTTCGGGGACCGAATCGCCGCTTTTGCCCAGTTTTAGCACAAAACGTGTGTTTCGTGCATAGAATTCCCGCATTTGCTCATTTTGGCACAAATCGTGCGTTTCGTGCACAGAATCGCCGCTTTTTCTCAGGTTTGGCACAAAGCGAGCGTTTCGTTTTCAGAATCGCCGCCTTTGCTTAGTTTTGGCACAAAACCCGCGTTTCGCGCACAGAATCGCCGCTGTTGCTCAGTTTTGTCCCAAAAAGTGCGTTTCGTGCACAGAATCGCCGCATATGCTCAGTTTTGTCACAAAACGTGCGTTTCGTGCACATAACCGCCGCTTTTGCACAGTTTTGGCACAAAACGTGCGTTTCGTGCACAGAATCGCCGCATTTGCTCAGTTTTGTAACAAAACGTGCGTTTCGTGCACAGAATCGCCGCTTTTGCTCAGTTTTAATGCAAAACGTGCGTTTCGTTCACAGAATCTCCGCATTTGCTCAGTTTTGGCACAAAACGTGTGTTTCGTGCACAGAATCACCGCATTTGCTCAGTTTTGTCACAAAACGTGAGTTTCGTGCACAGAATCGCCGCCTTTGTTCAGTTTTGACACAAAACGTGCGTTTTGTGCACAGAATCGCCGCTTGTGCTCGGATTCGGCACAAAACCCGCGTTTCGGGGACGGAATCGCCGCGTTTGCTCAGTTTTGGCACATAACGTGTGTTTCGTGCATAGAATTCCCGCATTTGCTCAGTTCTGGCACAAAACGTGCGTTTCGTGCACAGAATCGCCCCTTTTGCTCACTTTTTGCACAAAACGTGCGTTTCGTGCTCAGAATCGCCGCGGTTGCTCATTATTGGCACAAAACGTGCGTTTCGTGCACAGAATCGCCGCATTTGCTCAGTTTTGTCACAAAACGTGCGTTTCGTGCACGGAATCGCCGCTTTTGCTCAGCTTTGGCACAAAACGAGCGTTTCGTGCACAGAATCGCCGCTTTTGCACAGTTTTGGCACAAAACGTGCGTTTCAGGCACCGAATTACTCCTTTTGGCACAAGACGTGCGTTTCGTGCGCAGAATCTTCGCATTTGCTCAGTTTGGTCACAAAACGTGCGTTTCGTGCACAGAATCGCCGCTTTTGCTCAGCTATGGCACAAAACGTGCACTTCATGCACAGAATCGCCGCTTTTGCTCAGTTTTGGCACAAAACGTGCGTTTCGTGCACAGAATCGCCGTTTTTGCTCAGCTTGGCACTAAACGCGTGTTTCGTTCACAGGATCGCTGCTTTTGCTCAGTTTTCGCACAAAACGTGCATTTCACGCACCGAATTGCTCCTTTTGGCACAAAACGTACGTTTCGTGCACAGAATCGCCGCTTTTTCTCAGTTTGGCACTAAACGTGAGTTTCGTGCACAGAATTGCTCCTTTTGGCACAAAACGTGCGTTTCGTGCACAGAATAGCTGCTTTTGCTCAGTTTTGGCACAAAACGTGTGTTTCGTGACCAGAATCGCCGCTTTTGCTCAGTTTTGGCACAAAACGTGCGTTTTGTGCACAGAATCGCCGCTTTTGCTCAGTTTGGCACTAAACGCGCGTTTCGTGAACAGAATGGCCGCTTTTACTCAGTTTTGGCGTAAAACGTGCGTTTCGTGCCCAGAATCGCCGCTTTTGCTCAGTTTTGGCACAAACCGTGCGTTTCACACACCAAATTGCTCCTCTTGGCACGAAACGTGCGTTTCGTGCACAGAATGGCCGCGTTTGTTCAGTTATGGCGCAAAACGTGCGTTTCGTGCACAGAATCGCCGCTTTTGCTCAGTTTTGGCACAAAACGTGCGTTTCACACACCGAATTGCTCCTTTTGGCACAGAACGTGTGTTTTGTGCACAGAATCGCCGCTTTTACTCAGTTTTGGCACAAAACGTGCGTTTCGTGCACAGAATCGCCGCTTTTGCTCAGTTTTGGCACAAATCGTGAGTTTCGTGCACAGAATTGCTCCTTTTGGCACAAAACGTGCGTTTCGTGCACAGAATAGCTGCTTTTGCTCAGTTTTGGCACAAAACGTGAGTTTCGTGCACAGAATTGCTCCTTTTGGCGCAAAACGGGCGTTTCGTGCACAGAATCGCCGCTTTTGCTCCGTTTTGGCACAAAACGTGTGTTTCGTGAACAGAATCGCCGCTTTTGCTCAGTTTGGCACTAAACGCGCGTTTCGTGAACAGAATGGCCGCTTTTACTCAGTTTGGCACAAAACGTGCGTTTCGTGTCCAGAATCGCCGCTTTTGCTCAGTTTTGGCACAAACCGTTCGTTTCACACACCAAATTGCTCCTCTTGGCACGAAACGGGCGTTTCGTGCTCAGAATGGCCGCTTTTGTTCAGTTATGGCGCAAAACGTGCGTTTCGTGCACAGAATCGCCGCTTTTGCTCAGTTTTGGCACAAAACGTGCGTTTCACACACCGAATTGCTCCTTTTGGCACAGAACGTGTGTTTTGTGCACAGAATCGCCGCTTTTGCTCAGTTTTGGCACAAAACGTGCGTTTCGTGCACAGAATCGCCGCTTTTGCTCAGCTATGGCACAATACGTGCAGTTCGTGCACAGAATCGCCGCTTTTGTTCAGTTTTGGCACAAAACGTGCGTTTCGTGCACGGAATCGCCGCTTTTGCTCAGTTTGGCACTAAACGCGCGTTTCGTGAACAGAATGGCCGCTTTCACTCAGTTTTGGCACAAAACGTGCGTTTCGTGCCCAGAATCGCCGCTTTTGCTCAGTTTTGGCACAAAACGTGCGTTTCACACACCGAATTGCTCCTCTTGGCACGAAACGTGCGTTTCGTGCACAGAATCGTCGCTTTTGTTCAGTTATGGCGCAAAACGTGCGTTTCGTGCACAGAATCGCCGCTTTTGCTCAGTTTTGGCACAAAACGTGCGTTTCACACACTGAATTGCTCCTTTTGGCACAGAACGTGTGTTTTGTGCACAGAATCGCCGCTTTTGCTCAGCTTGGCACTAAACGCGCGTTTCGTACACAGAATCACTGCTCTTGCTCAGTTTTGGCGCAAAACGGGCGTTTCGAGCACAGAATCGCCGCATTTGCTCAGTTTTGTAACAAAACGTGCGTTTCGTGCACAGAATCGTCGCTTTTGCTCAGTTTTGTCACAAAACGTGCGTTTCGTGCACAGAATCGCCGCCTTTGCTCAGTTTTGGCACAAAACGTGCGTTTCGTGCACATAATCGCCGCTTTTGCACAGTTTTGGCACAAAACGTGCGTTTCGAGCACAGAATCACCGCATTTGCTCAGTTTTGTAACAAAACGTGCGTTTCGTGCACAGAATCGCCGCTTTTGCTCAGTTTTGGCGCAAAACGTGCGTTTCGTGTACAGAATCGCAGCTTTTGCTCAGTTTTGTCACAAAACGTGCGTTTCGTGCACAGAATCGCCGCCTTTGCTCAGTTTTGGCACAAAACGTGCGTTTCGTGCTCAGAATCGCCGCATTCGCTCAGTTTTAGCACAAAACGTGCGTTTCGTGCACAGAATCGCCGCCTTTGTTCAGTTTTGACACAAAACGTGCGTTTTGTGCACAGAATCGTCGCTTGTGCTCAGTATCGGCACAAAACCCGCGTTTCGGGGACAGAATCGCCGCTTTTGATCAGTTTTGGCACAAAACGTGTTTCGTGCATAGAATTCCCGCATTTGCTCATTTTGGCACAAATCGTGCGTTTCGTGCACAGAATCGCCGCTTTTTCTCAGGTTTGGCACAAAGCGAGCGTTTCGTTTTCAGAATCGCCGCCTTTGCTTAGTTTTGGCACAAAACCCGCGTTTCGCGCACAGAATCGCCGCTGTTGCTCAGTTTTGTCCCAAAAAGTTCGTTTCGTGCACAGAATCGCCGCATATGCTCAGTTTTGTCACAAAACGTGCGTTTCGTGCACATAATCGCCGCTTTTGCACAGTTTTGGCACAAAACGTGCGTTTCGAGCACAGAATCGCCGCATTTGCTCAGTTTTGTAACAATACGTGCAGTTCGTGCACAGAATCGCCGCTTTTGTTCAGTTTTGGCACAAAACGTGCGTTTCGTGCACGGAATCGCCGCTTTTGCTCAGTTTGGCACTAAACGCGCGTTTCGTGAACAGAATGGCCGCTTTCACTCAGTTTTGGCACAAAACGTGCGTTTCGTGCCCAGAATCGCCGCTTTTGCTCAGTTTTGGCACAAAACGTGCGTTTCACACACCGAATTGCTCCTCTTGGCACGAAACGTGCGTTTCGTGCACAGAATCGTCGCTTTTGTTCAGTTATGGCGCAAAACGTGCGTTTCGTGCACAGAATCGCCGCTTTTGCTCAGTTTTGGCACAAAACGTGCGTTTCACACACTGAATTGCTCCTTTTGGCACAGAACGTGTGTTTTGTGCACAGAATCGCCGCTTTTGCTCAGCTTGGCACTAAACGCGCGTTTCGTACACAGAATCACTGCTCTTGCTCAGTTTTGGCGCAAAACGGGCGTTTCGAGCACAGAATCGCCGCATTTGCTCAGTTTTGTAACAAAACGTGCGTTTCGTGCACAGAATCGTCGCTTTTGCTCAGTTTTGTCACAAAACGTGCGTTTCGTGCACAGAATCGCCGCCTTTGCTCAGTTTTGGCACAAAACGTGCGTTTCGTGCACATAATCGCCGCTTTTGCACAGTTTTGGCACAAAACGTGCGTTTCGAGCACAGAATCACCGCATTTGCTCAGTTTTGTAACAAAACGTGCGTTTCGTGCACAGAATCGCCGCTTTTGCTCAGTTTTGGCGCAAAACGTGCGTTTCGTGTACAGAATCGCAGCTTTTGCTCAGTTTTGTCACAAAACGTGCGTTTCGTGCACAGAATCGCCGCCTTTGCTCAGTTTTGGCACAAAACGTGCGTTTCGTGCTCAGAATCGCCGCATTCGCTCAGTTTTAGCACAAAACGTGCGTTTCGTGCACAGAATCGCCGCCTTTGTTCAGTTTTGACACAAAACGTGCGTTTTGTGCACAGAATCGTCGCTTGTGCTCAGTATCGGCACAAAACCCGCGTTTCGGGGACAGAATCGCCGCTTTTGATCAGTTTTGGCACAAAACGTGTTTCGTGCATAGAATTCCCGCATTTGCTCATTTTGGCACAAATCGTGCGTTTCGTGCACAGAATCGCCGCTTTTTCTCAGGTTTGGCACAAAGCGAGCGTTTCGTTTTCAGAATCGCCGCCTTTGCTTAGTTTTGGCACAAAACCCGCGTTTCGCGCACAGAATCGCCGCTGTTGCTCAGTTTTGTCCCAAAAAGTTCGTTTCGTGCACAGAATCGCCGCATATGCTCAGTTTTGTCACAAAACGTGCGTTTCGTGCACATAATCGCCGCTTTTGCACAGTTTTGGCACAAAACGTGCGTTTCGAGCACAGAATCGCCGCATTTGCTCAGTTTTGTAACAAAACGTGCGTTTCGTGCACAGAATCGCCGCTTTTGCTCAGTTTTGGCGCAAAACGTGCGTTTCGTGCACAGAATCTCCGCATTTGCTCAGTTTTGGCACAAAACGTGTGTTTCGTGCACGGAATCACCGCATTTGCTCAGTTTTGTCACAAAACGTGAGTTTCGTGCACAGAATCGCCGCTATTGCTCAGTTTTGGCACAAAATGTGCGTTTCGTGCACAGAATCGCGGCTTTTGCTCAGTTTTGGCACAAAACGTGTGTTTCGTGCACAGAATTCCCGCAATTGCTCAGTTCTGGCACAAAACGTGCGTTTCGTGCATAGAATTGCCGCTTTTGCTCAGTTTTGTCACAAAACGTGTGTTTCGTGCACATAATCGCGGCTTTTGCTCAGTTTTGGTACAAAACGTGTATTTCGTGCACAGAATTCCCGCAATTGCTCAGTTCTGGCACAAAACGTGCGTTTCGGGGACAGAATCGCCGCTTTTGCTCAGTTTTTGCACATAACGTGTGTTTCGTGCATAGAATTCCCGCATTTGCTCAGTTCTGGCACAAAACGTGCGTTTCGTGCATAGAATCGCCGCATTTGCTCAGTTTTGTCACAAAACGTGCGTTTCGTGCACGGAATCGCAGCTTTTGCTCAGTTTTGGCACAAAACGTACGCTTCGTGCACAGAATTGCTCCTTCTGGCACAAAACGTGCGTTGCGCGCTCAGAATTCCCGCATTTGGTCAGTTTTATCACAAAACGTGCGTTTCGTGCACAGAATCGCCATTTTCGCCCAGTGTTGGCACAAGACATGCGTTTGGTGCACAGAATCGCCGCTTGTGCTCAGTTTTGGCACAAAACGTGCGTTTCGTGCACAGAATCGCCGCCTTTGTTCAGTTTTGGCACAAAACGTGTGTTTCGTGCATAGAATTCCCGCATTTGCTCAGTTTTGGCACAAAACGGGTGTTTCGTGCACAGAATCACCGCATTTGCTCAGTTTTGTCACAAAACGTGCGTTGCGCGCTCAGAATTCCCGCATTTGGTCAGTTTTATCACAAAACGTGCGTTTCGTGCACAGAATCGCCATTTTCGCCCAGTGTTGGCACAAGACATGCGTTTGGTGCACAGAATCGCCGCTTGTGCTCAGTTTTGGCACAAAACGTGCGTTTCGTGCACAGAATCGCCGCCTTTGTTCAGTTTTGGCACAAAACGTGTGTTTCGTGCATAGAATTCCCGCATTTGCTCAGTTTTGGCACAAAACGTGTGTTTCGTGTACAGAATCGCCGCATTTGCTCATTTTGGCACAAATCGTGCGTTTCGTGCACACAAACGCCGCTTTTTCTCAGATTTGGCACAAAACGAGCGTTTCGTTTTCAGAATCGCCCCCTTTGCTTAGTTTTGGCACAAAACCCGCGTTTCTCGCACAGAATCGCCGCTGTTGCTCAGTTTTGTCCCAAAAAGTGCGTTTCGCGCACAAAATCGCCGCTTTTGCACAGTTTTGGCACAAAACGTGCGTTTCGTGCGCAGAATCTCCGCATTTGCTCAGTTTGGTCACAAAACGTGTGTTTCGTGTACAGAATCGCCGCAGTTGCTCAGTTTTGGCACAAAACGAGCGTTTCGTGCACAGAATCGCCGCCTTTGTTCAGTTTTGACACAAAACGTGCGATTTGTGCTCAGAATCGTCGCTTGTGCTCAGTTTCGGCACAAAACCCGCGTTTCGGGGACAGAATCGCCGCTTTTGCTTAGTTTTGGCACAAAACGTGCGTTTCGTGCATAGAATCGCCGCGTTTGCTCAATGTTGGCACAAAATGTGCGTTTCGTGCACAGAATCGCCCCTTTTGCTCAGTTTTTGCACAAAACGTGCGTTTCGTGCTCAGAATCGCCGCGTTTGCTCATTATTGGCACAAAACGTGCGTTTCGTGCACAGAATCGCCGCTATTGCTTAGTTTTGGCACAAAATGTGCGTTTCGTGCACAGAATCGCGGCTTTTGCTCAGTTTTGGCACATAACGTGTGTTTCGTGCACAGAATCGCCGCATTTACTCAGTTTTTTCACAAAACGTGCGTTTCGTGCACGGAATCGCCGCTTTTGCTCAGCTTTGGCACAAAACGAGCGTTTCGTGCACAGAATCGCCGCTTTTGCACAGTTTTGGCACAACACGTGCGTTTCAGGCACCTAATTACTCCTTTTGGCACAAGACGTGCGTTTCGTGCGCAGAATCTCCGCATTTGCTCAGTTTGGTCACAAAACGTGTGTTTCATGCACAGAATCGCTGCTTTTGCTCAGTTTTGTCACAAAACGTGCGTTTCGTGCACAGAATCGCCGCCTTTGCTCAGTTTTGGCACAAAACGTGTGTTTCGTGTACAGAATCGCCGCATTTGCTCAGTTTTGGCACAAAACGTGCGCTTCGTGCACAGAATTGCTCCTTCTGGCACAAAACGTGCGTTGCGCGCTCAGAATTCCAGCATTTGGTCAGTTTTGGCACAAAACGTGCGTTTCAGGCACCGAATTGCTCCTCTTGGCACGAAACGTGCGTTTCGTGCACAGAATCGTCGCTTTTGTTCAGTTATGGCGCAAAACGTGCGTTTCGTGCACAGAATCGCCGCTTTTGCTCAGTTTTGGCACAAAACGTGCGTTTCACACACTGAATTGCTCCTTTTGGCACAGAACGTGTGTTTTGTGCACAGAATCGCCGCTTTTGCTCAGCTTGGCACTAAACGCGCGTTTCGTACACAGAATCACTGCTCTTGCTCAGTTTTGGCGCAAAACGGGCGTTTCGTGCACAGAATCGCCGCTTTTGCTCAGCTATGGCACAATACGTGCACTTCGTGCACAGAATCGCCGCTTTTGCACAGCTATGGCACAAAACGTGCACTTCGTGCACAGAATCGCCGCTTTTGCTCAGTTCGGCACTAAGCGCGCGTTTCGTGCACAGATTCGCCGCTTTTGCTCAGTTTTGGAACGAAACGTGCGTTTCGTGCCCAGAATCGCCGCTTTTGCTCAGTTATGGCACAGAACGTGTGTGTCGTGCACAGAATCACTGCTTTTGCTCAGTTTTGGCACAAAACGTGCGTTTCGTGCACAGAATCGCGGCTTTTGCTCAGTTTTGGCACAAAAAGTGCGTTTCGTACATAGAATCACCGCATTTGCTCAGTTTTGTCACAAAATGTGCGTTTCGTGCACGGAATCGCCGCTTTTGCTAAGCTTTGGCATAAAACGAGCGTTTCGTGCACAGAATCGCCGCTTTTGCTCAGTTTTGGCACAAAACGTGCATTTCCTGCACAGAATCGCCATTTTCGCCCAGTTTTGGCACAAAACGTGCGTTTGGTGCACAGAATCGCCGCTTGTGCTCAGTTTTGGCACAAAACGTGCGTTTCGTGCACAGAATCGCCGCTTTTGCTGGGTTTTGGCCCAAAAAGTGCGTTTCGCGCACAAAATCGCCGCATTTGCCCAGTTTTGGCACAAAACGTGCGTTTCGTGCATAGAATCGCCGCTTTTGCTCAGTTTTGGCACAAAACGTGCGTTTCGTGCACCGAATTACACCTTTTGGCACAAAACGTTGTGTTTCGTGCACAGAATTCCCGCATTTGCGCAGTTTTGGCACAAAACATGCGTTTCGTGCACAGAATCGCCGCTGTTGCTCAGTTTTGTCCAAAAAGTGCGTTTCGCGTACAAAATCGCCGCATTTGCCCAGTTTTGGCACAAAACGTGCGTTTCGTGCACAGAATCGCCGCTTTTGCTCAGCTTTGGCACAAAACGTGCGATTCGTGCACAGAATCGCCGCTTTTGCACAGTTTTGGCACAAAACGTGCGTTTCGTGCATAGAATCTCCGCATTTGCTCAGTTTTGGCACAAAACGTGTGTTTCGTGCACAGAATCAACGCATTTGCTCAGTTTTGTCACAAAACGTGCGTTTCGTGCACGGAATCGCCGCATATACTCAGTTTTGTCACAAAACGTGCGTTTCGTGACCATAATCACCGCTTTTGCACAGTTTTGGCACAAAACGTGCGTATCGAGCACAGAATCGCCGCAATTTTCGCAGTTTTGTAACAAAACTTGCGTTTCGGGCACAGAATCGCCGCTCTTGCTCAGTTTTGGCACAAAACGTGCGTTTCACGCACCGAATTGCTCATTTTGGCACAAATCGTGCGTTTCGTGCACAGAATCGCCGCTTTTGCTCAGTTTTGGCACAAAACGTGCGTTTCACACACTGAATTGCTCCTTTTGGCACAGAACGTGTGTTTTGTGCACAGAATCGCCGCTTTTGCTCAGCTTGGCACTAAACGCGCGTTTCGTACACAGAATCACTGCTCTTGCTCAGTTTTGGCGCAAAACGGGCGTTTCGTGCACAGAATCGCCGCTTTTGCTCAGCTATGGCACAATACGTGCACTTCGTGCACAGAATCGCCGCTTTTGCACAGCTATGGCACAAAACGTGCACTTCGTGCACAGAATCGCCGCTTTTGCTCAGTTCGGCACTAAGCGCGCGTTTCGTGCACAGATTCGCCGCTTTTGCTCAGTTTTGGAACGAAACGTGCGTTTCGTGCCCAGAATCGCCGCTTTTGCTCAGTTATGGCACAGAACGTGTGTGTCGTGCACAGAATCACTGCTTTTGCTCAGTTTTGGCACAAAACGTGCGTTTCGTGCACAGAATCGCGGCTTTTGCTCAGTTTTGGCACAAAAAGTGCGTTTCGTACATAGAATCACCGCATTTGCTCAGTTTTGTCACAAAATGTGCGTTTCGTGCACGGAATCGCCGCTTTTGCTAAGCTTTGGCATAAAACGAGCGTTTCGTGCACAGAATCGCCGCTTTTGCTCAGTTTTGGCACAAAACGTGCATTTCCTGCACAGAATCGCCATTTTCGCCCAGTTTTGGCACAAAACGTGCGTTTGGTGCACAGAATCGCCGCTTGTGCTCAGTTTTGGCACAAAACGTGCGTTTCGTGCACAGAATCGCCGCTTTTGCTGGGTTTTGGCCCAAAAAGTGCGTTTCGCGCACAAAATCGCCGCATTTGCCCAGTTTTGGCACAAAACGTGCGTTTCGTGCATAGAATCGCCGCTTTTGCTCAGTTTTGGCACAAAACGTGCGTTTCGTGCACCGAATTACACCTTTTGGCACAAAACGTTGTGTTTCGTGCACAGAATTCCCGCATTTGCGCAGTTTTGGCACAAAACATGCGTTTCGTGCACAGAATCGCCGCTGTTGCTCAGTTTTGTCCAAAAAGTGCGTTTCGCGTACAAAATCGCCGCATTTGCCCAGTTTTGGCACAAAACGTGCGTTTCGTGCACAGAATCGCCGCTTTTGCTCAGCTTTGGCACAAAACGTGCGATTCGTGCACAGAATCGCCGCTTTTGCACAGTTTTGGCACAAAACGTGCGTTTCGTGCATAGAATCTCCGCATTTGCTCAGTTTTGGCACAAAACGTGTGTTTCGTGCACAGAATCAACGCATTTGCTCAGTTTTGTCACAAAACGTGCGTTTCGTGCACGGAATCGCCGCATATACTCAGTTTTGTCACAAAACGTGCGTTTCGTGACCATAATCACCGCTTTTGCACAGTTTTGGCACAAAACGTGCGTATCGAGCACAGAATCGCCGCAATTTTCGCAGTTTTGTAACAAAACTTGCGTTTCGGGCACAGAATCGCCGCTCTTGCTCAGTTTTGGCACAAAACGTGCGTTTCACGCACCGAATTGCTCATTTTGGCACAAATCGTGCGTTTCGTGCACAGAATCGCCGCTTTTGCTCAGTTTTGGCACAAAACGTGTGTTTCGTGCTCAGAATTCCCGCATTTGTTCAGTTTTGCCACAAAACGTGCGTTTCGTGCAAAGAATCGCAGCTTTTGCTTAGTTTTGGCACAAAACGTGCGTTTCGTGCACAGAATCGCCGCCTTTGTTCAGTTTTGACACAAAACATGCGTTGTGTCCACAGAATCGTCGCTTGTGCTCAGTTTCGGCACAAAACGTGCGTTTCGTGCACATAATCGCCGCTTTTGCACAGTTTTGGCACAAAACGTGCGTTTCGAGCACAGAATCGCCGCATTTGCTCAGTTTTGTAACAAAACGTGCGTTTCGTGCACAGAATCGCCGCTTTTGCTCAGTTTTGGCGCAAAACGTGCGTTTCGTGCACAGAATCGCCGCTTTTGCTCAGTTTTGGCACAAAACGTGCGTTTCGTGCTCAGAATCGCCGCTTTTGCTCAGTTTTGGCACAAAACGTGCGTTTCGTGCACGGAATCGCCGCTTTTGCTCAGCTTTGGCACAAAACGAGCGTTTCGTGCACAGAATCGCCGCTTTTGCTCAGTTTTGGCACAAAACGTGCGTTTTGTGCACAGAATTCCCGCATTTGCTCAGATCTGGCACAAAACGTGCGTTTCGTGAATAGAATCGCCGCATTTGCTCAGTTTTGTCACAAAACGTGCGTTTCGTGCACGGAATCGCCGCTTTTGCTCAGCTTTGGCACAAAACGTGCGTTTCGTGCTCAGAATCGCCGCGTTTGCTCATTATTGGCACAAAACGTGCGTTTCGTGCACAGAATCGCCGCATTTGCTCAGTTTTGTCACAAAACGTGCGATTCGTGCACGGAATCGCCGCTTTTGCTCAGCTTTGGCACAAAACGAGCGTTTCGTGCACAGAATCGCCGCTTTTGCACAGTTTTGGCACAAAACGTGCGTTTCAGGCACCTAATTACTCCTTTTGGCACAAGACGTGCGTTTCGTGCGCAGAATCTCCGCATTTGCTCAGTTTGGTCACAAAACGTGTGTTTCGTGCACAGAATCCCCGCATATGCTCAGTTTTGTCACAAAACGTGCGTTTCGTGCACATACATAATCGCCGCTTTTGCACAGTTTTGGCACAAAACGTGCGTTTCGAGCACAGAATCACCGCATTTGCTCAGTTTTGTAACAAAACGTGCGTTTCGTGCACAGAATCGCCGCTTTTGCTCAGTTTTGGCGCAAAACGTGCGTTTCGTGTACAGAATCGCAGCTTTTGCTCAGTTTTGTCACAAAACGTGCGTTTCGTGCACAGAATCGCCGCCTTTGCTCAGTTTTGGCACAAAACGTGCGTTTCGTGCTCAGAATCGCCGCATTCGCTCAGTTTTAGCACAAAACGTGCGTTTCGTGCACAGAATCGCCGCCTTTGTTCAGTTTTGACACAAAACGTGCGTTTTGTGCACAGAATCGTCGCTTGTGCTCAGTATCGGCACAAAACCCGCGTTTCGGGGACAGAATCGCCGCTTTTGCTCAGTTTTGGCACAAAACGTGTTTCGTGCATAGAATTCCCGCATTTGCTCATTTTGGCACAAATCGTGCGTTTCGTGCACAGAATCGCCGCTTTTTCTCAGGTTTGGCACAAAGCGAGCGTTTCGTTTTCAGAATCGCCGCCTTTGCTTAGTTTTGGCACAAAACCCGCGTTTCGCGCACAGAATCGCCGCTGTTGCTCAGTTTTGTCCCAAAAAGTGCGTTTCGTGCACAGAATCGCCGCATATGCTCAGTTTTGTCACAAAACGTGCGTTTCGTGCGCATAATCGCCGCTTTTGCACAGTTTTGGCACAAAACGTGCGTTTCGAGCACAGAATCGCCGCATTTGCTCAGTTTTGTAACAAAACGTGCGTTTCGTGCACAGAATCGCCGCTTTTGCTCAGTTTTGGCGCAAAACGTGCGTTTCGTGCACAGAATCTCCGCATTTGCTCAGTTTTGGCACAAAACGTGTGTTTCGTGCACGGAATCACCGCATTTGCTCAGTTTTGTCACAAAACGTGAGTTTCGTGCACAGAATCGCCGCTATTGCTCAGTTTTGGCACAAAATGTGCGTTTCGTGCACAGAATCGCGGCTTTTGCTCAGTTTTGGCACAAAACGTGTGTTTCGTGCACAGAATTCCCGCAATTGCTCAGTTCTGGCACAAAACGTGCGTTTCGTGCATAGAATTGCCGCTTTTGCTCAGTTTTGTCACAAAACGTGTGTTTCGTGCACATAATCGCGGCTTTTGCTCAGTTTTGGTACAAAACGTGTATTTCGTGCACAGAATTCCCGCAATTGCTCAGTTCTGGCACAAAACGTGCGTTTCGGGGACAGAATCGCCGCTTTTGCTCAGTTTTTGCACATAACGTGTGTTTCGTGCATAGAATTCCCGCATTTGCTCAGTTCTGGCACAAAACGTGTGTTTCGTGCATAGAATTCCCGCATTTGCTCAGTTTTGGCACAAAACGGGTGTTTCGTGCACAGAATCACCGCATTTGCTCAGTTTTGTCACAAAACGTGCGTTGCGCGCTCAGAATTCCCGCATTTGGTCAGTTTTATCACAAAACGTGCGTTTCGTGCACAGAATCGCCATTTTCGCCCAGTGTTGGCACAAGACATGCGTTTGGTGCACAGAATCGCCGCTTGTGCTCAGTTTTGGCACAAAACGTGCGTTTCGTGCACAGAATCGCCGCCTTTGTTCAGTTTTGGCACAAAACGTGTGTTTCGTGCATAGAATTCCCGCATTTGCTCAGTTTTGGCACAAAACGGGTGTTTCGTGCACAGAATCACCGCATTTGCTCAGTTTTGTCACAAAACGTGCGTTTCGTGCACAGAATCGCAGCTTTTGCTCAGTTTTGGCACAAAACGTGCGTTTCGTGCACAGAATTTCTCCTTCTGGCACAAAACGTGCGTTGCGCGCTCAGAATTCCCGCATTAGGTTTGTTTTGGCACAAAACGTGCGTTTTGTGCACAGAATCGCCGCTTGTGCTCGGTTTCGGCACAAAACCCGCGTTTCGGGGACAGAATAACCGCGTTTGCTCAGTTTTGGCACATAACGTGTGTTTCGTGCATAGAATTCCCGCATTTGCTCATTTTGGCACAAATCGTGCGTTTCGTGCACAGAAACGCCGCTTTTTCTCAGATTTGGCACAAAACGAGCGTTTCGTTTTCAGAATCGCCCCCTTTGCTTAGTTTTGGCACAAAACCCGCGTTTCTCGCACAGAATCGCCGCTGTTGCTCAGTTTTGTCCCAAAAAGTGCGTTTCGCGCACAAAATCGCCGCTTTTGCACAGTTTTGGCACAAAACGTGCGTTTCGTGCGCAGAATCGCCGCATTTGCTCAGTTTTGTCACAAAACGTGCGATTCGTGCACGGAATCGCCGCTTTTGCTCAGCTTTGGCACAAAACGAGCGTTTCGTGCACAGAATCGCCGCTTTTGCACAGTTTTGGCACAAAACGTGCGTTTCAGGCACCTAATTACTCCTTTTGGCACAAGACGTGCGTTTCGTGCGCAGAATCTCCGCATTTGCTCAGTTTGGTCACAAAACGTGTGTTTCGTGCACAGAATCCCCGCATATGCTCAGTTTTGTCACAAAACGTGCGTTTCGTGCACATAATCGCCGCTTTTGCACAGTTTTGGCACAAAACGTGCGTTTCGAGCACAGAATCGACGCATTTGCTCAGTTTTGTAACAAAACGTGCGTTTCGTGCACAGAATCGTCGCTTTTGCTCAGTTTTTTCACAAAACGTGCGTTTCGTGCACAGAATCGCCGCCTTTGCTCAGTTTTGGCACAAAACGTGCGTTTCGTGCACAGAATCGCCGCCTTTGCTCAGTTTTGGCACAAAACGTGCGTTTCGTGCTCAGAATCGCCGCATTCGCTCAGTTTTAGCACAAAACGTGCGTTTCGTGCACAGAATCGCCGCCTTTGTTCAGTTTTGACACAAAACGTGCGTTTTGTGCACAGAATCGTCGCTTGTGCTCAGTATCGGCACAAAACCCGCGTTTCGGGGACAGAATCGCCGCTTTTGCTCAGTTTTGGCACAAAACGTGTTTCGTGCATAGAATTCCCGCATTTGCTCATTTTGGCACAAATCGTGCGTTTCGTGCACAGAATCGCCGCTTTTTCTCAGGTTTGGCACAAAGCGAGCGTTTCGTTTTCAGAATCGCCGCCTTTGCTTAGTTTTGGCACAAAACCCGCGTTTCGCGCACAGAATCGCCGCTGTTGCTCAGTTTTGTCCCAAAAAGTGCGTTTCGTGCACAGAATCGCCGCATATGCTCAGTTTTGTCACAAAACGTGCGTTTTGTGCACAGAATCGTCGCTTGTGCTCAGTTTCGACACAAAACCCGCGTTTCGTGCACAGAATCGCCGCTTTTGCTCAGTATTGGCACAAAACGTGTGTTTCGTGTACAGAATCGCCGCAGTTGCTCAGTTTTGGCACAATACGAGCGTTTCGTGCACAGAATCGCCGCCTTTGTTCAGTTTTGACACAAAACGTGCGTTTTGTGCACAGAATCGTCGCTTGTGCTCAGTTTCGACACAAAACCCGCGTTTCGTGCACAGAATCGCCGCTTTTGCTCAGTATTGGCACAAAACGTGCGATTCGTGCACAGAATCGCCGCTTTTGCTCAGGTTTGGCACAAAACGTGCGTTTCGTGCACAGAATCGCCGCCTTTGTTCAGTTTTGACACAAAACGTGCGTTTTGTGCTCAGAATCGTCGCTTGTGCTCAGTTTCGGCACAAAACCCGCGTTTCGGGGACAGAATCGCCGCTTTTGCTCAGTTTTTGCACAAAACGTGCGTTTCGTGCTCAGAATCGCCGCGTTTGCTCATTATTGGCACAAAACGTGCGTTTCGTGCACAGAATCGCCGCTATTGCTCAGTTTTGGCACAAAATGTGCGTTTCGTGCACAGAATCGCGGCTTTTGCTCAGTTTTGGCACAAAACGTGTGTTTCGTGTACAGGATCGCCGCATTTGCTCAGTTTTGGCACAAAACGAGCGTTTCATGCACAGAATCGCAGCTTTTGCTCAGTTTTGGCACAAAACGTGCGTTTCGTGCACAGAATTGCTCCTTCTGGCACAAAACGTGCGTTGCGCGCTCAGAATTCCCGCATTTGGTTTGTTTTGGCACAAAACGTGCGTTTTGTGCACAGAATCGCCGCTTGTGCTCGGTTTCGGCACAAAACCCGCGTTTCGGGAACAGAATCGCCGCTTTTGCTCAGTTTTGGCACAAAACGTGCGTTTCGTGCATAGAATCGCCGCGTTTGCTCAATATTGGCACAAAATGTGCGTTTCGTGCACGGAATCGCAGCTTTTGCTCAGTTTTGGCACAAAACGTGCGTTTCCTGCACATAATCGCCGCTTTTGCTCAGTTTTGGCACAAAACGTGCGTTTCACGCACCGAATGGCTCCTTTTGGCACAAAACGTTGCGTTTCGAGCACAGAATTGCTCCTTCTGGCACAAAACGTGCGTTGCGCGCTCAGAATTCCCGCAGTTTTTCAGTTTTGGCACAAAACGTGCGTTTTGTGCACAGAATCGCCATTTTCGCCCAGTTTTGGCACAAAACGTGCGTTTGGTGCACAGAATCGCCGCTTGTGCTCAGTTTTGGCACAAAACGTGCGTTTTGTGCACAGAATCGCTGCTTTTGCTCAGTTTTGGCACAAAACGTGCGTTTCGTGCACTGAATCGCCGCCTTTGCTCAGTTTTGGCACAAAACGTGCGATGGGTGCACAGAATCACCGCCTTTGCTCAGTATTGGCACAAAACGTGCGATTCGTGCACAGAATCGCCGCTTTTGCTCAGGTTTGGCATAAAACGTGCGTTTCGTGCATACAATAGCCGCTTTTGCTCGGTTTTGGCACAAAACGAGCGTTTCGAGCACAGAATCGCCGCGTTTGCTCATTTTGGCACAAATCGTGCGTTTCGTGCACAGAATCGCCGCATTTTCTCAGATTTGGCACAAAACGAGCGTTTCGTTTTCAGAATCGCCGCCTTTGCTTAGTTTTTTCACAAAACCCGCGTTTCGTGCACAGAATTCCCGCAGTTGCTCAGTTTCGGCACAAAACCCGCATTTCGGGGACAGAATCGCCGCTTTTGCTCAGTTATGGCACATAACGTGTGTTTCGTGCATAGAATTCCTGCATTTGCTCAGTTCTGGCACAAAACGTGCGTTTCGTGCATAGAATCGCCGCTTTTGCACAGTTTTGACAGAAAACGTGCGTTTGGTGCACAGAATCGCCGCTTTTGCGCAGTTTTGGCACAAAACGTGCGTTTCCTGCACAGAATCGCCGCTTTTGCTCAGTTTTGGCACAAAACGTGCGTTTCACGGACCGAAAAGCTCCTTTTGGCACAAAACGTTCCGTTTCGAGCACAGAATCGCAGCTTTTGCTCAGTTTTGGCACAAAACGTGCGTTTCGTGCACAGAATTGCTCCTTCTGTCACAAAACGTGCGTTGCGCGCTCAGAATTCCCGCATTTTTTTCAGTTTTGGCACAAAACGTGCGTTTCGTGCACATAATCGCCGCTTTTGCACAGTTTTGGAACAAAACGGGCGTTTCACGCTGCGAATAGCTCCTTTTGGCACAAAACGTTGCGTTTCGAGCACAGAATCGCAGCTTTTGCTCAGTTTTGGCACAAAAGGTGCGCTTCGTGCACAGAATTGCTCCTTCTGGCACAAAACGTGCGTTGCGCGGTCAGAATTCCCGCATTTAATCAGTTTTGGCACAAAACGTGCGTTTCGTGCACAGAATCGCCGCTTGTGCTCAGTTTTGTCACAAAACGTTGCGTTTCGAGCACAGAATCGCAGCTTTTGCTCAGTTTTGGCACAAAACGTGCGTTTCCTGCACAGAATCGTCGCTTTTGCACAGTTTTGGCACAAACCGTGCCTTTCGTGCACAGAATCGCCGCCTGTGCTCAGTTTTTTCACAAAATGTGTGTTTCGTGCACAGAATTCCCGCATTTGCTCAGTTCTGGCACAAAACGTGCGTTTCGTGCACAGAATCGCAGCTTTTGCTCAGTTTTGGCACAAATCGTGCGTTTCGTGCACAGAATTGCTCCTTCTTGCACAAAACGTGCGTTGCGTGCTAAGAATTCCCGCAGTTGGTCAGTTTTGCCACAAAATGTGCGTTTCGTGCACCGAATCGCCGCTTGCGCTCAGTTTTGTCACAAAACGTGCGTTTCGTGCACAGAATCGCCGCTTTTACACAGTTTTGGCACAAATCGTGCGTTTCGTGCCCAGAATTGCTCCTTCTGGCGCAAAACGTGCGTTGCGTGATCAGAATTCCCGCATTTGCACAGTTTTGGCACAAAACGTGCGTTTCGTGCACAGAATCGCCGCCTTTGCTCATTATTTTCACAATACGTGCGTTTCGAGCACAGAATCGCCGCTTTTGCTCCGTTTTCGCACTAAACGTGCGTTTCGTGCACAGAATCGCGGCTTTTGCTCAGTTTTGGCACAAAACGTGTGTTTCGTGCACAGAATTCCCGCATTTGCTCAGTTCTGGCACAAAACGTGCGTTTCGTGCATAGAATCGCCGCATTTGCTCAGTTTTGTCACAAAACGTGTGTTTCGTGCACATAATCGCGGCTTTTGCTCAGTTTTGGCACAAAACGTGCGCTTCGTGCACAGAATTGCTCCTTCTGGCACAAAACGTGCGTTGCGCGCTCAGAATTCCCGCATTTGGTCAGTTTTATCACAAAACGTGCGTTTCGTGCACAGAATCGCCATTTTCGCCCAGTGTTGGCACAAGACATGCGTTTGGTGCACAGAATCGCCGCTTGTGCTCAGTTTTGGCACAAAACGTGCGTTTCGTGCACAGAATCGCCGCCTTTGTTCAGTTTTGGCACAAAACGTGTGTTTCGTGCATAGAATTCCCGCATTTGCTCAGTTTTGGCACAAAACGGGTGTTTCGTGCACAGAATCACCGCATTTGCTCAGTTTTGTCACAAAACGTGCGTTTCGTGCTCAGAATCGCCGCCTTTGCTCAGTTTTGGCACAAAACGTGTGTTTCGTGTACAGAATCGCCGCATTTGCTCAGTTTTGGCACAAAACGAGAGTTTCGTGCACAGAATCGCAGCTTTTGCTCAGTTTTGGCACAAAACGTGCGTTTCGTGCACAGAATTGCTCCTTCTGGCACAAAACGTGCGTTGCGCGCTCAGAATTCCCGCATTTGGTTTGTTTTGGCACAAAACGTGCGTTTTGTGCACAGAATCGCCGCTTGTGCTCGGTTTCGGCACAAAACCCGCGTTTCGGGGACAGAATAACCGCGTTTGCTCAGTTTTGGCACATAACGTGTGTTTCGTGCATAGAATTCCCGCATTTGCTCATTTTGGCACAAATCGTGCGTTTCGTGCACAGAAACGCCGCTTTTTCTCAGATTTGGCACAAAACGAGCGTTTCGTTTTCAGAATCGCCGCCTTTGCTTAGTTTTGGCACAAAACCCGCGTTTCTCGCACAGAATCGCCGCTGTTGCTCAGTTTTGTCCCAAAAAGTGCGTTTCGCGCACAAAATCGCCGCTTTTGCACAGTTTTGGCACAAAACGTGCGTTTCGTGCGCAGAATCTCCGCATTTGCTCAGTTTGGTCACAAAACGTGTGTTTCGTGTACAGAATCGCCGCCTTTGTTCAGTTTTGACACAAAACGTGCGTTTTGTGCTCAGAATCGTCGCTTGTGCTCAGTTTCGGCACAAAACCCGCGTTTCGGGGACAGAATCGCCGCTTTTGCTCAGTTTTGGCACAAAACGTGCGTTTCGTGCATAGAATCGCCGCGTTTGCTCAATGTTGGCACAAAATGTGCGTTTCGTGCACAGAATCGCCCCTTTTGCTCAGTTTTTGCACAAAACGTGCGTTTCGTGCTCAGAATCGCCGCGTTTGCTCATTATTGGCACAAAACGTGCGTTTCGTGCACAGAATCGCCGCTATTGCTCAGTTTTGGCACAAAATGTGCGTTTCGTGCACAGAATCGCGGCTTTTGCTCAGTTTTGGCACAAAACGTGTGTTTCGTGTACAGGATCGCCGCATTTGCTCAGTTTTGGCACAAAACGTGCGTTTTGTGCACAGAATCGCTGCTTTTGCTCAGTTTTGGCACAAAACGTGCGTTTCGTGCATAGAATCGCCGCTTTTGCACAGTTTTGACAGAAAACGTGCGTTTGGTGCACAGAATCGCCGCTTTTGCGCAGTTTTGGCACAAAACGTGCGTTTCCTGCACAGAATCGCCGCTTTTGCTCAGTTTTGGCACAAAACGTGCGTTTCACGGACCGAAAAGCTCCTTTTGGCACAAAACGTTGCGTTTCGAGCACAGAATCGCAGCTTTTGCTCAGTTTTGGCACAAAACGTGCGTTTCGTGCACAGAATTGCTCCTTCTGTCACAAAACGTGCGTTGCGCGCTCAGAATTCCCGCATTTTTTCAGTTTTGGCACAAAACGTGCGTTTCGTGCACATAATCGCCGCTTTTGCACAGTTTTGGAACAAAACGTGCGTTTCGTGCACAGAATCGCAGCTTTTGCTCAGTTTTGGCACAAAACGTGCGCTTCGTGCACAGAATTGCTCCTACTGGCACAAAACGTGCGTTGCGCGGTCAGAATTCCCGCATTTGGTCAGTTTTGGCACAAAACGTGCGTTTCGTGCACAGAATCGCCGCTTGTGCTCAGTTTTGTCACAAAACGTGCGTTTCGTGCACGGAATCGCCGCGTTTGCTCATTATTGGCACAAAACGTGCGTTTCGTGCACAGAATCGCCGCTATTGCTCAGTTTTGGCACAAAATGTGCGTTTCGTGCACAGAATCGCGGCTTTTGCTCAGTTTTGGCACAAAACGTGTGTTTCGTGTACAGGATCGCCGCATTTGCTCAGTTTTGGCACAAAACGAGCGTTTCATGCACAGAATCGCAGCTTTTGCTCAGTTTTGGCACAAAACGTGCGTTTCGTGCACAGAATTGCTCCTTCTGGCACAAAACGTGCGTTGCGCGCTCAGAATTCCCGCATTTGGTTTGTTTTGGCACAAAACGTGCGTTTTGTGCACAGAATCGCCGCTTGTGCTCGGTTTCGGCACAAAACCCGCGTTTCGGGAACAGAATCGCCGCTTTTGCTCAGTTTTGGCACAAAACGTGCGTTTCGTGCATAGAATCGCCGCGTTTGCTCAATATTGGCACAAAATGTGCGTTTCGTGCACGGAATCGCAGCTTTTGCTCAGTTTTGGCACAAAACGTGCGTTTCCTGCACATAATCGCCGCTTTTGCTCAGTTTTGGCACAAAACGTGCGTTTCACGCACCGAATGGCTCCTTTTGGCACAAAACGTTGCGTTTCGAGCACAGAATTGCTCCTTCTGGCACAAAACGTGCGTTGCGCGCTCAGAATTCCCGCAGTTTTTCAGTTTTGGCACAAAACGTGCGTTTTGTGCACAGAATCGCCATTTTCGCCCAGTTTTGGCACAAAACGTGCGTTTGGTGCACAGAATCGCCGCTTGTGCTCAGTTTTGGCACAAAACGTGCGTTTTGTGCACAGAATCGCTGCTTTTGCTCAGTTTTGGCACAAAACGTGCGTTTCGTGCGTAGAATCGCCGCTTTTGCACAGTTTTGACAGAAAACGTGCGTTTGGTGCACAGAATCGCCGCTTTTGCGCAGTTTTGGCACAAAACGTGCGTTTCCTGCACAGAATCGCCGCTTTTGCTCAGTTTTGGCACAAAACGTGCGTTTCACGGACCGAAAAGCTCCTTTTGGCACAAAACGTTGCGTTTCGAGCACAGAATCGCAGCTTTTGCTCAGTTTTGGCACAAAACGTGCGTTTCGTGCACAGAATTGCTCCTTCTGTCACAAAACGTGCGTTGCGCGCTCAGAATTCCCGCATTTTTTCAGTTTTGGCACAAAACGTGCGTTTCGTGCACATAATCGCCGCTTTTGCACAGTTTTGGAACAAAACGTGCGTTTCGTGCACAGAATCGCAGCTTTTGCTCAGTTTTGGCACAAAACGTGCGCTTCGTGCACAGAATTGCTCCTACTGGCACAAAACGTGCGTTGCGCGGTCAGAATTCCCGCATTTGGTCAGTTTTGGCACAAAACGTGCGTTTCGTGCACAGAATCGCCGCTTGTGCTCAGTTTTGTCACAAAACGTGCGTTTCGTGCACGGAATCGCCGCTTTTGCTAAGCTTTGGCATAAAATGAGAGTTTCGTGCACTGAATCGCCGCTTTTGCACAGTTTTGACACAAAACGGGCGTTTCACGCTGCGAATAGCTCCTTTTGGCACAAAACGTTGCGTTTCGAGCACAGAATCGCAGCTTTTGCTCAGTTTTGGCACAAAACGTGCGTTTCCTGCACAGAATCGCCGCTTTTGCACAGTTTTGGCACAAACCGTGCCTTTCGTGCACAGAATCGCCGCCTGTGCTCAGTTTTTTCACAAAATGTGTGTTTCGTGCACAGAATTCCCGTATTTGCTCAGTTCTGGCACAAAACGTGCGTTTCGTGCACAGAATCGCAGCTTTTGCTCAGTTTTGGCACAAATCGTGCGTTTCGTGCACAGAATTGCTCCTTCTTGCACAAAACGTGCGTTGCGTGCTAAGAATTCCCGCAGTTGGTCAGTTTTGCCACAAAATGTGCGTTTCGTGCACCGAATCGCCGCTTGCGCTCAGTTTTGTCACAAAACGTGCGTTTCGTGCACAGAATCGCCGCTTTTACACAGTTTTGGCACAAATCGTGCGTTTCGTGCCCAGAATTGCTCCTTCTGGCGCAAAACGTGCGTTGCGTGATCAGAATTCCCGCATTTGCACAGTTTTGGCACAAAACGTGCGTTTCGTGCACAGAATCGCCGCCTTTGCTCATTATTTTCACAATACGTGCGTTTCGAGCACAGAATCGCCGCTTTTGCTCCGTTTTGGCACTAAACGTGCGTTTCGTGCGCAGAATCGCCGCATTTGACAAGTTTTGGCGCAAAACGTGCGTTTCGTGCACAGAATCGCAGCTCTTGCTCGGTTTTGGCACAAAACGAGCGTTTCGTTCTCAGAATCGCAGCTTTTTCTCAGTTTTTGCACAAAACGTACGTTTCACGCGCCGAATGGCTCCTTTGGGCACAAAACGTGCGTTTCGTGCACAGAATCTCCGCATTTGCTCAGTTTTGGCACAAAACGTGCGTTTCGAGCACAGAATCTTCGCATCTGCTCAGTTTTGTAACAAAACGTGCGTTTCGGGCACAGAATCGTCGCTTTTGCTCAGTTTTGGCACAAAACGTGCGTTTCGTGCACAGAATTCCCGCATTTGCTCAGTTTTGGCACAAAACGTGCGTTCCACGCACCGAATGGCTCCTTTTGGCACAAAACGTTGCGTTTCGAGCACAGAATCGCCGCTTTTGCACAGTTTTGGCACAAAACGTGCGTTTCGAGCACAGAATCTTCGCATCTGCTCAGTTTTGGCACAAAACGTGCGTTTCCTGCACAGAATCGTCCCTTTTGCTCAGTTTTGGCACAAAACGTGCGTTCCACGCACCGAATGGCTCCTTTTGGCACAAAACGTTGCGTTTCGAGCACAGAATCGCCGCTTTTGCTCAGTTTTTGCACATAACGTGTGTTTCGTGCATAGAATTCCCGCATTTGCTCAGTTCTGGCACAAAACGTGCGTTTCGTGCATAGAATCGCCGCATTTGCTCAGTTTTGTCACAAAACGTGCGTTTCGTGCACGGAATCGCAGCTTTTGCTCAGTTTTGGCACAAAACGTGCGCTTGGTGCACAGAATTGCTCCTTCTGGCACAAAACGTGCGTTGCGCGCTCAGAATTCCCGCATTTTATCAGTTTTATCACAAAACGTGCGTTTCGTGCACAGAATCGCCATTTTCGCCCAGTGTTGGCACAAGACGTGCGTTTGGTGCACAGAATCGCCGCTTGTGCTCAGTTTTGGCACAAAACGTGCGTTTCGTGCACAGAATCGCCGCCTTTGTTCAGTTTTGGCACAAAACGTGTGTTTCGTGCATAGAATCGCCGCCTTTGCTCAGTTTTGGCACAAAACGTGTGTTTCGTGTACAGAATCGCCGCATTTGCTCAGTTTTGGCACAAAACGAGCGTTTCGTGCACAGAATCGCAGCTTTTGCTCAGTTTTGGCACAAAACGTGCGTTTCGTGCACAGAATTGCTCCTTCTGGCACAAAACGTGCGTTGCGCGCACAGAATTCCCGCATTTGGTTTGTTTTGGCACAAAACGTGCGTTTCGTGCACAGAATCGCCATTTTCGCCCAGTTTTGGCACGAAACGTGCGTTTGGTGCACAGAATCGCAGCTTGTGCTCAGTTTTGGCACAAAACCTGCGTTTCGTGCTCAGAATCGCAGCTTTTGCTCAGTTTTGGCACAAAACGTGTTTCGTGCACAGAATTCCCGCAATTGCTCAGTTCTGGCACAAAACGTGCGTTTCGTGCATAGAATTGCCGCTTTTTCTCAGTTTTGTCACAAAACGTGTGTTTCGTGCACATAATCGCGGCTTTTGCTCAGTTTTGGTACAAAACGTGTGTTTCGTGCACAGAATTCCCGCAATTGCTCAGTTCTGGCACAAAACGTGCGTTTTGTGCACAGAATCGCCGCTTGTGCTCGGTTTCGGCACAAAACCCGCGTTTCGGGGACAGAATAACCGCGTTTGCTCAGTTTCGGCAGATAACGTGTGTTTCGTGCATAGAATTCCCGCATTTGCTCATTTTGGCACAAATCGTGCGTTTCGTGCACAGAAACGCCGCTTTTTCTCAGATTTGGCACAAAACGAGCGTTTCGTTTTCAGAATCGCCGCCTTTGCTTAGTTTTGGCACAAAACCCGCGTTTCTCGCACAGAATCGCCGCTGTTGCTCAGTTTTGTCCCAAAAAGTGCGTTTCGCGCACAAAATCGCCGCTTTTGCACAGTTTTGGCACAAAACGTGCGTTTCGTGCGCAGAATCTCCGCATTTGCTCAGTTTGGTCACAAAACGTGTGTTTCGTGTACAGAATCGCCGCAGTTGCTCAGTTTTGGCACAAAACGAGCGTTTCGTGCACAGAATCGCCGCCTTTGTTCAGTTTTGACACAAAACGTGCGTTTTGTGCACAGAATCGTCGCTTGTGCTCAGTTTCGGCACAAAACGTGCGTTTCGTGCTCAGAATCGCCGCGTTTGCTCATTATTGGCACAAAACGTGCGTTTCGTGCTCAGAATCGCCGCTTTTGTTCAGTTTTGACACAAAACGTGCGTTTTGTGCACAGAATCGTCGCTTGTGCTCAGTTTCGGCACAAAACCCGCGTTTCGGGGACAGAATCGCCGCTTTTGCTCAGTTTTGGCACAAAACGTGCGTTTCGTGCATAGAATCGCCGTGTTTGCTCAATATTGGCACAAAATGTGCGTTTCGTGCACGGAATCGCAGCTTTTGCTCAGTTTTGGCACAAAACGTGCGTTTCCTGCACATAATCGCCGCTTTTGCTCAGTTTTGGCACAAAACGTGCGTTTCACGCACCGAATGGCTCCTTTTGGCACAAAACGTTGCGTTTCGAGCACAGAGTCGCAGCTTTTGCTCAGTTTTGGATCAAAACGTGCGTTTCGTGCACAGAATTGCTCCTTCTGGCACAAAACGTGCGTTGCGCGCTCAGAATTCCCGCAGTTTTTCAGTTTTGGCACAAAACGTGCGTTTTGTGCACAGAATCGCCATTTTCGCCCAGTTTTGGCACAAAACGTGCGTTTGGTGCACAGAATCGCCGCTTGTGCTCAGTTTTGGCACAAAACGTGCGTTTTGTGCACAGAATCGCTGCTTTTGCTCAGTTTTGGCACAAAACGGGCGTTTCGTGCACTGAATCGCCGCCTTTGCTCAGTTTTGGCACAAAACGTGCGATGGGTGCACAGAATCACCGCCTTTGCTCAGTATTGGCACAAAACGTGCGATTCTTGCACAGAATCGCCGCTTTTGCTCAGGTTTGGCATAAAACGTGCGTTTCGTGCATAGAATAGCCGCTTTTGCTCGGTTTTGGCACAAAACGAGCGTTTCGAGCACAGAATCGCCGCGTTTGCTCATTTTGGCACAAATCGTGTGTTTCGTGCACAGAATCGCCGCATTTTCCCAGAGTTGGCACAAAACGAGCGTTTCGTTTTCAGAATCGCCGCCTTTGCTTAGTTTTGGCACAAAACCCGCGTTTCGTGCACAGAATTCCCGCAGTTGCTCAGTTTCGGCACAAAACCCGCATTTCGGGGACAGAATCGCCGCTTTTGCTCAGTTATGGCACATAACGTGTGTTTCGTGCATAGAATTCCTGCATTTGCTCAGTTCTGGCACAAAACGTGCGTTTCGTGCATAGAATCGCCGCATTTGCTAAGTTTTGTAACAAAACGTGCGTTTCGTGCACGGAATCTCCGCATTTGCTCAGTTTTGGCACAAAACGGGTGTTTCGTGCACAGAATCACTGAATTTGCTCAGTTTTGTCACAAAACGTGCGTTTCGTGCACAGAATCGCCGCTTTTGCTCAGTTTTGGCACATAACGTGTGTTTCGTGCATAGAATTCCCGCATTTGCTCAGTTCTGGCACAAAACGTGCGTTTCGTTCATAGAATCGCCGCATTTGCTCAGTTTTGTCGCAAAACGTGCGTTTCGTGCACGGAATCGCCGCTTTTGCTAAGCTTTGGCATAAAACGAGCGTTTCGTGCACAGAATCGCCGCTTTTGCACAGTTTTGACAGAAAACGTGCGTTTGGTGCACAGAATCGCCGCTTTTGCGCAGTTTTGGCACAAAACGTGCGTTTCCTGCACAGAATCGCCGCTTTTGCTCAGTTTTGGCACAAAACGTGCGTTTCACGGACCGAAAAGCTCGTTTTGGCACAAAACGTTGCGTTTCGAGCACAGAATCGCAGCTTTTGCTCAGTTTTGGCACAAAACGTGCGTTTCGTGCACAGAATTGCTCCTTCTGTCACAAAACGTGCGTTGCGCGCTCAGAATTCCCGCATTTTTTCAGTTTTGGCACAAAACGTGCGTTTCGTGCACAGAATCGCCGCTTGTGCTCAGTTTTGTCACAAAACGTGCGTTTCGTGCACGGAATCGCCGCTTTTGCTAAGCTTTGGCATAAAATGAGAGTTTCGTGCACTGAATCGCCGCTTTTGCACAGTTTTGACACAAAACGGGCGTTTCACGCTCCGAATAGCTCCTTTTGGCACAAAACGTTGCGTTTCGAGCACAGAATCGCAGCTTTTGCTCAGTTTTGGCACAAAACGTGCGTTTCCTGCACAGAATCGCCGCTTTTGCACAGTTTTGGCACAAACCGTGCGTTTCGTGCACAGAATCGCCGCTTTTGGTCAGTTTTGGCGCAAAACGTGCGTTTCGTGCACAGAATCGCCGCCTTTGTTCAGTTTTAACACAAAACGTGCGTTTTGTGCACAGAATCGCCATTTTCGCCCAGTTTTGGCGCAAAACGTGCGTTTGGTGCACAGAATCGCGGCTTTTGCTCAGTTTTGGCACAAAACGTGTGTTTCGTGCACAGAATTCCCGCAATTGCTCAGTTCTGGCACAAAACGTGCGTTTCGTGCAGAGAATCGCCGCTTGTGCTCAGTTTCGGCACAAAACCCGCGTTTCGTGCACAGAATCACCGCATTTGCTCAGTTTTGTCACAAAACGTGCGTTTCGTGCACAGAATCGCCGCCTTTGCTCAGTTTTGGCACGAAACGTGTGTTTCGTGTACAGAATCGCCGCATTTGCTCAGTTTTGGCACAAAACGAGCGTTTCATGCACAGAATCGCAGCTTTTGCTCAGGTTTGGCAAAAAACGTGCGTTTCGTGCACAGAATTGCTCCTTCTGGCACAAAACGTGCGTTGCGCGCTCAGAATTCCCGCATTTGGTTTGTTTTGGCACAAAACGTGCGTTTCGTGCACAGAATCGCCATTTTCGCCCAGTTTATCAATAAAACGTGCGTTTGGTGCACAGAATCGCCGCTTGTGCTCAGTTTTGGCACAAAACGTGCGTTTCGTGCTCAAAATCGCCGCTTTTGCTCAGTTTTGGCACAAAACGTGCGTTTTGTGCAGAGAATCGCCGCTTGTGCTCAGTTTCGGCACAAAACCCGCGTTTCGGGCACAGAATCGCCGCTTTTGCTCAGTTTTGGCACATAACGTGTGTTTCGTGCATAGAATTCCCGCATTTGCTCATTTTGGCACAAATCGTGCGTTTCGTGCACAGAAACGCCGCTTTTTCTCAGATTTGGCACAAAACGAGCGTTTCGTTTTCAGAATCGCCGCCTTTGCTTAGTTTTGGCACAAAACCCGCGTTTCTCGCACAGAATCGCCGCTGTTGCTCAGTTTTGTCCCAAAAAGTGCGTTTCGCGCACAAAATCGCCGCTTTTGCACAGTTTTGGCACAAAACGTGCGTTTCGTGCGCAGAATCTCCGCATTTGCTCAGTTTGGTCACAAAACATGTGTTTCGTGTACAGAATCGCCGCAGTTGCTCAGTTTTGGCACAAAACGAGCGTTTCGTGCACAGAATCGCAGCTTTTGCTCAGTTTTGGCACGAAACGTGCACTTCGTGCACAGAATTGCTCCTTCTGGCACAAAACGTGCGTTGCGCGCTCAGAATTCCCGCACTTGGTCAGTTTTGGCACAAAACGTGCGTTTCGTGCACAGAATCGCCGCCTTTGTTCAGTTTTGACACAAAACGTGCGTTTTGTGCACAGAATCGTCGCTTGTGCTCAGTTTCGACACAAAACCCGCGTTTCGTGCACAGAATCGCCGCTTTTGCTCAGTATTGGCACAAAACGTGCGATTCGTGCACAGAATCGCCGCTTTTGCTCAGGTTTGGCACAAAACGTGCGTTTCGTGCACAGAATCGCCGCCTTTGTTCAGTTTTGACACAAAACGTGCGTTTTGTGCTCAGAATCGTCGCTTGTGCTCAGTTTCGGCACAAAACCCGCGTTTCGGGGACAGAATCGCCGCGTTTGCTCAATGTTGGCACAAAATGTGCGGTTCGTGCACAGAATCGCCCCTTTTGCTCAGTTTTTGCACAAAACGTGCGTTTCGTGCTCAGAATCGCCGCGTTTGCTCATTATTGGCACAAAACGTGCGTTTCGTGCACAGAATCGCCGCTATTGCTCAGTTTTGGCACAAAATGTGCGTTTCGTGCACAGAATCGCGGCTTTTGCTCAGTTTTGGCACAAAACGTGTGTTTCGTGCACAGAATTCCCGCAATTGCCCAGTTTTGTCACAAAACGTGCGTTTCGTGTTCAGAATCGCCGCCTTTGCTCAGTTTTGGGACAAAACGTGTGTTTCGTGCACAGAATCGCCGCCTTTGCTCATTATTTTCACAATACGTGCGTTTCGAGCACAGAATCGCCGCTTTTGCTCCGTTTTGGCACTAAACGTGCGTTTCGTGCGCAGAATCGCCGCATTTGACAAGTTTTGGCGCAAAACGTGCGTTTCGTGCACAGAATCGCAGCTTTTGCTCAGTTTTGGCTCAAAACGAGCGTTTCGTTCTCAGAATCGCAGCTTTTTCTCAGTTTTGGCACAAAACGTTCGTTTCACGCGCCGAATGGCTCCTTTGGGCACAAAACGTGCGTTTCGTGCACAGAATCTCCGCATTTGCTCAGTTTTGGCACAAGACGTGTGTTTCGTGCACATAATCGCCGCTTTTGCACAGTTTTGGCACAAAACGTGCGTTTCGAGCACAGAATCTTCGCATCTGCTCAGTTTTGTAACAAAACGTGCGTTTCGGGCACAGAATCGTCGCTTTTGCTCAGTTTTGGCACAAAACGTGCGTTTCGTGCACAGAATTCCCGCATTTGCGCAGTTTTGGCACAAAACGTGCGTTTCGTGCACATAATCGCCGCTGTTGCTCAGTTTTGCCCAAAAAAGTACGTTTCAAGCACAAAATCGCCGCTTTTGCACAGTTTTGTCACAAAACGTGCGTTTCGTGCGCAGAATCTCCGCATTTGCTCAGTTTGGTCACAAATCGTGTGTTTCGTGCACAGAATCTCCGCATATGCTCAGTTTTGTCACAAAACGTGCGTTTCGTGCACATAATCGCCGCTTTTGCTCAGTTTTGGCACAAAACGTGCGTTTCCTGCACAGAATCGCCCCTTTTGCTCAGTTTTCTCACAAAACGTGCGTTCCACGCACCGAATGGCTCCTTTTGGCACAAAACGTTGCGTTTCGAGCACAGAATCGCAGCTTTTGCTCAGTTTTGGCACAAAACGTGTGTTTCGTGCACATAATCGCCGCTTTTGCACAGTTTTGGCACAAAACGTGCGTTTCGTGCACAGAATCGCCGCATTTGCTCAGTTTTGTCACAAAACGAGCGTTTCGTGCACAGAATCGCAGCTTTTGCTCAGTTTTGACACAAAACGTGCGTTTCGTGCTCAGAATCGCCGCTTGTGCTCAGTTTCGGCACAAAACCCGCGTTTCGGGGACAGAATCGCCGCTTTTGCTCAGTTTTGGCACAAAACGTGTGTTTCGTGCACATAATCGCCGCTTTTGCACAGTTTTGGCACAAGACGTGCGTTTCGTGCACAGAATCGCCGCATTTGCTCAGTTTTTGCACAAAACGTGCGTTTCACGCACCGAATGACCACTTTGGGCACAAACCGTGCGATTCGTGCACAGAATCGCCGCATATGCTCAGTTTTGCCACAAAACGAGCGTTTCGTGCACAGAATCGCAGCTTTTGCTCAGTTTTGACACAAAACGTGCGTTTCGTGCTCAGAATCGCCGCTTGTGCTCAGTTTCGGCACAAAACCCGCGTTTCGGGGACAGAATCGCCGCTTTTGCTCAGTTTTGGCACATAACGTGTGTTTCGTGCATAGAATTCCCGCATTTGCTCAGTTCTGGCACGAAACGTGCGTTTCGTTATTAGAATCGCCGCATTAGCTCAGATTTGTCACAAAACGTGCGTTTCGTGCACGGAATCGCCGCTTTGGCTAAGCTTTGGCATGAAATGAGAGTTTCGTGCACAGAATCGCCGCTTTTGCACAGTTTTGACACAAAACGGGCGTTTCACGCACCGAATAGCTCCTTTTGGCACAAAACGTTGCGTTTCGAGCACAGAATCGCAGCTTTTGCTCAGTTTTGGCACAAAACGTGCGTTTCGTGCACAGAATTGCTCCTTCTGGCACAAAACGTGCGTTGCGCGCTCAGAATTCTCGCAGTTTTTCAGTTTTGGCACAAAACGTGCGTTTCGTGCACAGAATCGCCGCATTTGCTCAGTTTTGTCACAAAACGTGCGTTTCGTGCACGGATTCGCCGCTTTTGCTAAGCTTTGGCATAAAACGAGCGTTTCGTGCACAGAATCGCCGCTTTAGCACAGTTTTGACAGAAAACGTGCGTTTGGTGCACAGAATCGCCGCTTTTGCGCAGTTTTGGCACAAAACGTGCGTTTCCTGCACAGAATCGCCGCTTTTGCTCAGTTTTGGCACAAAACGTGCGTTTCACGCACCGAAAAGCTCCTTCTGGCACAAAACGTGCGTTGCGCGCTCAGAATTCTCGCAGTTTTTCAGTTTTGGCACAAAACGTGCGTTTCGTGCACAGAATCGCCGCATTTGCTCAGTTTTGTCACAAAACGTGCGTTTCGTGCACGGATTCGCCGCTTTTGCTAAGCTTTGGCATAAAACGAGCGTTTCGTGCACAGAATCGCCGCTTTAGCACAGTTTTGACAGAAAACGTGCGTTTGGTGCACAGAATCGCCGCTTTTGCGCAGTTTTGGCACAAAACGTGCGTTTCCTGCACAGAATCGCCGCTTTTGCTCAGTTTTGGCACAAAACGTGCGTTTCACGCACCGAAAAGCTCCTTTTGGCACAAAACGTTGCGTTTCGAGCACAGAATCGCAGCTTTTGCTCAGTTTTGGCACAAAACGTGCGTTTCGTGCACAGAATTGCTCCTTCTGGCACAAAACGTGCGTTGCGCGCTCAGAATTCCCGCATTTTTTCAGTTTTGGCACAAAACGTGCGTTTCGTGCTCAGAATCGCCATTTTCGCCCAGTTTTGGCACAAAACGTGCGTTTGGTGCACAGAATCGCCGCTTGTGCTCAGTTTTGGCACAAAACGTTCGTTTTGTGCACAGAATCGCTGCTTTTGCTCAGTTTTGGCACAAAACGTGCGTTTCGTGCACAGAATTGCTGCTTCTGGCACAAAACGTGCGATGGGTGCACAGAATCACCGCCTTTGCTCAGTTTGGCACAAAACGTGCCTTTCACGCACCGAATTGCTCCTTTTGGCACAAAACGTGCGATTCGTGCACAGAATCTCCGCATTTGCTCAGTTTTGGCACAAAACGTGTGTTTCGTGCACAGAATCACCGCATTTGCTCAGTTTTGTCACAAAACGTGCGTTTCGTGCACATAATCGCCGCTTTTGCTCAGTTTTGGCACAAAACGTGCGTTTCCTGCACAGAATCGCCCCTTTTGCTCAGTTTTGGCACAAAACGTGCGTTTCACTCACCGAATGGCTCCTTTTGGCACAAAACGTTGCGTTTCGAGCACAGAATCGCAGCTTTTGCTCAGTTTTGGCACAAAACGTGTGTTTCGTGTACATAATCGCCGCTTTTGCACAGTTTTGGCACAAAACGTGCGTTTCGTGCACAGAATCGCCGCATTTGCTCAGTTTTGGCACAAAACGTGCGTTTCACGCACCGAATGACCTCTTTGGGCACAAAACGTGCGATTCGTGCACAGAATCGCCGCATATGCTCAGTTTTGTTACAAAACGAGCGTTTCGTGCACAGAATCGCAGCTTTTGCTCAGTTTTGACACAAAACGTGCGTTTCGTGCTCAGAATCGCAGCTTGTGCTCAGTTTCGGCACAAAACCCGCGTTTCGGGGACAGAATCGCCGCTTTTGCTCAGTTTTGGCACATAACGTGTGTTTCGTGCATAGAATTCCCGCATTTGCTCAGTTCTGGCACAAAACGTGCGTTTCGTTCATAGAATCGCCGCATTTGCTCAGATTTGTCACAAAACGTGCGTTTCGTGCACAGAATCGCCGCTTTTGCTCAGTTTTGGCACAAAACGTGCGTTTCGTGCACAGAATCTCCGCATTTGTTCAGTTTAGGCACAAGACGTGTGTTTCGTGCACAGAATCACCGCATTTGCTCAGTTTTGTCACAAAACGTGCGTTTCGTGCACAGAATCGCCGCCTTAGCTCAGTTTTGGCACAAAACGTGTGATTCGTGTACAGAATCGCCGCATTTGCTCAGTTTTGGCACAAAACGAGCGTTTCGTGCACAGAATCGCCGCTTTTGCTCAGTTTTGTAACAAAACGTGCGTTTCGGGCACAGAATCGTCGCTTTTGCTCAGTTTTGGCACAAAACGTGCGTTTCGTGCACAGAATTGCTCCTTCTGGCACAAAACGTGCGTTGCGCGCTCAGAATTCCCGCAGTTTTTCAGTTTTGGCACGAAACGAGCGTTTCGTGCACAGAATCGCCGCCTTTGCTCAGTTTTGGCACAAAACGTGCGTTTCATGCACAGAATTGCTCTTTCTGGCACAAAACGTGCGTTGCGTTCTCAGAATTCCCGCATTTGGGCAGTTTTGGCACAAAACGTGCGTTTCGTGCACATAATTCCCGCATTTGGGCAGTTTTGGCACAAAACGTGCGTTTCGTGCACAGAATCGCCGCCTTTGCTCAGTTCTGGCACAAAACGTGCGTTTCGTTCATAGAATCGCCGCATTTGCTCAGTTTTGTCACAAAACATGCGTTTCGTTCACGGAATCGCCGCTTTTGCTAATCTTTGGCATAAAACGAGAGTTTCGTGCACAGAATCGCCGCTTTTGCACAGTTTTGACGCAAAACGTGCGTTTCGTGCACAGAATCGCCGCTTTTGCTCAGTTTTGGCACAAAACGTGCGTTTCCTGCACAGAATCGCCGCTGTTGCTCAGTTTTGCCCCAAAAAGAACGTTTCGCGCACAAAATCGCCGCTTTTGCACAGTTTTGTCACAAAACGTGCGTTTCGTGCTCAGAATCGCCGCTTTTGCTCAGTTTTGGCACGAAACGTGCGTTTCGAGCACAGAATCGCCGCCGTTGTTCAGTTTTGACACAAAACGTGCGTTTTGTGCACAGAATCGCCGCTTGTGCTCAGTTTCGGCACAAAACCCGCGTTTCGGGGACAGAATCGCCGCTTTTGCTCAGTTTTGGCACATAACGTGTGTTTCGTGCATAGAATTCCCGCATTTGCTCAGTTCTGGCACAAAACGTGCGTTTCATTCATAGAATCGCCGCATTTGCTCAGTTTTGTCACAAAACGTGCGTTTCGTGCACGGAATCGCCGCTTTTGCTAAGCTTTGGCATGAAACGAGCGTTTCGTGCACAGAATCGCCGCTTTTGCACAGTTTTGACAGAAAACGTGCGTTTGGTGCACAGAATCGCCGCTTTTGCGCAGTTTTGGCACAAAACGTGCGTTTCCTGCACAGAATCGCCGCTTTTGCTCAGTTTTGGCACAAAACGTGCGTTTCACGCACCGAAAAGCTCCTTTTGGCACAAAACGTTGCGTTTCGAGCACAGAATCGCAGCTTTTGCTCAGTTTTGGCACAAAACGTGCGTTTCGTGCACAGAATCGCCATTTTCGCCCAGTTTTGGCACAAAACGTGCGTTTGGTGCACAGAATCGCCCCTTTTGCTCAGTTTTGGCACAAAACGTGCGTTCCACGCACCGAATGGCTCCTTTTGGCACAAAACGTTGCGTTTCGAGCACAGAATCGCAGCTTTTGCTCAGTTTTGGCACAAGACGTGCGTTTCGTGCTCAGAATCGCCGCTTTTGCTCAGTTTTGGCACAAAACGTGCGTTTCGAGCACAGAATCGCCGTCTTTGTTTAGTTTTGACACAAAACGTGCGTTTTGTGCACAGAATCGCCGCTTGTGCTCAGTTTCGGCACAAAACCCGCGTTTCGGGGACAGAATCGCCGCTTTTGCTCAGTTTTGGCACATAACGTGTGTTTCGTGCATAGAATTCCCGCATTTGCTCAGTTCTCGCACAAAACGTGCGTTTCGTTCATAGAATCGCCGCATTTGCTCAGTTTTGTCTCAAAACGTGCGTTTCGTGCACGGAATCGCCGCTTTTGCTAAGCTTTGGCATAAAACGAGCGTTTCGTGCACAGAATCGCCGCTTTTGCACAGTTTTGACAGAAAACGTGCGTTTGGTGCACAGAATCGCCGCTTTTGCGCAGTTTTGGCACAAAACGTGCGTTTCCTGCACAGAATCGCCGCTTTTGCTCAGTTTTGGCACAAAACGTGCGTTTCACGCACCGGAAAGCTCCTTTTGGCACAAAACGTTGCGTTTCGAGCACAGAATCGCAGCTTTTGCTCAGTTTTGGCACAGAACGTGCGTTTCGTGCACATAATTGCTCGTTCTGGCACAAAACGTGCGTTGCGCGCTCAGAATTCCCGCATTTTTTCAGTTTTGGCACAAAAGGTGCGTTTCGTGCACAGAATCGCCGCTTGTGCTCAGTTTCGGCACAAAACCCGCGTTTCGAGCACAGAATCGCAGCTTTTGCTCAGTTTTGTAACAAAACGTGCGTTTCGGGCACAGAATCGTCGCTTTTGCTCAGTTTTGGCACAAAACGTGCGTTTCGTGCACAGAACTCCCGCATTTGCTCAGTTTTGGCACAAAACGTGCGTTTCGTGCACAGAATTGCCGCTGTTGCTCAGTTTTGCCCCAAAAAGTACGTTTCGCGCACAAAATCGCCGCTTTTGCACAGTTTTGTCACAAAACGTGCGTTTCGAGCGCAGAATCTCCGCATTTGCTCAGTTTGGTCACAAATCGTGTGTTTCGTGCACAGAATCGCCGCATATGCTCAGTTTTGTCACAAAACGTGCGTTTCGTGCACATAATCGCCGCTTTTGCTCAGTTTTGGCACAAAACGTGCGTTTCGAGCACAGAATCTCCGCATTTGCTCAGTTTTGTAACAAAACGTGCGTTTCGAGCACAGAATCGCAGCTTTTGCTCAGTTTTGGCACAAAACGTGTGTTTCGTGCACATAATCGCCGCTTTTGCACAGTTTTGGCACAAAACGTGCGTTTGGTGCACATAATCGCCGCTTTCGCACAGTTTTGGCACAAAACGTGCGTTTCGAGCACAGAATCTCCGCATTTGCTCAGTTTTGTAACAAAACGTGCGTTTCGAGCACAGAATCGCAGCTTTTGCTGTTTTGGCACAAAACGTGTGTTTCGTGCACATAATCGCCGCTTTTGCACAGTTTTGGCACAAAACGTGCGTTTCGTGCACAGAATCGCCGCATTTGCTCAGTTTTGGCACAAAACGTGCGTTTCACGCACCGAATGACCACTTTGGGCACAAAACGTACGATTCGTGCACAGAATCGCCGCATATGCTCAGTTTTGTCACAAAACGAACGTTTCGTGCACAGAATCGCAGCTTTTGCTCAGTTTTGACACAAAACGTGCGGTTCGTGCTCAGAATCGCCGCTTTTGCTCAGTTTTGGCACAAAACGTGCGTTTCGAGCACAGAGTCGCCGCCTTTGTTCAGTTTTGACACAAAACGTGCGTTTTGTGCACAGAATCGCCGCTTGTGCTCAGTTTCGGCACAAAACCCGCGTTTCGGGGACAGAATCGCCGCTTTTGCTCAGTTTTGGCACATAACGTGTGTTTCGTGCATAGAATTCCCGCATTTGCTCAGTTCTGGCACAAAACGTGCGTTTCGTTCATAGAATCGCCGCATTTGCTCAGATTTGTCACAAAACGTGCGTTTCGTGCACGGAATCGCCGCTTTTGCTAAGCTTTGGCATGAAATGAGAGTTTCGTGCACAGAATCGCCGCTTTTGCACAGTTTTGACACAAAACGGGCGTTTCACGCACCGAATAGCTCCTTTTGGCACAAAACGTGCGTTGCGCGCTCAGAATTCCCGCAGTTTTTCAGTTTTGGCACAAAACGTGCGTTTCGTGCACAGAATCGCCATTTTCGCCCAGTTTTGGCACAAAACGTGCGTTTGGTGCACAGAATCGCCGCTTGTGCTCAGTTTTGGCACAAAACGTGCGTCTTGTGCACAGAATCTCCGCATTTGCTCAGTTTGGTCACAAATCGTGTGTTTCGTGCAGAGAATCGCCGCATATGCTCAGTTTTGTCACAAAACGTGCGTTTCGTGCACATAATCGCCGCTTTTGCTCAGTTTTGGCACAAAACCTGCGTTTCGTGCACAGAATTGCTCCCTCTGGCACAAAACGTGCGTTGCACGCTCAGAATTCCCGCATTTTTTCAGTTTTGGCACAAAACGTGCGTTTCGTGCACAGAATAGCCATTTTCGCCCAGTTTTGGCACAAAACGTGTGTTTCGTGTACAGAATCGCCGCCTTTGTTCAGTTTTGACACAAAACGTGCGTTTTGTGCACAGAATCGCCGCTTGTGCTCAGTTTCGGCACAAAACCCGCGTTTCGGGGACAGAATCGCCGCTTTTGCTCAGTTTTGGCACATAACGTGTGTTTCGTGCATAGAATTCCCGCATTTGCTCAGTTTTGTCACAAAACGCGCGTTTCGTGCACGGAATCGCCGCTTTTGCTTAGCTTTGGCATAAAACGATCGTTTCGTGCACAGAATCGCCGCTTTTGCACAGTTTTGACAGAAAACGTGCGTTTGGTGCACAGAATCGCCGCTTTTGCGCAGTTTTGGCACAAAACGTGCGTTTCCTGCACAGAATCGCCGCTTTTGCTCAGTTTTGGCACAAAACCTGCGTTTCGTGCACAGAATTGCTCCTTCTGGCACAAAACGTGCGTTGCACGCTCAGAATTCCCGCATTTTTTCAGTTTTGTAACAAAACGTGCGTTTCGGGCATAGAATCGTCGCTTTTGCTCAGTTTTGGCACAAAACGTGCGTTTCGTGCACAGAATTCCCGCATTTGCGCAGTTTTGGCACAAAACGTGCGTTTCGTGCACAGAATCGCCGCTGTTGCTCAGTTTTGCCCCAAAAAGTACGTTTCGCGCACAAAATCGCCGCTTTTGCACAGTTTTGTCACAAAACGTGCGTTTCGTGCGCAGAATCTCCGCATTTGCTCAGTTTTGGCACAAATCGTGTGTTTCGTGCACATAATCGCCGCTTTTGCACAGTTTTGGCACAAAACGTGCGTTTCGAGCACAGAATCTCCGCATTTGCTCAGTTTTGTAACAAAACGTGCGTTTCGGGCACAGAATCGTCGCTTTTGCTCAGTTTTGGCACAAAACGTGCGTTTCGTGCACAGAATTCCCGCATTTGCGCAGTTTTAGCACAAATCGTGCGTTTCGTGCACAGAATCGCCGCTGTTGCTCAGTTTTGCCCCAAAAAGTACGTTTCGCGCACAAAATCGCCGCTTTTGCACAGTTTTGTCACAAAACGTGCGTTTCGTGCGCAGAATCTCCGCATTTGCTCAGTTTGGTCACAAATCGTGTGTTTCGTGCAGAGAATCGCCGCATATGCTCAGTTTTGTCACAAAACGTGCGTTTCGTGCACATAATCGCCGCTTTTGCTCAGTTTTGGCACAAAACCTGCGTTTCGTGCACAGAATTGCTCCCTCTGGCACAAAACGTGCGTTGCACGCTCAGAATTCCCGCATTTTTTCAGTTTTGGCACAAAACGTGCGTTTCGTGCACAGAATAGCCATTTTCGCCCAGTTTTGGCACAAAACGTGTGTTTCGTGTACAGAATCGCCGCCTTTGTTCAGTTTTGACACAAAACGTGCGTTTTGTGCACAGAATCGCCGCTTGTGCTCAGTTTCGGCACAAAACCCGCGTTTCGGGGACAGAATCGCCGCTTTTGCTCAGTTTTGGCACATAACGTGTGTTTCGTGCATAGAATTCCCGCATTTGCTCAGTTTTGTCACAAAACGCGCGTTTCGTGCACGGAATCGCCGCTTTTGCTTAGCTTTGGCATAAAACGATCGTTTCGTGCACAGAATCGCCGCTTTTGCACAGTTTTGACAGAAAACGTGCGTTTGGTGCACAGAATCGCCGCTTTTGCGCAGTTTTGGCACAAAACGTGCGTTTCCTGCACAGAATCGCCGCTTTTGCTCAGTTTTGGCACAAAACCTGCGTTTCGTGCACAGAATTGCTCCTTCTGGCACAAAACGTGCGTTGCACGCTCAGAATTCCCGCATTTTTTCAGTTTTGGCACAAAACGTGCGTTTCGTGCACAGAATAGCCATTTTCGCCCAGTTTTGGCACAAAACGTGTGTTTCGTGTACAGAATCGCCGCATTTGCTCAGTTTTGGCACAAAACGAGCGTTTCGTGCACAGAATCGCAGCTTTTGCTCAGTTTTGGCACAAAACGTGCGTTTCGTGCACAGAATTGCTGCTTCTGGCACGAAGCGTGCGATGGGTGCACAGAATCACCGCCTTTGCTCAGTTTGGCACAAAACGTGCCTTTCACGCACCGAATTGCTCCTTTTGGCACAAAACGTGCGATTCGTGCACAGAATCTCCGCATTTGCTCAGTTTTGGCACAAAACGTGCGTTTCGTGCACAGAATCACCGCATTTGCTCAGTTTTGTCACAAAACGTGCGTTTCGTGCACAGAATCGCCGCTTTTGCTCAGTTTTGGCACAAAACGTGTGTTTCGTGTACAGAATCGCCGCCTTTGTTCAGTTTTGATACAAAACGTGCGTTTTGTGCACAGAATCGCCGCTTGTGCTCAGTTTCGGCACAAAACCCGCGTTTCGGGGACAGAATCTCCGCTTTTGCTCAGTTTTGGCACATAACGTGTGTTTCGTGCATAGAATTCCCGCATTTGCTGAGTTCTGGCACAAAACGTGCGTTTCGTTCATAGAATCGCCGCATTTGCTCAGATTTGTCACAAAACGTGCGTTTCGTGCACGGAATCGCCGCTTTTGCGAAGCTTTGGCATAAAACGAGCGTTTCGTGCACAGAATCGCCCCTTTTGCACAGTTTTGACAGAAAACGTGCGTTTGGTGCACAGAATCGCCGCATTTTCTCAGTTTTGGCACAAAACGAGCGTTTCGTGCACAGAATCGCAGCTTTTGCTCAGTATTGGCACAAAACGTGCGATTCGTGCACAGAATCGCCGCTTTTGCTCAGGTTTGGCACAAAACGTGCGTTTCGTGCCTAGAATTGCCGCTTTTGCTCGGTTTTGGCAAAAAACGAGCGTTTCGAGCACAGAATCGCCGCGTTTGCCCATTTTGGCACAAATCGTGCGTTTCGGGCACAGAATCGCCGCTTTTGCTCAGTTTTGGCACAAAACGTGCGTTTCACGCACCGAATGGCTCCTTTGGGCACAAAACGTGCGTTTCGTGCACAGAATCTCCGCATTTGCTCAGTTTTGGCACAAAACCGTTGTTTCGTGCACAGAATCACCGCATTTGCTCACTTTTGTCACAAAACGTGCGTTTCGTGCACAGAATTCCCGCAATTGCTCAGTTCTGGCACAAAACCCGCGTTTCGTGAACAGAATTCCCGCAATTGCTCATTTTCGGCACAAAACCCGCGTTTCGTGCACAGAATCGCCGCTTTTGCTCAGTTTTGGCACAAAACGTGTGTTTCGTGCACAGAATCGCCGCTTTTGCTCAGTTTTGGCACATAACGTGTGTTTCGTGCATAGAATTCCCGCATTTGCTCAGTTCTGGCACAAAACGTGCGTTTCGTTCATAGAATCGCCGCATTTGCTCAGTTTTGTCGCAAAACGTGCGTTTCGTGCACGGAATCGCCGCTTTTGCTAAGCTTTGGCATAAAACGAGCGTTTCGTGCACAGAATCGCCGCTTTTGCACAGTTTTGACAGAAAACGTGCGTTTGGTGCACAGAATCGCCGCTTTTGCGCAGTTTTGGCACAAAACGTGCGTTTCCTGCACAGAATCGCCGCTTTTGCTCAGTTTTGGCACAAAACGTGCGTTTCACGGACCGAAAAGCTCGTTTTGGCACAAAACGTTGCGTTTCGAGCACAGAATCGCAGCTTTTGCTCAGTTTTGGCACAAAACGTGCGTTTCGTGCACAGAATTGCTCCTTCTGTCACAAAACGTGCGTTGCGCGCTCAGAATTCCCGCATTTTTTCAGTTTTGGCACAAAACGTGCGTTTCGTGCACAGAATCGCCGCTTGTGCTCAGTTTTGTCACAAAACGTGCGTTTCGTGCACGGAATCGCCGCTTTTGCTAAGCTTTGGCATAAAATGAGAGTTTCGTGCACTGAATCGCCGCTTTTGCACAGTTTTGACACAAAACGGGCGTTTCACGCTCCGAATAGCTCCTTTTGGCACAAAACGTTGCGTTTCGAGCACAGAATCGCAGCTTTTGCTCAGTTTTGGCACAAAACGTGCGTTTCCTGCACAGAATCGCCGCTTTTGCACAGTTTTGGCACAAACCGTGCGTTTCGTGCACAGAATCGCCGCTTTTGGTCAGTTTTGGCGCAAAACGTGCGTTTCGTGCACAGAATCGCCGCCTTTGTTCAGTTTTAACACAAAACGTGCGTTTTGTGCACAGAATCGCCATTTTCGCCCAGTTTTGGCGCAAAACGTGCGTTTGGTGCACAGAATCGCGGCTTTTGCTCAGTTTTGGCACAAAACGTGTGTTTCGTGCACAGAATTCCCGCAATTGCTCAGTTCTGGCACAAAACGTGCGTTTCGTGCAGAGAATCGCCGCTTGTGCTCAGTTTCGGCACAAAACCCGCGTTTCGTGCACAGAATCACCGCATTTGCTCAGTTTTGTCACAAAACGTGCGTTTCGTGCACAGAATCGCCGCCTTTGCTCAGTTTTGGCACGAAACGTGTGTTTCGTGTACAGAATCGCCGCATTTGCTCAGTTTTGGCACAAAACGAGCGTTTCATGCACAGAATCGCAGCTTATGCTCAGGTTTGGCAAAAAACGTGCGTTTCGTGCACAGAATTGCTCCTTCTGGCACAAAACGTGCGTTGCGCGCTCAGAATTCCCGCATTTGGTTTGTTTTGGCACAAAACGTGCGTTTCGTGCACAGAATCGCCATTTTCGCCCAGTTTTGCAATAAAACGTGCGTTTGGTGCACAGAATCGCCGCTTGTGCTCAGTTTTGGCACAAAACGTGCGTTTCGTGCTCAAAATCGCCGCTTTTGCTCAGTTTTGGCACAAAACGTGCGTTTTGTGCAGAGAATCGCCGCTTGTGCTCAGTTTCGGCACAAAACCCGCGTTTCGGGCACAGAATCGCCGCTTTTGCTCAGTTTTGGCACATAACGTGTGTTTCGTGCATAGAATTCCCGCATTTGCTCATTTTGGCACAAATCGTGCGTTTCGTGCACAGAAACGCCGCTTTTTCTCAGATTTGGCACAAAACGAGCGTTTCGTTTTCAGAATCGCCGCCTTTGCTTAGTTTTGGCACAAAACCCGCGTTTCTCGCACAGAATCGCCGCTGTTGCTCAGTTTTGTCCCAAAAAGTGCGTTTCGCGCACAAAATCGCCGCTTTTGCACAGTTTTGGCACAAAACGTGCGTTTCGTGCGCAGAATCTCCGCATTTGCTCAGTTTGGTCACAAAACATGTGTTTCGTGTACAGAATCGCCGCAGTTGCTCAGTTTTGGCACAAAACGAGCGTTTCGTGCACAGAATCGCAGCTTTTGCTCAGTTTTGGCACGAAACGTGCACTTCGTGCACAGAATTGCTCCTTCTGGCACAAAACGTGCGTTGCGCGCTCAGAATTCCCGCACTTGGTCAGTTTTGGCACAAAACGTGCGTTTCGTGCACAGAATCGCCGCCTTTGTTCAGTTTTGACACAAAACGTGCGTTTTGTGCACAGAATCGTCGCTTGTGCTCAGTTTCGACACAAAACCCGCGTTTCGTGCACAGAATCGCCGCTTTTGCTCAGTATTGGCACAAAACGTGCGATTCGTGCACAGAATCGCCGCTTTTGCTCAGGTTTGGCACAAAACGTGCGTTTCGTGCACAGAATCGCCGCCTTTGTTCAGTTTTGACACAAAACGTGCGTTTTGTGCTCAGAATCGTCGCTTGTGCTCAGTTTCGGCACAAAACCCGCGTTTCGGGGACAGAATCGCCGCTTTTGCTCAGTTTTGGCACAAAACGTGCGTTTCGTGCATAGAATCGCCGCGTTTGCTCAATGTTGGCACAAAATGTGCGGTTCGTGCACAGAATCGCCCCTTTTGCTCAGTTTTTGCACAAAACGTGCGTTTCGTGCTCAGAATCGCCGCGTTTGCTCATTATTGGCACAAAACGTGCGTTTCGTGCACAGAATCGCCGCTATTGCTCAGTTTTGGCACAAAATGTGCGTTTCGTGCACAGAATCGCGGCTTTTGCTCAGTTTTGGCACAAAACGTGTGTTTCGTGCACAGAATTCCCGCAATTGCCCAGTTTTGTCACAAAACTTGCGTTTCGTGTTCAGAATCGCCGCCTTTGCTCAGTTTTGGGACAAAACGTGTGTTTCGTGCACAGAATCGCCGCCTTTGCTCATTATTTTCACAATACGTGCGTTTCGAGCACAGAATCGCCGCTTTTGCTCCGTTTTGGCACTAAACGTGCGTTTCGTGCGCAGAATCGCCGCATTTGACAAGTTTTGGCGCAAAACGTGCGTTTCGTGCACAGAATCGCAGCTTTTGCTCAGTTTTGGCTCAAAACGAGCGTTTCGTTCTCAGAATCGCAGCTTTTTCTCAGTTTTGGCACAAAACGTTCGTTTCACGCGCCGAATGGCTCCTTTGGGCACAAAACGTGCGTTTCGTGCACAGAATCTCCGCATTTGCTCAGTTTTGGCACAAGACGTGTGTTTCGTGCACATAATCGCCGCTTTTGCACAGTTTTGGCACAAAACGTGCGTTTCGAGCACAGAATCTTCGCATCTGCCCAGTTTTGTAACAAAACGTGCGTTTCGGGCACAGAATCGTCGCTTTTGCTCAGTTTTGGCACAAAACGTGCGTTTCGTGCACAGAATTCCCGCATTTGCGCAGTTTTGGCACAAAACGTGCGTTTCGTGCACATAATCGCCGCTGTTGCTCAGTTTTGCCCAAAAAAGTACGTTTCAAGCACAAAATCGCCGCTTTTGCACAGTTTTGTCACAAAACGTGCGTTTCGTGCGCAGAATCTCCGCATTTGCTCAGTTTGGTCACAAATCGTGTGTTTCGTGCACAGAATCTCCGCATATGCTCAGTTTTGTCACAAAACGTGCGTTTCGTGCACATAATCGCCGCTTTTGCTCAGTTTTGGCACAAAACGTGCGTTTCCTGCACAGAATCGCCCCTTTTGCTCAGTTTTCTCACAAAACGTGCGTTCCACGCACCGAATGGCTCCTTTTGGCACAAAACGTTGCGTTTCGAGCACAGAATCGCAGCTTTTGCTCAGTTTTGGCACAAAACGTGTGTTTCGTGCACATAATCGCCGCTTTTGCACAGTTTTGGCACAAAACGTGCGTTTCGTGCACAGAATCGCCGCATTTGCTCAGTTTTGTCACAAAACGAGCGTTTCGTGCACAGAATCGCAGCTTTTGCTCAGTTTTGACACAAAACGTGCGTTTCGTGCTCAGAATCGCCGCTTGTGCTCAGTTTCGGCACAAAACCCGCGTTTCGGGGACAGAATCGCCGCTTTTGCTCAGTTTTGGCACAAAACGTGTGTTTCGTGCACATAATCGCCGCTTTTGCACAGTTTTGGCACAAGACGTGCGTTTCGTGCACAGAATCGCCGCATTTGCTCAGTTTTTGCACAAAACGTGCGTTTCACGCACCGAATGACCACTTTGGGCACAAACCGTGCGATTCGTGCACAGAATCGCCGCATATGCTCAGTTTTGCCACAAAACGAGCGTTTCGTGCACAGAATCGCAGCTTTTGCTCAGTTTTGACACAAAACGTGCGTTTCGTGCTCAGAATCGCCGCTTGTGCTCAGTTTCGGCACAAAACCCGCGTTTCGGGGACAGAATCGCCGCTTTTGCTCAGTTTTGGCACATAACGTGTGTTTCGTGCATAGAATTCCCGCATTTGCTCAGTTCTGGCACGAAACGTGCGTTTCGTTATTAGAATCGCCGCATTAGCTCAGATTTGTCACAAAACGTGCGTTTCGTGCACGGAATCGCCGCTTTGGCTAAGCTTTGGCATGAAATGAGAGTTTCGTGCACAGAATCGCCGCTTTTGCACAGTTTTGACACAAAACGGGCGTTTCACGCACCGAATAGCTCCTTTTGGCACAAAACGTTGCGTTTCGAGCACAGAATCGCAGCTTTTGCTCAGTTTTGGCACAAAACGTGCGTTTCGTGCACAGAATTGCTCCTTCTGGCACAAAACGTGCGTTGCGCGCTCAGAATTCTCGCAGTTTTTCAGTTTTGGCACAAAACGTGCGTTTCGTGCACAGAATCGCCGCATTTGCTCAGTTTTGTCACAAAACGTGCGTTTCGTGCACGGATTCGCCGCTTTTGCTAAGCTTTGGCATAAAACGAGCGTTTCGTGCACAGAATCGCCGCTTTAGCACAGTTTTGACAGAAAACGTGCGTTTGGTGCACAGAATCGCCGCTTTTGCGCAGTTTTGGCACAAAACGTGCGTTTCCTGCACAGAATCGCCGCTTTTGCTCAGTTTTGGCACAAAACGTGCGTTTCACGCACCGAAAAGCTCCTTTTGGCACAAAACGTTGCGTTTCGAGCACAGAATCGCAGCTTTTGCTCAGTTTTGGCACAAAACGTGCGTTTCGTGCACAGAATTGCTCCTTCTGGCACAAAACGTGCGTTGCGCGCTCAGAATTCCCGCATTTTTTCAGTTTTGGCACAAAACGTGCGTTTCGTGCTCAGAATCGCCATTTTCGCCCAGTTTTGGCACAAAACGTGCGTTTGGTGCACAGAATCGCCGCTTGTGCTCAGTTTTGGCACAAAACGTTCGTTTTGTGCACAGAATCGCTGCTTTTGCTCAGTTTTGGCACAAAACGTGCGTTTCGTGCACAGAATTGCTGCTTCTGGCACAAAACGTGCGATGGGTGCACAGAATCACCGCCTTTGCTCAGTTTGGCACAAAACGTGCCTTTCACGCACCGAATTGCTCCTTTTGGCACAAAACGTGCGATTCGTGCACAGAATCTCCGCATTTGCTCAGTTTTGGCACAAAACGTGTGTTTCGTGCACAGAATCACCGCATTTGCTCAGTTTTGTCACAAAACGTGCGTTTCGTGCACATAATCGCCGCTTTTGTTCAGTTTTGGCACAAAACGTGCGTTTCCTGCACAGAATCGCCCCTTTTGCTCAGTTTTGGCACAAAACGTGCGTTTCACTCACCGAATGGCTCCTTTTGGCACAAAACGTTGCGTTTCGAGCACAGAATCGCAGCTTTTGCTCAGTTTTGGCACAAAACGTGTGTTTCGTGTACATAATCGCCGCTTTTGCACAGTTTTGGCACAAAACGTGCGTTTCGTGCACAGAATCGCCGCATTTGCTCAGTTTTGGCACAAAACGTGCGTTTCACGCACCGAATGACCTCTTTGGGCACAAAACGTGCGATTCGTGCACAGAATCGCCGCATATGCTCAGTTTTGTTACAAAACGAGCGTTTCGTGCACAGAACCGCAGCTTTTGCTCAGTTTTGACACAAAACGTGCGTTTCGTGCTCAGAATCGCAGCGTGTGCTCAGTTTCGGCACAAAACCCGCGTTTCGGGGACAGAATCGCCGCTTTTGCTCAGTTTTGGCACATAACGTGTGTTTCGTGCATAGAATTCCCGCATTTGCTCAGTTCTGGCACAAAACGTGCGTTTCGTTCATAGAATCGCCGCATTTGCTCAGATTTGTCACAAAACGTGCGTTTCGTGCACAGAATCGCCGCTTTTGCTCAGTTTTGGCACAAAACGTGCGTTTCGTGCACAGAATCTCCGCATTTGTTCAGTTTAGGCACAAGACGTGTGTTTCGTGCACAGAATCACCGCATTTGCTCAGTTTTGTCACAAAACGTGCGTTTCGTGCACAGAATCGCCGCCTTAGCTCAGTTTTGGCACAAAACGTGTGATTCGTGTACAGAATCGCCGCATTTGCTCAGTTTTGGCACAAAACGAGCGTTTCGTGCACAGAATCGCCGCTTTTGCTCAGTTTTGTAACAAAACGTGCGTTTCGGGCACAGAATCGTCGCTTTTGCTCAGTTTTGGCACAAAACGTGCGTTTCGTGCACAGAATTGCTCCTTCTGGCACAAAACGTGCGTTGCGCGCTCAGAATTCCCGCAGTTTTTCAGTTTTGGCACGAAACGAGCGTTTCGTGCACAGAATCGCCGCCTTTGCTCAGTTTTGGCACAAAACGTGCGTTTCATGCACAGAATTGCTCTTTCTGGCACAAAACGTGCGTTGCGTTCTCAGAATTCCCGCATTTGGGCAGTTTTGGCACAAAACGTGCGTTTCGTGCACAGAATTCCCGCATTTGGGCAGTTTTGGCACAAAACGTGCGTTTCGTGCACAGAATCGCCGCCTTTGCTCAGTTCTGGCACAAAACGTGCGTTTCGTTCATAGAATCGCCGCATTTGCTCAGTTTTGTCACAAAACATGCGTTTCGTTCACGGAATCGCCGCTTTTGCTAATCTTTGGCATAAAACGAGAGTTTCGTGCACAGAATCGCCGCTTTTGCACAGTTTTGACGCAAAACGTGCGTTTCGTGCACAGAATCGCCGCTTTTGCTCAGTTTTGGCACAAAACGTGCGTTTCCTGCACAGAATCGCCGCTGTTGCTCAGTTTTGCCCCAAAAAGAACGTTTCGCGCACAAAATCGCCGCTTTTGCACAGTTTTGTCACAAAACGTGCGTTTCGTGCTCAGAATCGCCGCTTTTGCTCAGTTTTGGCACGAAACGTGCGTTTCGAGCACAGAATCGCCGCCGTTGTTCAGTTTTGACACAAAACGTGCGTTTTGTGCACAGAATCGCCGCTTGTGCTCAGTTTCGGCACAAAACCCGCGTTTCGGGGACAGAATCGCCGCTTTTGCTCAGTTTTGGCACATAACGTGTGTTTCGTGCATAGAATTCCCGCATTTGCTCAGTTCTGGCACAAAACGTGCGTTTCATTCATAGAATCGCCGCATTTGCTCAGTTTTGTCACAAAACGTGCGTTTCGTGCACGGAATCGCCGCTTTTGCTAAGCTTTGGCATGAAACGAGCGTTTCGTGCACAGAATCGCCGCTTTTGCACAGTTTTGACAGAAAACGTGCGTTTGGTGCACAGAATCGCCGCTTTTGCGCAGTTTTGGCACAAAACGTGCGTTTCCTGCACAGAATCGCCGCTTTTGCTCAGTTTTGGCACAAAACGTGCGTTTCACGCACCGAAAAGCTCCTTTTGGCACAAAACGTTGCGTTTCGAGCACAGAATCGCAGCTTTTGCTCAGTTTTGGCACAAAACGTGCGTTTCGTGCACAGAATCGCCATTTTCGCCCAGTTTTGGCACAAAACGTGCGTTTGGTGCACAGAATCGCCCCTTTTGCTCAGTTTTGGCACAAAACGTGCGTTCCACGCACCGAATGGCTCCTTTTGGCACAAAACGTTGCGTTTCGAGCACAGAATCGCAGCTTTTGCTCAGTTTTGGCACAAGACGTGCGTTTCGTGCTCAGAATCGCCGCTTTTGCTCAGTTTTGGCACAAAACGTGCGTTTCGAGCACAGAATCGCCGTCTTTGTTTAGTTTTGACACAAAACGTGCGTTTTGTGCACAGAATCGCCGCTTGTGCTCAGTTTCGGCACAAAACCCGCGTTTCGGGGACAGAATCGCCGCTTTTGCTCAGTTTTGGCACATAACGTGTGTTTCGTGCATAGAATTCCCGCATTTGCTCAGTTCTCGCACAAAACGTGCGTTTCGTTCATAGAATCGCCGCATTTGCTCAGTTTTGTCACAAAACGTGCGTTTCGTGCACGGAATCGCCGCTTTTGCTAAGCTTTGGCATAAAACGAGCGTTTCGTGCACAGAATCGCCGCTTTTGCACAGTTTTGACAGAAAACGTGCGTTTGGTGCACAGAATCGCCGCTTTTGCGCAGTTTTGGCACAAAACGTGCGTTTCCTGCACAGAATCGCCGCTTTTGCTCAGTTTTGGCACAAAACGTGCGTTTCACGCACCGGAAAGCTCCTTTTGGCACAAAACGTTGCGTTTCGAGCACAGAATCGCAGCTTTTGCTCAGTTTTGGCACAGAACGTGCGTTTCGTGCACATAATTGCTCGTTCTGGCACAAAACGTGCGTTGCGCGCTCAGAATTCCCGCATTTTTTCAGTTTTGGCACAAAAGGTGCGTTTCGTGCACAGAATCGCCGCTTGTGCTCAGTTTCGGCACAAAACCCGCGTTTCGAGCACAGAATCGCAGCTTTTGCTCAGTTTTGTAACAAAACGTGCGTTTCGGGCACAGAATCGTCGCTTTTGCTCAGTTTTGGCACAAAACGTGCGTTTCGTGCACAGAACTCCCGCATTTGCTCAGTTTTGGCACAAAACGTGCGTTTCGTGCACAGAATTGCCGCTGTTGCTCAGTTTTGCCCCAAAAAGTACGTTTCGCGCACAAAATCGCCGCTTTTGCACAGTTTTGTCACAAAACGTGCGTTTCGAGCGCAGAATCTCCGCATTTGCTCAGTTTGGTCACAAATCGTGTGTTTCGTGCACAGAATCGCCGCATATGCTCAGTTTTGTCACAAAACGTGCGTTTCGAGCACAGAATCGTCGCTTGTGCTCAGTTTCGACACAAAACCCGCGTTTCGTGCACAGAATCGCCGCTTTTGCTCAGTATTGGCACAAAACGTGCGATTCGTGCACAGAATCGCCGCTTTTGCTCAGGTTTGGCACAAAACGTGCGTTTCGTGCACAGAATCGCCGCCTTTGTTCAGTTTTGACACAAAACGTGCGTTTTGTGCTCAGAATCGTCGCTTGTGCTCAGTTTCGGCACAAAACCCGCGTTTCGGGGACAGAATCGCCGCTTTTGCTCAGTTTTGGCACAAAACGTGCGTTTCGTGCATAGAATCGCCGCGTTTGCTCAATGTTGGCACAAAATGTGCGGTTCGTGCACAGAATCGCCCCTTTTGCTCAGTTTTTGCACAAAACGTGCGTTTCGTGCTCAGAATCGCCGCGTTTGCTCATTATTGGCACAAAACGTGCGTTTCGTGCACAGAATCGCCGCTATTGCTCAGTTTTGGCACAAAATGTGCGTTTCGTGCACAGAATCGCGGCTTTTGCTCAGTTTTGGCACAAAACGTGTGTTTCGTGCACAGAATTCCCGCAATTGCCCAGTTTTGTCACAAAACTTGCGTTTCGTGTTCAGAATCGCCGCCTTTGCTCAGTTTTGGGACAAAACGTGTGTTTCGTGCACAGAATCGCCGCCTTTGCTCATTATTTTCACAATACGTGCGTTTCGAGCACAGAATCGCCGCTTTTGCTCCGTTTTGGCACTAAACGTGCGTTTCGTGCGCAGAATCGCCGCATTTGACAAGTTTTGGCGCAAAACGTGCGTTTCGTGCACAGAATCGCAGCTTTTGCTCAGTTTTGGCTCAAAACGAGCGTTTCGTTCTCAGAATCGCAGCTTTTTCTCAGTTTTGGCACAAAACGTTCGTTTCACGCGCCGAATGGCTCCTTTGGGCACAAAACGTGCGTTTCGTGCACAGAATCTCCGCATTTGCTCAGTTTTGGCACAAGACGTGTGTTTCGTGCACATAATCGCCGCTTTTGCACAGTTTTGGCACAAAACGTGCGTTTCGAGCACAGAATCTTCGCATCTGCCCAGTTTTGTAACAAAACGTGCGTTTCGGGCACAGAATCGTCGCTTTTGCTCAGTTTTGGCACAAAACGTGCGTTTCGTGCACAGAATTCCCGCATTTGCGCAGTTTTGGCACAAAACGTGCGTTTCGTGCACATAATCGCCGCTGTTGCTCAGTTTTGCCCAAAAAAGTACGTTTCAAGCACAAAATCGCCGCTTTTGCACAGTTTTGTCACAAAACGTGCGTTTCGTGCGCAGAATCTCCGCATTTGCTCAGTTTGGTCACAAATCGTGTGTTTCGTGCACAGAATCTCCGCATATGCTCAGTTTTGTCACAAAACGTGCGTTTCGTGCACAGAATCGCCGCTTTTGCTCAGTTTTGGCACAAAACGTGCGTTTCGTGCACAGAATCTCCGCATTTGTTCAGTTTAGGCACAAGACGTGTGTTTCGTGCACAGAATCACCGCATTTGCTCAGTTTTGTCACAAAACGTGCGTTTCGTGCACAGAATCGCCGCCTTAGCTCAGTTTTGGCACAAAACGTGTGATTCGTGTACAGAATCGCCGCATTTGCTCAGTTTTGGCACAAAACGAGCGTTTCGTGCACAGAATCGCCGCTTTTGCTCAGTTTTGTAACAAAACGTGCGTTTCGGGCACAGAATCGTCGCTTTTGCTCAGTTTTGGCACAAAACGTGCGTTTCGTGCACAGAATTGCTCCTTCTGGCACAAAACGTGCGTTGCGCGCTCAGAATTCCCGCAGTTTTTCAGTTTTGGCACGAAACGAGCGTTTCGTGCACAGAATCGCCGCCTTTGCTCAGTTTTGGCACAAAACGTGCGTTTCATGCACAGAATTGCTCTTTCTGGCACAAAACGTGCGTTGCGTTCTCAGAATTCCCGCATTTGGGCAGTTTTGGCACAAAACGTGCGTTTCGTGCACAGAATTCCCGCATTTGGGCAGTTTTGGCACAAAACGTGCGTTTCGTGCACAGAATCGCCGCCTTTGCTCAGTTCTGGCACAAAACGTGCGTTTCGTTCATAGAATCGCCGCATTTGCTCAGTTTTGTCACAAAACATGCGTTTCGTTCACGGAATCGCCGCTTTTGCTAATCTTTGGCATAAAACGAGAGTTTCGTGCACAGAATCGCCGCTTTTGCACAGTTTTGACGCAAAACGTGCGTTTCGTGCACAGAATCGCCGCTTTTGCTCAGTTTTGGCACAAAACGTGCGTTTCCTGCACAGAATCGCCGCTGTTGCTCAGTTTTGCCCCAAAAAGAACGTTTCGCGCACAAAATCGCCGCTTTTGCACAGTTTTGTCACAAAACGTGCGTTTCGTGCTCAGAATCGCCGCTTTTGCTCAGTTTTGGCACGAAACGTGCGTTTCGAGCACAGAATCGCCGCCGTTGTTCAGTTTTGACACAAAACGTGCGTTTTGTGCACAGAATCGCCGCTTGTGCTCAGTTTCGGCACAAAACCCGCGTTTCGGGGACAGAATCGCCGCTTTTGCTCAGTTTTGGCACATAACGTGTGTTTCGTGCATAGAATTCCCGCATTTGCTCAGTTCTGGCACAAAACGTGCGTTTCATTCATAGAATCGCCGCATTTGCTCAGTTTTGTCACAAAACGTGCGTTTCGTGCACGGAATCGCCGCTTTTGCTAAGCTTTGGCATGAAACGAGCGTTTCGTGCACAGAATCGCCGCTTTTGCACAGTTTTGACAGAAAACGTGCGTTTGGTGCACAGAATCGCCGCTTTTGCGCAGTTTTGGCACAAAACGTGCGTTTCCTGCACAGAATCGCCGCATTTGCTCAGTTTTGGCACAAAACGTGCGTTTCACGCACCGAAAAGCTCCTTTTGGCACAAAACGTTGCGTTTCGAGCACAGAATCGCAGCTTTTGCTCAGTTTTGGCACAAAACGTGCGTTTCGTGCACAGAATCGCCATTTTCGCCCAGTTTTGGCACAAAACGTGCGTTTGGTGCACAGAATCGCCCCTTTTGCTCAGTTTTGGCACAAAACGTGCGTTCCACGCACCGAATGGCTCCTTTTGGCACAAAACGTTGCGTTTCGAGCACAGAATCGCAGCTTTTGCTCAGTTTTGGCACAAGACGTGCGTTTCGTGCTCAGAATCGCCGCTTTTGCTCAGTTTTGGCACAAAACGTGCGTTTCGAGCACAGAATCGCCGTCTTTGTTTAGTTTTGACACAAAACGTGCGTTTTGTGCACAGAATCGCCGCTTGTGCTCAGTTTCGGCACAAAACCCGCGTTTCGGGGACAGAATCGCCGCTTTTGCTCAGTTTTGGCACATAACGTGTGTTTCGTGCATAGAATTCCCGCATTTGCTCAGTTCTCGCACAAAACGTGCGTTTCGTTCATAGAATCGCCGCATTTGCTCAGTTTTGTCACAAAACGTGCGTTTCGTGCACGGAATCGCCGCTTTTGCTAAGCTTTGGCATAAAACGAGCGTTTCGTGCACAGAATCGCCGCTTTTGCACAGTTTTGACAGAAAACGTGCGTTTGGTGCACAGAATCGCCGCTTTTGCGCAGTTTTGGCACAAAACGTGCGTTTCCTGCACAGAATCGCCGCTTTTGCTCAGTTTTGGCACAAAACGTGCGTTTCACGCACCGGAAAGCTCCTTTTGGCACAAAACGTTGCGTTTCGAGCACAGAATCGCAGCTTTTGCTCAGTTTTGGCACAAAACGTGTGTTTCGTGTACATAATCGCCGCTTTTGCACAGTTTTGGCACAAAACGTGCGTTTCGTGCACAGAATCGCCGCATTTGCTCAGTTTTGGCACAAAACGTGCGTTTCACGCACCGAATGACCTCTTTGGGCACAAAACGTGCGATTCGTGCACAGAATCGCCGCATATGCTCAGTTTTGTTACAAAACGAGCGTTTCGTGCACAGAACCGCAGCTTTTGCTCAGTTTTGACACAAAACGTGCGTTTCGTGCTCAGAATCGCAGCGTGTGCTCAGTTTCGGCACAAAACCCGCGTTTCGGGGACAGAATCGCCGCTTTTGCTCAGTTTTGGCACATAACGTGTGTTTCGTGCATAGAATTCCCGCATTTGCTCAGTTCTGGCACAAAACGTGCGTTTCGTTCATAGAATCGCCGCATTTGCTCAGATTTGTCACAAAACGTGCGTTTCGTGCACAGAATCGCCGCTTTTGCTCAGTTTTGGCACAAAACGTGCGTTTCGTGCACAGAATCTCCGCATTTGTTCAGTTTAGGCACAAGACGTGTGTTTCGTGCACAGAATCACCGCATTTGCTCAGTTTTGTCACAAAACGTGCGTTTCGTGCACAGAATCGCCGCCTTAGCTCAGTTTTGGCACAAAACGTGTGATTCGTGTACAGAATCGCCGCATTTGCTCAGTTTTGGCACAAAACGAGCGTTTCGTGCACAGAATCGCCGCTTTTGCTCAGTTTTGTAACAAAACGTGCGTTTCGGGCACAGAATCGTCGCTTTTGCTCAGTTTTGGCACAAAACGTGCGTTTCGTGCACAGAATTGCTCCTTCTGGCACAAAACGTGCGTTGCGCGCTCAGAATTCCCGCAGTTTTTCAGTTTTGGCACGAAACGAGCGTTTCGTGCACAGAATCGCCGCCTTTGCTCAGTTTTGGCACAAAACGTGCGTTTCATGCACAGAATTGCTCTTTCTGGCACAAAACGTGCGTTGCGTTCTCAGAATTCCCGCATTTGGGCAGTTTTGGCACAAAACGTGCGTTTCGTGCACAGAATTCCCGCATTTGGGCAGTTTTGGCACAAAACGTGCGTTTCGTGCACAGAATCGCCGCCTTTGCTCAGTTCTGGCACAAAACGTGCGTTTCGTTCATAGAATCGCCGCATTTGCTCAGTTTTGTCACAAAACATGCGTTTCGTTCACGGAATCGCCGCTTTTGCTAATCTTTGGCATAAAACGAGAGTTTCGTGCACAGAATCGCCGCTTTTGCACAGTTTTGACGCAAAACGTGCGTTTCGTGCACAGAATCGCCGCTTTTGCTCAGTTTTGGCACAAAACGTGCGTTTCCTGCACAGAATCGCCGCTGTTGCTCAGTTTTGCCCCAAAAAGAACGTTTCGCGCACAAAATCGCCGCTTTTGCACAGTTTTGTCACAAAACGTGCGTTTCGTGCTCAGAATCGCCGCTTTTGCTCAGTTTTGGCACGAAACGTGCGTTTCGAGCACAGAATCGCCGCCGTTGTTCAGTTTTGACACAAAACGTGCGTTTTGTGCACAGAATCGCCGCTTGTGCTCAGTTTCGGCACAAAACCCGCGTTTCGGGGACAGAATCGCCGCTTTTGCTCAGTTTTGGCACATAACGTGTGTTTCGTGCATAGAATTCCCGCATTTGCTCAGTTCTGGCACAAAACGTGCGTTTCATTCATAGAATCGCCGCATTTGCTCAGTTTTGTCACAAAACGTGCGTTTCGTGCACGGAATCGCCGCTTTTGCTAAGCTTTGGCATGAAACGAGCGTTTCGTGCACAGAATCGCCGCTTTTGCACAGTTTTGACAGAAAACGTGCGTTTGGTGCACAGAATCGCCGCTTTTGCGCAGTTTTGGCACAAAACGTGCGTTTCCTGCACAGAATCGCCGCTTTTGCTCAGTTTTGGCACAAAACGTGCGTTTCACGCACCGAAAAGCTCCTTTTGGCACAAAACGTTGCGTTTCGAGCACAGAATCGCAGCTTTTGCTCAGTTTTGGCACAAAACGTGCGTTTCGTGCACAGAATCGCCATTTTCGCCCAGTTTTGGCACAAAACGTGCGTTTGGTGCACAGAATCGCCCCTTTTGCTCAGTTTTGGCACAAAACGTGCGTTCCACGCACCGAATGGCTCCTTTTGGCACAAAACGTTGCGTTTCGAGCACAGAATCGCAGCTTTTGCTCAGTTTTGGCACAAGACGTGCGTTTCGTGCTCAGAATCGCCGCTTTTGCTCAGTTTTGGCACAAAACGTGCGTTTCGAGCACAGAATCGCCGTCTTTGTTTAGTTTTGACACAAAACGTGCGTTTTGTGCACAGAATCGCCGCTTGTGCTCAGTTTCGGCACAAAACCCGCGTTTCGGGGACAGAATCGCCGCTTTTGCTCAGTTTTGGCACATAACGTGTGTTTCGTGCATAGAATTCCCGCATTTGCTCAGTTCTCGCACAAAACGTGCGTTTCGTTCATAGAATCGCCGCATTTGCTCAGTTTTGTCACAAAACGTGCGTTTCGTGCACGGAATCGCCGCTTTTGCTAAGCTTTGGCATAAAACGAGCGTTTCGTGCACAGAATCGCCGCTTTTGCACAGTTTTGACAGAAAACGTGCGTTTGGTGCACAGAATCGCCGCTTTTGCGCAGTTTTGGCACAAAACGTGCGTTTCCTGCACAGAATCGCCGCTTTTGCTCAGTTTTGGCACAAAACGTGCGTTTCACGCACCCGGAAAGCTCCTTTTGGCACAAAACGTTGCGTTTCGAGCACAGAATCGCAGCTTTTGCTCAGTTTTGGCACAGAACGTGCGTTTCGTGCACATAATTGCTCGTTCTGGCACAAAACGTGCGTTGCGCGCTCAGAATTCCCGCATTTTTTCAGTTTTGGCACAAAAGGTGCGTTTCGTGCACAGAATCGCCGCTTGTGCTCAGTTTCGGCACAAAACCCGCGTTCGAGCACAGAATCGCAGCTTTTGCTCAGTTTTGTAACAAAACGTGCGTTTCGGGCACAGAATCGTCGCTTTTGCTCAGTTTTGGCACAAAACGTGCGTTTCGTGCACAGAACTCCCGCATTTGCTCAGTTTTGGCACAAAACGTGCGTTTCGTGCACAGAATTGCCGCTGTTGCTCAGTTTTGCCCCAAAAAGTACGTTTCGCGCACAAAATCGCCGCTTTTGCACAGTTTTGTCACAAAACGTGCGTTTCGAGCGCAGAATCTCCGCATTTGCTCAGTTTGGTCACAAATCGTGTGTTTCGTGCACAGAATCGCCGCATATGCTCAGTTTTGTCACAAAACGTGCGTTTCGTGCACATAATCGCCGCTTTTGCTCAGTTTTGGCACAAAACGTGCGTTTCGAGCACAGAATCTCCGCATTTGCTCAGTTTTGTAACAAAACGTGCGTTTCGAGCACAGAATCGCAGCTTTTGCTCAGTTTTGGCACAAAACGTGTGTTTCGTGCACATAATCGCCGCTTTTGCACAGTTTTGGCACAAAACGTGCGTTTGGTGCACATAATCGCCGCTTTCGCACAGTTTTGGCACAAAACGTGCGTTTCGAGCACAGAATCTCCGCATTTGCTCAGTTTTGTAACAAAACGTGCGTTTCGAGCACAGAATCGCAGCTTTTGCTGTTTTGGCACAAAACGTGTGTTTCGTGCACATAATCGCCGCTTTTGCACAGTTTTGGCACAAAACGTGCGTTTCGTGCACAGAATCGCCGCATTTGCTCAGTTTTGGCACAAAACGTGCGTTTCACGCACCGAATGACCACTTTGGGCACAAAACGTACGATTCGTGCACAGAATCGCCGCATATGCTCAGTTTTGTCACAAAACGAACGTTTCGTGCACAGAATCGCAGCTTTTGCTCAGTTTTGACACAAAACGTGCGGTTCGTGCTCAGAATCGCCGCTTTTGCTCAGTTTTGGCACAAAACGTGCGTTTCGAGCACAGAGTCGCCGCCTTTGTTCAGTTTTGACACAAAACGTGCGTTTTGTGCACAGAATCGCCGCTTGTGCTCAGTTTCGGCACAAAACCCGCGTTTCGGGGACAGAATCGCCGCTTTTGCTCAGTTTTGGCACATAACGTGTGTTTCGTGCATAGAATTCCCGCATTTGCTCAGTTCTGGCACAAAACGTGCGTTTCGTTCATAGAATCGCCGCATTTGCTCAGATTTGTCACAAAACGTGCGTTTCGTGCACGGAATCGCCGCTTTTGCTAAGCTTTGGCATGAAATGAGAGTTTCGTGCACAGAATCGCCGCTTTTGCACAGTTTTGACACAAAACGGGCGTTTCACGCACCGAATAGCTCCTTTTGGCACAAAACGTTGCGTTTCGAGCACAGAATCGCAGCTTTCGCTCAGTTTTGGCACAAAACGGGCGTTTCGTGCACAGAATTGCTCCTTCTGGCACAAAACGTGCGTTGCGCGCTCAGAATTCCCGCAGTTTTTCAGTTTTGGCACAAAACGTGCGTTTCGTGCACAGAATCGCCATTTTCGCCCAGTTTTGGCACAAAACGTGCGTTTGGTGCACAGAATCGCCGCTTGTGCTCAGTTTTGGCACAAAACGTGCGTCTTGTGCACAGAATCGCTGCTTTTGCTCAGTATTGGCACAAAACGTGCGTTTCGTACACTGAATCGCCGCCTTTGTTCAGTTTTGGCACAAAACGTGTGTTTCACGCACCGAAAAGCTCCTTTTGGCACAAAACGTTGCGTTTCGAGCACAGAATCGCAGCTTTTGCTCAGTTTTGTAACAAAACGTGCGTTTCGTTCATAGAATCGCCGCATTTGCTCAGTTTTGTCACAAAACATGCGTTTCGTGCACGGAATCGCTGCTTTTGCTAATCTTTGGCATAAAACGAGAGTTTCGTGCACAGAATCGCCGCTTTTGCACAGTTTTGACACAAAACGTGCGTTTCGTGCACAGAATCGCCGCTTTTGCTCAGTTTTGGCACAAAACGTGCGTTTCCTGCACAGAATCGCCCCTTTTGCTCAGTTTTGGCACAAAACGTGCGTTTCGAGCACAGAATCTCCGCATTTGCTCAGTTTTGTAACAAAACGTGCGTTTCGGGCATAGAATCGTCGCTTTTGCTCAGTTTTGGCACAAAACGTGCGTTTCGTGCACAGAATTCCCGCATTTGCGCAGTTTTGGCACAAAACGTGCGTTTCGTGCACAGAATCGCCGCTGTTGCTCAGTTTTGCCCCAAAAAGTACGTTTCGCGCACAAAATCGCCGCTTTTGCACAGTTTTGTCACAAAACGTGCGTTTCGTGCGCAGAATCTCCGCATTTGCTCAGTTTTGGCACAAATCGTGTGTTTCGTGCACATAATCGCCGCTTTTGCACAGTTTTGGCACAAAACGTGCGTTTCGAGCACAGAATCTCCGCATTTGCTCAGTTTTGTAACAAAACGTGCGTTTCGGGCACAGAATCGTCGCTTTTGCTCAGTTTTGGCACAAAACGTGCGTTTCGTGCACAGAATTCCCGCATTTGCGCAGTTTTGGCACAAATCGTGCGTTTCGTGCACAGGATCGCCGCTGTTGCTCAGTTTTGCCCCAAAAAGTACGTTTCGCGCACAAAATCGCCGCTTTTGCACAGTTTTGTCACAAAACGTGCGTTTCGTGCGCAGAATCTCCGCATTTGCTCAGTTTGGTCACAAATCGTGTGTTTCGTGCAGAGAATCGCCGCATATGCTCAGTTTTGTCACAAAACGTGCGTTTCGTGCACATAATCGCCGCTTTTGCTCAGTTTTGGCACAAAACCTGCGTTTCGTGCACAGAATTGCTCCCTCTGGCACAAAACGTGCGTTGCACGCTCAGAATTCCCGCATTTTTTCAGTTTTGGCACAAAACGTGCGTTTCGTGCACAGAATAGCCATTTTCGCCCAGTTTTGGCACAAAACGTGTGTTTCGTGTACAGAATCGCCGCCTTTGTTCAGTTTTGACACAAAACGTGCGTTTTGTGCACAGAATCGCCGCTTGTGCTCAGTTTCGGCACAAAACCCGCGTTTCGGGGACAGAATCGCCGCTTTTGCTCAGTTTTGGCACATAACGTGTGTTTCGTGCATAGAATTCCCGCATTTGCTCAGTTTTGTCACAAAACGCGCGTTTCGTGCACGGAATCGCCGCTTTTGCTTAGCTTTGGCATAAAACGATCGTTTCGTGCACAGAATCGCCGCTTTTGCACAGTTTTGACAGAAAACGTGCGTTTGGTGCACAGAATCGCCGCTTTTGCGCAGTTTTGGCACAAAACGTGCGTTTCCTGCACAGAATCGCCGCTTTTGCTCAGTTTTGGCACAAAACCTGCGTTTCGTGCACAGAATTGCTCCTTCTGGCACAAAACGTGCGTTGCACGCTCAGAATTCCCGCATTTTTTCAGTTTTGGCACAAAACGTGCGTTTCGTGCACAGAATAGCCATTTTCGCCCAGTTTTGGCACAAAACGTGTGTTTCGTGTACAGAATCGCCGCATTTGCTCAGTTTTGGCACAAAACGAGCGTTTCGTGCACAGAATCGCAGCTTTTGCTCAGTTTTGGCACAAAACGTGCGTTTCGTGCACAGAATTGCTGCTTCTGGCACGAAGCGTGCGATGGGTGCACAGAATCACCGCCTTTGCTCAGTTTGGCACAAAACGTGCCTTTCACGCACCGAATTGCTCCTTTTGGCACAAAACGTGCGATTCGTGCACAGAATCTCCGCATTTGCTCAGTTTTGGCACAAAACGTGTGTTTCGTGCACAGAATCACCGCATTTGCTCAGTTTTGTCACAAAACGTGCGTTTCGTGCACAGAATCGCCGCTTTTGCTCAGTTTTGGCACAAAACGTGTGTTTCGTGTACAGAATCGCCGCCTTTGTTCAGTTTTGATACAAAACGTGCGTTTTGTGCACAGAATCGCCGCTTGTGCTCAGTTTCGGCACAAAACCCGCGTTTCGGGGACAGAATCGCCGCTTTTGCTCAGTTTTGGCACATAACGTGTGTTTCGTGCATAGAATTCCCGCATTTGCTGAGTTCTGGCACAAAACGTGCGTTTCGTTCATAGAATCGCCGCATTTGCTCAGATTTGTCACAAAACGTGCGTTTCGTGCACGGAATCGCCGCTTTTGCGAAGCTTTGGCATAAAACGAGCGTTTCGTGCACAGAATCGCCCCTTTTGCACAGTTTTGACAGAAAACGTGCGTTTGGTGCACAGAATCGCCGCATTTTCTCAGTTTTGGCACAAAACGAGCGTTTCGTGCACAGAATCGCAGCTTTTGCTCAGTATTGGCACAAAACGTGCGATTCGTGCACAGAATCGCCGCTTTTGCTCAGGTTTGGCACAAAACGTGCGTTTCGTGCCTAGAATTGCCGCTTTTGCTCGGTTTTGGCAAAAAACGAGCGTTTCGAGCACAGAATCGCCGCGTTTGCCCATTTTGGCACAAATCGTGCGTTTCGGGCACAGAATCGCCGCTTTTGCTCAGTTTTGGCACAAAACGTGCGTTTCACGCACCGAATGGCTCCTTTGGGCACAAAACGTGCGTTTCGTGCACAGAATCTCCGCATTTGCTCAGTTTTGGCACAAAACCGTTGTTTCGTGCACAGAATCACCGCATTTGCTCACTTTTGTCACAAAACGTGCGTTTCGTGCACAGAATTCCCGCAATTGCTCAGTTCTGGCACAAAACCCGCGTTTCGTGAACAGAATTCCCGCAATTGCTCATTTTCGGCACAAAACCCGCGTTTCGTGCACAGAATCGCCGCTTTTGCTCAGTTTTGGCACAAAACGTGTGTTTCGTGCACAGAATTCCAGCAATTGCTCAGTTTTGGCACAAAACGTGCGTTTCGTGCATAGAATTGCCGCTTTTGCTCAGTTTTGTCACAAAACGTGCGTTTCGTGCACAGAATCGCCGCTTTTGCTAAGGTTAGGCACAAAACGTGCGTTTCGTGCTCAGAATCGCCGTTTTTGCTCAGTTTTGGCACAAAACGTGCGATTCGTGCATAGAATCGCCGCGTTTGCTCAATATTGGCACAAAATGTGCGTTTCGTGCACAGAACCGCCGCTTTTGCTCAGTTTTGGCAAAAAACGTGCGTGTCGTGCACAGAATCGCCGCCTTTGTTCAGTTTTGACACAAAACGTGCGTTTTGTGCACAGAATCGAGGCGTTTGCTCAGTTTTGGCACAAAACGTGCGTTTCAGGCACAGAATCGCCGCTTTTGCTCAGTTTTGGCTCAAAACGTGCGTTTCAGGCACCGAATTGCTCCTTTTGGCACAAAGCGTTGCGTTTCGTGCACAGAATTCCCGCATTTGCTCAGTTTTGGCACAAAACGTGCGTTTCAGGCACCGAATTGCTCCTTTTGGCACAAAACGTTGCGTTTCGTGCACAGAATCGTCGCTTTTGCTCAGTTTTGTCACAAAACGTGCGTTTCGTGCACAGAATCGCCGCGTTTGCTCAGTTTTGGCACAAACCGTGCGTTTCGTGCACGGAATCGCCGCTTTTGCTAAGCTTTGGCATAAAACGTGCGTTTCGTGCACAGAATCGCCGCTTGTGCTCAGTTTTGGCACAAAACGTGCGTTTTGAGCACAGAATCGCCGCTTTTGCTCAGTTTTGGCACACAACGTGCGTTTCGTGCACGGAATCGCCGCCTTTGCACAGTTTTTTCACAAAACGTGCGTTTCAGCAACCGAATCGCTCCTTTTGGCACAAATCGTGCGTTTCGTACACAGAATCGCCGCTTTTTCTCAGATTTCGCACAAAACGTGCGTTTCGTTCTCTGAATCGCAGCCTTTGCTTAGTTTTGGCACAAAACGTGCGTTTCGTGCACAGAATCTCCGCGTTTGCTCAGTTTTGGAACAAAACGTGAGTTTCCTGCACAGAATCGCCGCTCTTGCTCAGTTTTGGCACAAAACGTGCGTTTCGTGCACAGAATCTCCGCGTTTGCTCAGTTTGGGCACAAAACGTGCATTTCACTCGCCGAATTGCTCCTTTTGGCACAAAACGTGCGTTTCGCGCACAGAACCGCCGCTTTTACTCAGTTTTGGCATATAACGTGCGTTTCGTGCTCAGAATCGCCGCTTTTGCTCAGTCTTGGCACAAAACGTGCGATTCGTGCATAGAATCGCCGCGTTTGCTCAATATTGGCACAAAATGTGCGTTTCGTGCACAGAATCGCCGCTTTTGCTCAGTTTTGGCAAAAAACGTGCGTGTCGTGCACAGAATCGCCGCCTTTGTTCAGTTTTGACACAAAACGTGCGTTTTGTGCACAGAATCGTGGCGTTTGCTCAGTTTTGGCACAAAACGTGCGTTTCAGGCACAGAATCGCCGCTTTTGCTCAGTTTTGGGTCAAAACGTGCGTTTCAGGCACCGAATTGCTCCTTTTGGCACAAAGCGTTGCGTTTCGTGCACAGAATTCCCGCATTTGCTCAGTTTTGGCACAAAACGTGCGTTTCAGGCACCGAATTGCTCCTTTTGGCACAAAACGTTGCGTTTCGTGCACAGAATCGTCGCTTTTGCTCAGTTTTGTCACAAAACGTGCGTTTCGTGCACAGAATCGCCGCGTTTGCTCAGTTTTGGCACAAACCGTGCGTTTCGTGCACGGAATCGCCGCTTTTGCTAAGCTTTGGCATAAAACGTGCGTTTCGTGCGCAGAATCGCCGCCTACGCTCAGTTTTGGCACAAAACGTGTGTTTCGTGCACAGAATTCCCGCGTTTGCTCAGTATTGGCACAAAACGTGCGATTCGTGCACAGAATCGTCGCTTGTGCTCAGTTTCGGCACAAAACGTGCGTTTCGTGAATAGAATCGCCGCATTTGCTCAGTTTTGTCACAAAACGTGCGTTTCGTGCACGGAATCGCCGCTTTTGCTAAGCTTTGGCATAAAACGTGCGTTTCGTGCACATAATCGCCGCTTTTGCACAGTTTTGGCACAAAACGTGCGTTTCAGGCACCGAATTACTCCTTTTGGCACAAAACGTGCGTTTCGAGCACAGAATCGCCGCATTTGCTCAGTTTTGTAACAAAACGTGCGTTTCGGGCACAGAATCGCCGCTTTTGCTCAGTTTTGGCACAAAACGTGCGTTTCACGCACCGAAAGGCTCCTTTGGGCACAAAACGTGCGTTTCGTGCACAGAATCGCCGCGTTTGCTCAGTTTTGGCACAAAACGTGCGTTTCAGGCACAGAATCGCCGCTTTAGCTCAGTGTTTTCACAAAACGTGCGTTTCGTGCACAGAATCGCCGCTTGTGCTCAGTTTTGGCACAAAACGTGCGTTTTGAGCACAGAATCGCCGCTTTTGCTCAGTTTTGGCACACAACGTGCGTTTCGTGCACGGAATCGCCGCCTTTGCTCAGTTTTTTCACAAAACGTGCGTTTCAGCAACCGAATCGCTCCTTTTGGCACAAATCGTGCGTTTCGTACACAGAATCGCCGCTTTTTCTCAGATTTGGCACAAAACGTGCGTTTCGTTCTCTGAATCGCAGCCTTTGCTTAGTTTTGGCACAAAACGTGCGTTTCGTGCACAGAATCTCCGCGTTTGCTCAGTTTTGGAACAAAACGTGAGTTTCCTGCACAGAATCGCCGCTCTTGCTCAGTTTTGGCACAAAACGTGCGTTTCGTGCACAGAATCTCCGCGTTTGCTCAGTTTGGGCACAAAACGTGCATTTCACTCGCCGAATTGCTCCTTTTGGCACAAAACGTGCGTTTCGCGCACAGAACCGCCGCTTTTACTCAGTTTTGGCATATAACGAGCGTTTCGTGCGCAGAATCTCCGCGTTTGCGCAGTTTTGGAACGAAACGTGAGTTTCCTGCACAGAATCGCCGCTCTTGCTCAGTTTTGGCACAAGACGAGCGTTTCACGCACCGAGTTGCTCGTTTTGGCAAAAAACGTGCGTTTCTTGCACAGATTTGCCGCTTTTGCTCAGTTTTGGCACAAAACGTGCGTTTCGTGCACAGAATTGCTCCTTCTGGCACAAAACGTGCGTTACGCGCTCAGAATTCCCGCATATCGTCAGTTTTGGCACAAAACGTGCTTTTCGTGCACAGAATCGCGATTTACGCCCTGTTTTGGCACAAAACGTGCGTTTGGTGCACAGAATCGACGCTTGTGCTCAGTTTTGGCACAAAACGTGCGTTTCGTGCATAGAATCAACGCTTTTGCGCAGTTTTGGCACAAAACGTGCGTGTCGTGCACAGAATCGCCGCTTTTGCTCAGTTTTGGCAGAAAACGTGCGTTTCCTGCTCAGAATCACCGCTTTTGCTTAGTTTAGACAAAAAAACGTGCGAATTGTGCACAGAATCGCCGGTTGTGTTCAGTTTCGGCACAAAACTCGCGTTTCGGGCACAGAATCGCCGCTTTCGCGCAGTTTTGGCACAAAACATGCGTTTCGTGCACAGAATCCCCGCTTTTGCTCAGTTTTGGCCCAAAAAGTGCGTTTCGCTCACAAAATCGCCGCTTTTGCCCAGTTTTGGCACAAAACGTGCGTTTCGTGGACAGAATCTCAGCATTCGCTCAGTTTGGGCACAAAACGTGTGTTTCGTGCACAGAATCGCCGCATTTTCTCAGATTTGTCACAAAACGTGCGTTTCGTGCACAGAATCGCCGCATTTGCTCAGTTTTGGCACAAAACGTGCGTTTCACGCACCGAATTGCTCCTTTTGGCACAAATCGTGCGTTCTAGCTCAGAATAGCCGCTTTTTCCCAGATTTGGCACAAAACATGCGTTTCATTCACCGAATTGCTCCTTTTGGCACAAAACGTTGCGTTTCGTGCACAGAATCGTCGCTTTTGCTCAGTTTTGGCACAAAACGTGCGTTTCGTGCACAGAATCGCCGCTTTTGCTCAGTTTTGGCACAAAACGTGCGTTTCGTGCACAGAATCGCCGCATTTGCTCAGTTTTGTCACATAACGTGCGTTTCGGGCACAGAATCGCCGCTTTTGCTCAGTTTTGGCACAAAACGTGCGTTTCACGCACCGAATGGCTCCTTTGGGCACAAAACGTGCGTTTCGTGCACAGAATCTCCGCATTTGCTCAGTTTTGGCACAAAACCGTTGTTTCGTGCACAGAATCACCGCATTTGCTCACTTTTGTCACAAAACCGTTGTTTCGTGCACAGAATCACCGCATTTGCTCAGTTTTGTCACAAAACGTGCGTTTCGTGCACAGAATTCCCGCAATTGCTCAGTTCTGGCACAAAACCCGCGTTTCGTGAACAGAATTCCCGCAATTGCTCAGTTTCGGCACAAAACCCGCGTTTCGTGCACAGAATCGCCGCTTTTGCTCAGTTTTGGCACAAAACGTGTGTTTCGTGCACAGAATTCCAGCAATTGCTCAGTTTTGGCACAAAACGTGCGTTTCGTGCATAGAATTGCCGCTTTTGCTCAGTTTTGTCACAAAACGTGCGTTTCGTGCATAGAATTGCCGCTTTTGCTCAGTTTTGTCACAAAACGTGCGTTTCGTGCACAGAATCGCCGCTTTTGCTAAGCTTTGGCATAAAACGAGCGTTTCGTGCACAGAATCGCCGCTTTTGCACAGTTTTGACACAAAACGTGCGTTTCGTGCACAGAATCGCCGCCTTTGCTCAGTTTTGGCACAAAACCTGCGTTTCGTGCACAGAATTGCTCCTTCTTTCACAAAACGTGCGTTGCGTGCTCTGAATTCCCGAATTTGGTCAGTTTTGGCACAAAACGTGCGTTTCGTGCACAGAATCGCCATTTTCGCCCAGTTTTGGCACAAAACGTGCGTTTCGTGCACAGAATCACCGCATTTGCTCAGTTTTGTCACAAAACGTGCGTTTCGTGCACAGAATTCCCGCAATTGCTCAGTTCTGGCACAAAACCCGCGTTTCGTGAACAGAATTCCCGCAATTGCTCAGTTTCGGCACAAAACCCGCGTTTCGTGCACAGAATCGCCGCTTTTGCTCAGTTTTGGCACAAAACGTGTGTTTCGTGCACAGAATTCCAGCAATTGCTCAGTTTTGGCACAAAACGTGCGTTTCGTGCATAGAATTGCCGCTTTTGCTCAGTTTTGTCACAAAACGTGCGTTTCGTGCACGGAATCGCCGCTTTTGCTAAGCTTTGGCATAAAACGAGCGTTTCGTGCACAGAATCGCCGCTTTTGCACAGTTTTGACACAAAACGTGCGTTTCGTGCACAGAATCGCCGCCTTTGCTCAGTTTTGGCACAAAACCTGCGTTTCGTGCACAGAATTGCTCCTTCTTTCACAAAACGTGCGTTGCGTGCTCTGAATTCCCGAATTTGGTCAGTTTTGGCACAAAACGTGCGTTTCGTGCACAGAATCGCCATTTTCGCCCAGTTTTGGCACAAAACGTGCGTTTGCTGCACAGAATCGCCGCTTGTGCTCAGTTTTTGCACAAAACGTGTGTTATGTGCTCAGAATTCCCGCATTTGCTCAGTTTTAGCACAAAACGTGCGATTCGTGCACAGAATCGCCATTTTCGCCCAGTTTTGGCACAAAACGTGCGTTTCGTGCACAGAATTGCTGCTTCTGGCACAAAACGTGCGATGGGTGCACAGAATCACCGCCTTTGCTCAGTATTGGCACAAAACATGCCTTTCACGTACCGAATTTCTCCTTTTGGCACAAATCGTGCGTCTCGTGCACAGAATCGCCGCTTTTGCTCAGTATTGGCACAAAACGTGCGATTCGTGCACAGAATCGCCGCTTTTGCTAAGGTTAGGCACAAAACGTGCGTTTCGTGCTCAGAATCGCCGCTTTTGCTCAGTTTTGGCACAAAACGTGCGATTCGTGCATAGAATCGCCGCGTTTGCTCAATATTGGCACAAAATGTGCGTTTCGTGCACAGAATCGCCGACTTTGCTCAGTTTCGGCACAAAACGTGCGTTTCGTGCACAGAATCTCCGCATTTGCTCAGTTTTGGCACAAAACCGTTGTTTCGTGCACAGAATCACCGCATTTGCTCAGTTTTGTCACAAAACGTGCGTTTCGTGCACAGAATTCCCGCAATTGCTCAGTTCTGGCACAAAACCCGCGTTTCGTGAACAGAATTCCCGCAATTGCTCAGTTTCGGCACAAAACCCGCGTTTCGTGCACAGAATCGCCGCTTTTGCTCAGTTTTGGCACAAAACGTGTGTTTCGTGCACAGAATTCCAGCAATTGCTCAGTTTTGGCACAAAACGTGCGTTTCGTGCATAGAATTGCCGCTTTTGCTCAGTTTTGTCACAAAACGTGCGTTTCGTGCATAGAATTGCCGCTTTTGCTCAGTTTTGTCACAAAACGTGCGTTTCGTGCACAGAATCGCCGCTTTTGCTAAGCTTTGGCATAAAACGAGCGTTTCGTGCACAGAATCGCCGCTTTTGCACAGTTTTGACACAAAACGTGCGTTTCGTGCACAGAATCGCCGCCTTTGCTCAGTTTTGGCACAAAACCTGCGTTTCGTGCACAGAATTGCTCCTTCTTTCACAAAACGTGCGTTGCGTGCTCTGAATTCCCGAATTTGGTCAGTTTTGGCACAAAACGTGCGTTTCGTGCACAGAATCGCCATTTTCGCCCAGTTTTGGCACAAAACGTGCGTTTCGTGCACAGAATCACCGCATTTGCTCAGTTTTGTCACAAAACGTGCGTTTCGTGCACAGAATTCCCGCAATTGCTCAGTTCTGGCACAAAACCCGCGTTTCGTGAACAGAATTCCCGCAATTGCTCAGTTTCGGCACAAAACCCGCGTTTCGTGCACAGAATCGCCGCTTTTGCTCAGTTTTGGCACAAAACGTGTGTTTCGTGCACAGAATTCCAGCAATTGCTCAGTTTTGGCACAAAACGTGCGTTTCGTGCATAGAATTGCCGCTTTTGCTCAGTTTTGTCACAAAACGTGCGTTTCGTGCACGGAATCGCCGCTTTTGCTAAGCTTTGGCATAAAACGAGCGTTTCGTGCACAGAATCGCCGCTTTTGCACAGTTTTGACACAAAACGTGCGTTTCGTGCACAGAATCGCCGCCTTTGCTCAGTTTTGGCACAAAACCTGCGTTTCGTGCACAGAATTGCTCCTTCTTTCACAAAACGTGCGTTGCGTGCTCTGAATTCCCGAATTTGGTCAGTTTTGGCACAAAACGTGCGTTTCGTGCACAGAATCGCCATTTTCGCCCAGTTTTGGCACAAAACGTGCGTTTGCTGCACAGAATCGCCGCTTGTGCTCAGTTTTTGCACAAAACGTGTGTTATGTGCTCAGAATTCCCGCATTTGCTCAGTTTTAGCACAAAACGTGCGATTCGTGCACAGAATCGCCATTTTCGCCCAGTTTTGGCACAAAACGTGCGTTTCGTGCACAGAATTGCTGCTTCTGGCACAAAACGTGCGATGGGTGCACAGAATCACCGCCTTTGCTCAGTATTGGCACAAAACATGCCTTTCACGTACCGAATTTCTCCTTTTGGCACAAATCGTGCGTCTCGTGCACAGAATCGCCGCTTTTGCTCAGTATTGGCACAAAACGTGCGATTCGTGCACAGAATCGCCGCTTTTGCTAAGGTTAGGCACAAAACGTGCGTTTCGTGCTCAGAATCGCCGCTTTTGCTCAGTTTTGGCACAAAACGTGCGATTCGTGCATAGAATCGCCGCGTTTGCTCAATATTGGCACAAAATGTGCGTTTCGTGCACAGAATCGCCGACTTTGCTCAGTTTCGGCACAAAACGTGCGTTTCGTGCACAGAATCTCCGCATTTGCTCAGTTTTGGCACAAAACCGTTGTTTCGTGCACAGAATCACCGCATTTGCTCAGTTTTGTCACAAAACGTGCGTTTCGTGCACAGAATTCCCGCAATTGCTCAGTTCTGGCACAAAACCCGCGTTTCGTGAACAGAATTCCCGCAATTGCTCAGTTTCGGCACAAAACCCGCGTTTCGTGCACAGAATCGCCGCTTTTGCTCAGTTTTGGCACAAAACGTGTGTTTCGTGCACAGAATTCCAGCAATTGCTCAGTTTTGGCACAAAACGTGCGTTTCGTGCATAGAATTGCCGCTTTTGCTCAGTTTTGTCACAAAACGTGCGTTTCGTGCATAGAATTGCCGCTTTTGCTCAGTTTTGTCACAAAACGTGCGTTTCGTGCACAGAATCGCCGCTTTTGCTAAGCTTTGGCATAAAACGAGCGTTTCGTGCACAGAATCGCCGCTTTTGCACAGTTTTGACACAAAACGTGCGTTTCGTGCACAGAATCGCCGCCTTTGCTCAGTTTTGGCACAAAACCTGCGTTTCGTGCACAGAATTGCTCCTTCTTTCACAAAACGTGCGTTGCGTGCTCTGAATTCCCGAATTTGGTCAGTTTTGGCACAAAACGTGCGTTTCGTGCACAGAATCGCCATTTTCGCCCAGTTTTGGCACAAAACGTGCGTTTGCTGCACAGAATCGCCGCTTGTGCTCAGTTTTTGCACAAAACGTGTGTTATGTGCTCAGAATTCCCGCATTTGCTCAGTTTTAGCACAAACCGTGCGATTCGTGCACAGAATCGCCATTTTCGCCCAGTTTTGGCACAAAACGTGCGTTTCGTGCACAGAATTGCTGCTTCTGGCACAAAACGTGCGATGGGTGCACAGAATCACCGCCTTTGCTCAGTATTGGCACAAAACATGCCTTTCACGTACCGAATTTCTCCTTTTGGCACAAATCGTGCGTCTCGTGCACAGAATCGCCGCTTTTGCTCAGTATTGGCACAAAACGTGCGATTCGTGCACAGAATCGCCGCTTTTGCTAAGGTTAGGCACAAAACGTGCGTTTCGTGCACAGAATCGCCGCATATGCTCAGTTTTGTCACAAAACGTGCGTTTCGCGCACATAATCGCCGCTTTTGCACAGTTTTGGCACAAAACGTGCGTTTCGAGCACAGAATCGCCGCATTTGCTCAGTTTTGTAACAAAACGTGCGTTTCGGGCACAGAATCGCCGCTTTTGCTCAGTTTTGGCGCAAAACGTGCGTTTCACGCACCGAATGGCTCCTTTGGGCACAAAACGTGCGTTTCGTGCACAGAATCTCCGCATTTGCTCAGTTTTGGCACAAAACCGTTGTTTCGTGCACAGAATCACCGCATTTGCTCACTTTTGTCACAAAACGTGCGTTTCGTGCACAGAATCGCCGACTTTGCTCAGTTTCGGCACAAAACGTGCGTTTCGTGCACAGAATCTCCGCATTTGCTCAGTTTTGGCACAAAACCGTTGTTTCGTGCACAGAATCACCGCATTTGCTCAGTTTTGTCACAAAACGTGCGTTTCGTGCACAGAATTCCCGCAATTGCTCAGTTCTGGCACAAAACCCGCGTTTCGTGAACAGAATTCCCGCAATTGCTCAGTTTCGGCACAAAACGTGCGTTTCGTGCACAGAATCGCCGCTTTTGCTCAGTTTTGGCACAAAACGTGTGTTTCGTGCACGGAATCGCCGCTTTTGCTAAGCTTTGGCATAAAACGAGCGTTTCGTGCACAGAATCGCCGCTTTTGCACAGTTTTGACACAAAACGTGCGTTTCGTGCACAGAATCGCCGCCTTTGCTCAGTTTTGGCACAAAACCTGCGTTTCGTGCACAGAATTGCTCCTTCTTTCACAAAACGTGCGTTGCGTGCTCTGAATTCCCGAATTTGGTCAGTTTTGGCACAAAACGTGCGTTTCGTGCACAGAATCGCCATTTTCGCCCAGTTTTGGCACAAAACGTGCGTTTGCTGCACAGAATCGCCGCTTGTGCTCAGTTTTTGCACAAAACGTGTGTTATGTGCTCAGAATTCCCGCATTTGCTCAGTTTTAGCACAAAACGTGCGATTCGTGCACAGAATCGCCATTTTCGCCCAGTTTTGGCACAAAACGTGCGTTTCGTGCACAGAATTGCTGCTTCTGGCACAAAACGTGCGATGGGTGCACAGAATCACCGCCTTTGCTCAGTATTGGCACAAAACATGCCTTTCACGTACCGAATTTCTCCTTTTGGCACAAATCGTGCGTCTCGTGCACAGAATCGCCGCTTTTGCTCAGTATTGGCACAAAACGTGCGATTCGTGCACAGAATCGCCGCTTTTGCTAAGGTTAGGCACAAAACGTGCGTTTCGTGCTCAGAATCGCCGCTTTTGCTCAGTTTTGGCACAAAACGTGCGATTCGTGCATAGAATCGCCGCGTTTGCTCAATATTGGCACAAAATGTGCGTTTCGTGCACAGAATCGCCGACTTTGCTCAGTTTCGGCACAAAACGTGCGTTTCGTGCACAGAATCTCCGCATTTGCTCAGTTTTGGCACAAAACCGTTGTTTCGTGCACAGAATCACCGCATTTGCTCAGTTTTGTCACAAAACGTGCGTTTCGTGCACAGAATTCCCGCAATTGCTCAGTTCTGGCACAAAACCCGCGTTTCGTGAACAGAATTCCCGCAATTGCTCAGTTTCGGCACAAAACCCGCGTTTCGTGCACAGAATCGCCGCTTTTGCTCAGTTTTGGCACAAAACGTGTGTTTCGTGCACAGAATTCCAGCAATTGCTCAGTTTTGGCACAAAACGTGCGTTTCGTGCATAGAATTGCCGCTTTTGCTCAGTTTTGTCACAAAACGTGCGTTTCGTGCATAGAATTGCCGCTTTTGCTCAGTTTTGTCACAAAACGTGCGTTTCGTGCACAGAATCGCCGCTTTTGCTAAGCTTTGGCATAAAACGAGCGTTTCGTGCACAGAATCGCCGCTTTTGCACAGTTTTGACACAAAACGTGCGTTTCGTGCACAGAATCGCCGCCTTTGCTCAGTTTTGGCACAAAACCTGCGTTTCGTGCACAGAATTGCTCCTTCTTTCACAAAACGTGCGTTGCGTGCTCTGAATTCCCGAATTTGGTCAGTTTTGGCACAAAACGTGCGTTTCGTGCACAGAATCGCCATTTTCGCCCAGTTTTGGCACAAAACGTGCGTTTGCTGCACAGAATCGCCGCTTGTGCTCAGTTTTTGCACAAAACGTGTGTTATGTGCTCAGAATTCCCGCATTTGCTCAGTTTTAGCACAAAACGTGCGATTCGTGCACAGAATCGCCATTTTCGCCCAGTTTTGGCACAAAACGTGCGTTTCGTGCACAGAATTGCTGCTTCTGGCACAAAACGTGCGATGGGTGCACAGAATCACCGCCTTTGCTCAGTATTGGCACAAAACATGCCTTTCACGTACCGAATTTCTCCTTTTGGCACAAATCGTGCGTCTCGTGCACAGAATCGCCGCTTTTGCTCAGTATTGGCACAAAACGTGCGATTCGTGCACAGAATCGCCGCTTTTGCTAAGGTTAGGCACAAAACGTGCGTTTCGTGCACAGAATCGCCGCATATGCTCAGTTTTGTCACAAAACGTGCGTTTCGCGCACATAATCGCCGCTTTTGCACAGTTTTGGCACAAAACGTGCGTTTCGAGCACAGAATCGCCGCATTTGCTCAGTTTTGTAACAAAACGTGCGTTTCGGGCACAGAATCGCCGCTTTTGCTCAGTTTTGGCGCAAAACGTGCGTTTCACGCACCGAATGGCTCCTTTGGGCACAAAACGTGCGTTTCGTGCACAGAATCTCCGCATTTGCTCAGTTTTGGCACAAAACCGTTGTTTCGTGCACAGAATCACCGCATTTGCTCACTTTTGTCACAAAACGTGCGTTTCGTGCACAGAATCGCCGACTTTGCTCAGTTTCGGCACAAAACGTGCGTTTCGTGCACAGAATCTCCGCATTTGCTCAGTTTTGGCACAAAACCGTTGTTTCGTGCACAGAATCACCGCATTTGCTCAGTTTTGTCACAAAACGTGCGTTTCGTGCACAGAATTCCCGCAATTGCTCAGTTCTGGCACAAAACCCGCGTTTCGTGAACAGAATTCCCGCAATTGCTCAGTTTCGGCACAAAACCCGCGTTTCGTGCACAGAATCGCCGCTTTTGCTCAGTTTTGGCACAAAACGTGTGTTTCGTGCACAGAATTCCAGCAATTGCTCAGTTTTGGCACAAAACGTGCGTTTCGTGCATAGAATTGCCGCTTTTGCTCAGTTTTGTCACAAAACGTGCGTTTCGTGCACGGAATCGCCGCTTTTGCTAAGCTTTGGCATAAAACGAGCGTTTCGTGCACAGAATCGCCGCTTTTGCACAGTTTTGACACAAAACGTGCGTTTCGTGCACAGAATCGCCGCCTTTGCTCAGTTTTGGCACAAAACCTGCGTTTCGTGCACAGAATTGCTCCTTCTTTCACAAAACGTGCGTTGCGTGCTCTGAATTCCCGAATTTGGTCAGTTTTGGCACAAAACGTGCGTTTCGTGCACAGAATCGCCATTTTCGCCCAGTTTGGGCACAAAACGTGCGTTTGCTGCACAGAATCGCCGCTTGTGCTCAGTTTTTGCACAAAACGTGTGTTATGTGCTCAGAATTCCCGCATTTGCTCAGTTTTAGCACAAAACGTGCGATTCGTGCACAGAATCGCCATTTTCGCCCAGTTTTGGCACAAAACGTGCGATGGGTGCACAGAATCACCGCCTTTGCTCAGTATTGGCACAAAACATGCCTTTCACGTACCGAATTTCTCCTTTTGGCACAAATCGTGCGTCTCGTGCACAGAATCGCCGCTTTTGCTCAGTATTGGCACAAAACGTGCGATTCGTGCACAGAATCGCCGCTTTTGCTAAGGTTAGGCACAAAACGTGCGTTTCGTGCTCAGAATCGCCGCTTTTGCTCAGTTTTGGCACAAAACGTGCGATTCGTGCATAGAATCGCCGCGTTTGCTCAATATTGGCACAAAATGTGCGTTTCGTGCACAGAATCGCCGCTTTTGCTCAGTTTTGGCACAAAACGTGCGTGTCGTGCACAGAATCGCCGCCTTTGTTCAGTTTTGACACAAAACGTGCGTTTTGTGCACAGAATCGCGGCGTTTGCTCAGTTTTGGCACAAAACGTGCGTTTCAGGCACAGAATCGCCGCTTTTGCTCAGTTTTGGCTCAAAACGTTCGTTTCAGGCACCGAATTGCTCCTTTTGGCACAAAGCGTTGCGTTTCGTGCACAGAATTCCCGCATTTGCTCAGTTTTGGCACAAAACGTGCGTTTCAGGCACCGAATTGCTCCTTTTGGCACAAAACGTTGCGTTTCGTGCACAGAATCGTCGCTTTTGCTCAGTTTTGTCACAAAACGTGCGTTTCGTGCACAGAATCGCCGCGTTTGCTCAGTTTTGGCACAAACCGTGCGTTTCGTGCACGGAATCGCCGCTTTTGCTAAGCTTTGGCATAAAACGTGCGTTTCGTGCGCAGAATCGCCGCTTTTGCTCAGTTTTGGCTCAAAACGTGCGTTTCGTGCACAGAATTGCTCCTTCTGGCACAAAACGTGCGTTGCGTGCTCAGAATTCCCGCATATCGTCAGTTTTGGCACAAATCGTGCGTTTCGTGCACAGAATCGCCGTTTTCGCCCAGTTTTGGCACAAAACGTGCATTTGGTGGACAGAATCGACGCTTGTGCTCAGTTTTGGCACAAAACGTGCGTTTCGTGCATAGAATCAACGCTTTTGCGCAGTTTTGGCACAAAACGTGCGTGTCGTGCACAGAATCGCCGCTTTTGCTCAGTTTTGGCACAAAACGTGCGTTTCCTGCTCAGAATCACCGCTTTTGCTTAGTTTAGACAAAAAAACGTGCGAATTGTGCACAGAATCGCCGGTTGTGTTCAGTTTCGGCACAAAACTCGCGTTTCGGGCACAGAATCGCCGCTTTCGCGCAGTTTTGGCACAAAACATGCGTTTCGTGCACAGAATCCCCGCTTTTGCTCAGTTTTGGCCTAAAAAGTGCGTTTCGCTCACAAAATCGCCGCTTTTGCCCAGTTTTGGCACAAAACGTGCGTTTCGTGGACAGAATCTCAGCATTCGCTCAGTTTGGGCACAAAACGTGTGTTTCGTGCACAGAATCGCCGCATTTTCTCAGATTTGTTACAAAACGTGCGTTTCGTGCACAGAATCGCCGCATTTGCTCAGTTTTGGCACAAAACGTGCGTTTCACGCACCGAATTGCTCCTTTTGGCACAAATCGTGCGTTCTAGCTCAGAATAGCCGCTTTTTCCCAGATTTGGCATAAAACATGCGTTTCATTCACCGAATTGCTCCTTTTGGCACAAAACGTTGCGTTTCGTGCACAGAATCGTCGCTTTTGCTCAGTTTTGGCACAAAACGTGCGTTTCGTGCACAGAATCGCCGCTTTTGCTCAGTTTTTTCACAAAACGTGCGTTTCCTGCTCAGAATCACCGCCTTTGCTTAGTTTAGACACTAAACGTGCGAATTGAGCACAAAATCGCCGGTTGTGCTCAGTTTCGGCACAAAACCCGCGTTTCGGGCACAGTATCACAGCTTTTGCTCAGTTTTGGCACAAAACGTGTGTTTCACGCACCGAATTGCTCCTTTTGGCACAAATCGTGTGTTTCGGGCACAGAATCGCCGCCTTTGCTCAGTTTTGGCACAAAACGTGTATTTCGTCCACAGAATTCCGGCATTTGGTCAGTTTTGGCACAAAATGTGCGTTTCGTGCACAGAATCGCGATTTTCGCCCTGTTTCGGCACAAAACCGGCGTTTCGGACACAGAATCACCGCCTTTGCTCAGTTTTGGCACAAAACGTGTGTTTCGTGCACAGAATTCCCGCATTTGCTCAGTTCTGGCACAAAACGTGCGTTTCGTGCGTAGAATCGCCGCTTTTGCTCAGTTTTGGTACAAAACGGGCGTTTCGGGCACAGAATCGCCGCTTTTGCTCAATCTTGGCATATAACGTGCGTTTCGAGCACAGATTCACAGCTTTTGCTCAGTTTTGGCACAAAACGTGCGTTTCGTGCACAGAATTGCTCCTTCTGGCACAAAACGTGCGTTGCGCGCTCAGAATTCCCGCATTTGGTCAGTTTTGGCACAAAATGTGCGTTTCGTGCACAAAATCGCGATTTTCGCCCTGTTTTGGCACAAAACGTGCGTTTTGTGCACAGAATTCCCGCATTTGCGCAGTTTTGGCACAAACCGTGCGTTTCGTGCACAGAATCGCCGCTTTGGCTCAGTTTTGGCTCAAAGCGTGCGTTTCGTGCACAGAATTGCTCCTTCTGGCACAAAACGTGCGTTGCGTGCTCAGAATTCCCGCATATCGTCAGTTTTGGCACAAAACGTGCGTTTCGTGCACAGAATCGCCGTTTTCGCCCAGTTTTGGCACAAAACATGCATTTGGTGCACAGAATCGCCGCTTGTGCTCAGTTTTGGCACAAAACGTGCGTTTCGTGCACAGAATCGCCGCTTTTGCTCAGTTTTGGCACAAAACGTGCGTTTCCTGCTCAGAATCACCGCTTTTGCTTAGTTTAGACACAAAACGTGCGTATTGTGCACAGAATCGCCGGTTGTGTTCAGTTTCGGCACAAAACCCGCGTTTCGGGCACAGAATCGCCGCATTTGCTGAGTTTTGGCCCAAAAAGTGTGTTTCGCGCACAAAATCGCCGCTTTTGCTCAGTTTGGGCACAAAACGTGTGTTTCGTGCACAGAATCGCCGCATTTGCTCAGTTTTGTCACAAAACGTGCGTTTCGTGCACAGAATCGCCGCATTTGCTCAGTTTTGGCACAAAACGTGCGTTTCACGCACCGAATTGCTCCTTTTGGCATAAATCGTGCGTTCTAGCACAGAATAGCCGCTTTTTCTCAGATTCGGCACATAACGTGCGTTTCGTTCTCAAAATCTCCGCCTTTGCTTAGTTTTGGCACAAAACATGCGTTTCATTCACCGAATTCCTTCTTTTGGCACAAAACGTTGCGTTTCGTGCACAGAATCGTCGCTTTTGCTCAGTTTTGTCACAAAACGTGCGTTTCGTGCACAGAATCGCCGCATTTGCTCAGTTTTGGCACAAAACGTGCGTTCCCTGCTCAGAATCACCGCCTTTACTTAGTTAAGACACAAGACGTGCGAATTGTGCACAGAATCGCCGGTTGTGTTCAGTTTCGGCACAAAACCCGCGTTTCCGGCATAGAGTCACCGCCTTTGCTCAGTTTTGGCACAAAACGTGTGTTTCGTGCACAGAATTCCCGCATTTGCTCAGTTCTGGCACAAAACGTGCGGTTCGTGCATAGAATCGCCGCTTTTGCTCAGTTTTGGCACAAAACGGGCGTTTCGTGCACAGAATTCCCGCATTTGCTCAGTTCTGGCACAAAACGTGCGTTTCGTGCATAGAATCGCCGCTTTTGCTAAGTTTTGGCACAAAACGTGCGTTTTGTGCATAGAATCGCCGCTTTTGCTCAGTTTTGGCACGAAACGTGCGTTTCGTGCACAGTATCACCGCGTTTGCTCAATTTTGGCACAAAACGTGCGTTTCAATCACCGAATTGCTCCTTTTGGCACAAAACGTTGCGTTTCGGGCACAGAATCGCCGCTTTTGCTCAGTTTTGGCACAAAACGTGCGTTTCGTGCACAGAGTCGCCGCCTTAGCTCAGTTTTTTCACAAAACGTGCGTTTCCTGCTCAGAATCACCGCCTTTGCTTAGTTTAGATACAAAACGTGCGAATTGTGGACAGAATCGCCGGTTGTGCTCAGTTTCGGCACAAAACCCGCGTTTCGGGCACAGAATCACCGCCTCTGCTCAGTTTTGGCACAAAACGTGTGTTTCGTGTACAGAATTCTCGCATTTGCTCAGTTCTGGCACAAAACGTGCGTTTCGTGCACAGAATCGCGATTTTCGCCCTGTTTTGGCACAAAACGTGCATTTGGTGCACAGAATCGCTGCTTGTGCTCAGTTTTGGAACAAAACGGGCGTTTCGGGCACAGAATCGCCGCTTTTGCTCAATTTTGGCATATAACGTGCGTTTCGAGCACAGTATCACAGCTTTTGCTCAGTTTTGGCACAAAACGTGTGTTTCGTGCACAGAATTGCTCCTTCTGGCACAAAACGTGCGTTGCGCCCTCAGAATTCCCGCATTTGGTCAGTTTTGGCACAAAATGTGCGTTTCGTGCACAGAATCGCGATTTTCGCCCTGTTTTGGCACAAAACGTGCATTTGGTGCACAGAATCGCCGCTTGTGCTCAGTTTTGGCACAAAACGTGTGTTTCGTGCATAGAATTCCCGCATTTGCTCAGTTCTGGCACAAAACGTGCGTTTCGTGCATAGAATCGCAGCTTTTGCTCAGTTTTGGCACAAATCGGGCGTTTCGGGCACAGAATCGCCGCTTTTGCTCAATTTTGGCATATAACGTGCGTTTCGAGCACAGAATCGCCGCTTTTGCTCAGTTTTGGCACAAAACGGGCGTTTCGTGCACAGAATTCCCGCATTTGCTCAGTTCTGGCACAAAACGTGCGTTTCGTGCATAGAATCGCCGCTTTTGCTAAGTTTTGGCACAAAACGTGCGTTTCGTGCATAGAATCGCCGCTTTTGCTCAGTTTTGGCACGAAACGTGCGTTTCGTGCACAGTATCACCGCGTTTGCTCAATTTTGGCACAAAACGTGCGTTTCAATCACCGAATTGCTCCTTTTGGCACAAAACGTTGCGTTTCGGGCACAGAATCGCCGCTTTTGCTCAGTTTTGGCACAAAACGTGCGTTTCGTGCACAGAGTCGCCGCCTTAGCTCAGTTTTTTCACAAAACGTGCGTTTCCTGCTCAGAATCACCGCCTTTGCTTAGTTTAGATACAAAACGTGCGAATTGTGGACAGAATCGCCGGTTGTGCTCAGTTTCGGCACAAAACCCGCGTTTCGGGCACAGAATCACCGCCTCTGCTCAGTTTTGGCACAAAACGTGTGTTTCGTGTACAGAATTCTCGCATTTGCTCAGTTCTGGCACAAAACGTGCGTTTCGTGCACAGAATCGCGATTTTCGCCCTGTTTTGGCACAAAACGTGCATTTGGTGCACAGAATCGCTGCTTGTGCTCAGTTTTGGAACAAAACGGGCGTTTCGGGCACAGAATCGCCGCTTTTGCTCAATTTTGGCATATAACGTGCGTTTCGAGCACAGTATCACAGCTTTTGCTCAGTTTTGGCACAAAACGTGTGTTTCGTGCACAGAATTGCTCCTTCTGGCACAAAACGTGCGTTGCGCCCTCAGAATTCCCGCATTTGGTCAGTTTTGGCACAAAATGTGCGTTTCGTGCACAGAATCGCGATTTTCGCCCTGTTTTGGCACAAAACGTGCATTTGGTGCACAGAATCGCCGCTTGTGCTCAGTTTTGGCACAAAACGTGTGTTTCGTGCATAGAATTCCCGCATTTGCTCAGTTCTGGCACAAAACGTGCGTTTCGTGCATAGAATCGCAGCTTTTGCTCAGTTTTGGCACAAATCGGGCGTTTCGGGCACAGAATCGCCGCTTTTGCTCAATTTTGGCATATAACGTGCGTTTCGAGCACAGAATCGCCGCTTTTGCTCAGTTTTGGCACAAAACGTGCGTTTCGTGCACAGAATCGCCGCCTTAGCTCAGTTTATTCACAAAACGTGCGTTTCCTGCTCAGAATCACCGCCTTTGCTTAGTTTAGACACAAAACGTGCGAATTGTGCACAGAATCGCCGGTTGTGTTCAGTTTCGGCACAAAACCCGCGTTTCGGGCACAGAATCGCCGCTTTTGCGCAGTTTTGGCACAAAACGTGCGATTTGTGCACAGAATCGCCGCTTTTGCTCAGTTTTGACCCAAAAAGTGCGTTTCGTGCACAAAATCGCCGCTTTTGCCCAGTTTTCGCACAACACGTGCGTTTCGTGGACAGAATCTCCGCATTTGCTCAGTTTGGGCACAAAACGTGTGTTTCGTGCACAGAATCGCCGCATTTGCTCAGTTTTGTCACAAATCGTGCGTTTCGTGCACAGAATCGCCGCATTTGCTCAGTTTTGGCACAAAACGTGCGTTTCACGCAACGAATTGCTCCTTTTGGCACAAATCGTGCGTTTCGTGCACAGAATACCAGCTTTTTCTCAGATTTGGCACAAAACGTGCGTTTCGTTCACCAAAACGCCGCTTTTGCAGCAACACGTGCACCAAATCGCTGCTTTTGCACAGTTTTGACGCAAAACGTGCGTTTCGTGCACCAAAACGCCGATTTTGCAGCGAAACGCGCGTTTCACGCACCGAATCGCCGCTTTTGCTCCGTTTTGGCGAGAAACGTGCGTTTCGAGCACCAAATCGCTGCTTTTGCACAGTTTTGACGCAAAACGTGCGTTTCGTGCACCAAATCGCTGCTTTTGCACAGTTTCGACGCAAAACGTGCGTTTCGTTCACCAAAACGCCGCTTTTGCAGCAACACGTGCGTTTCGTGCACCACATCGCTGCTTTTGCACAGTTTTGCCGCAAAACGTGCGTTTCGTGCACCAAAACGCCGCTTTTGCAACGAAACGTGCGTTTCGTGCACCAAAACGCCGCTTTTGCAACGAAACGTGCGTTTCGTGCACCAAAACGCCGCTTTTGCAGCGAAACGTGCGTTTCGTGCACCAAATCGCTGCTTTTGCACAGTTTGGACGCAAAACGTTCGTTTCGTGCGCCAAAACGCCGCTTTTGCAGCGGAACGTGCGTTTCACGCACCGAATCGCCGCTTTTGCTCCGTTTTGGCGAGAAACGTTCGTTTCGTGCACCAAATCGCTGATTATGCACAGTTTTGACACAAAACGTGCGTTTCGTGCACCAAAACGCCGCTTTTGCAGCGAAACGCGCGTTTCACGCACCGAATCGCCGCTTTTGCTCCGTTTTGGCGAGAAACGTGCGTTTCGAGCACCAAATCGCTGCATTTGCACAGTTTTGACGCAAAACGTGCGTTTCGTGCACCAAATCGCTGCTTTTGCACAGTTTCGACGCAAAACGTGCGTTTCGTTCACCAAAACGCCGCTTTTGCAGCAACACGTGCGTTTCGTGCACCAAATCACTGCTTTTGCACAGTCTTGACGCAAAACGTGCGTTTCGTGCGCCAAAACGCCGCTTTTGCAGCGAAACGCGCGTTTCACGCACCAAATCGCTGCTTTTGCACAGTTTTGACGCAAAACGTGCGTTTCGTGCGCCAAAACGCCGCTTTTGCAGCGAAACGTGCGTTGCGTGCACCAAATCGCTGCTTTTGCACAGTTTTGACGCAAAACGTGCGTTTCGTGCGCCAAAACGCCGCTTTTGCAGCGAAACGTGCGTTGCGTGCACCAAATCGCTGCTTTTTTACAGTTTGGACGCAAAACGTGCGTTTCGTGCAACAAAACGCCGCTTTAGCAACGAAACGTGCCTATCGTGCACCAAATCACAGCTTTTGCACAGTTTTGACGCAAAACGTGCGGTTCGTGCGCCAAAACGCCGCTTTTGCAGCCAAACGTGCATTTCACGCACCGAATCGCCGCTTTTGCTCCGTTTTGGCGAGAAACGTGCGTTTCGTGCACCAAAACGCCGCTTCTACAACGAAACGTGCGTTTCGCGCACCAAATCGCTGCTTTTACACAGTTTTGACGCAAAACGTGCGTTTCGTGCACCAAAATGCCGCTTTTGCAACGAAACGTGCGTTTCGTGCACCAAATCACTGCTTTTGCACAGTCTTGACGCAAAACGTGCGTTTCGTGCGCCAAAACGCCGCTTTTGCAGCGAAACGCGCGTTTCACGCACCGAATCGCCGCTTTTGCTCCGTTTTGGCGAGAAACGTGCGTTTCGAGCACCAAATCGCTGCTTTTGCACAGTTTTAACGCAAAACGTGCGTTTCGTGCACCAAATCGCTGCTTTTGCACAGTTTTGACGCAAAACGTGCGTTTCGAGCACCAAATGACTGCTTTTGCTCAGTTTTGGCACAAAACGTGTGTTTCGTGCACAGAATTGCTCCTTCTGGCACAAAACGTGCGTTGCGCCCTCAGAATTCCCGCATTTGGTCAGTTTTGGCACAAAATGTGCGTTTCGTGCACAGAATCGCGATTTTCGCCCTGTTTTGGCACAAAACGTGCATTTGGTGCACAGAATCGCCGCTTGTGCTCAGTTTTGGCACAAAACGTGTGTTTCGTGCATAGAATTCCCGCATTTGCTCAGTTCTGGCACAAAACGTGCGTTTCGTGCATAGAATCGCAGCTTTTGCTCAGTTTTGGCACAAATCGGGCGTTTCGGGCACAGAATCGCCGCTTTTGCTCAATTTTGGCATATAACGTGCGTTTCGAGCACAGAATCGCCGCTTTTGCTCAGTTTTGGCACAAAACGTGCGTTTCGTGCACAGAATCGCCGCCTTAGCTCAGTTTATTCACAAAACGTGCGTTTCCTGCTCAGAATCACCGCCTTTGCTTAGTTTAGACACAAAACGTGCGTTTCGTTCACCAAAACGCCGCTTTTGCAGCAACACGTGCGTTTCACGCACCGAATCGCCGCTTTTGCTCCGTTTTGGCGGGAAACGTGCGTTTCGTGCACCAAATCGCTGCCCTTGCACAGTTTTGACGCAAAACGTGCGTTTCGTGCGCCAAAACGCCGCTTTTGCAGCGAAACGTGCGTTTCGTGCAATAAATCACTGCTTTTGCACAGTTTTGACACAAAACGTGCGTTTCGTGCGCCAAAACGCCGCTTTTGCAGCGAAACGTGCGTTTCGTGCGCCAAAACGCCGCTTTTGCAGCGAAACGTGCGTTTCGTGCACCGAATCACTGCTTTTGCACAGTTTTGACGCAAAACGTGTGTTTCGTGCCCCAAAACGCCGCTCTTGCAGCGAAACGAGCGTTTCACGCACCGAATCGCCGCTTTTGCTCCGTTTAGGCGAGAAACGTTCGTTTCGTGCACCAAATCGCCGCTTTTGCTCCGTTTTGGCGAGAAACGTGCGTTTCGTGCACCAAAACGCCGCTTCTACAACGAAACGTGCGTTTCGCGCACCAAATCGCTGCTTTTACACAGTTTTGACGCAAAACGTGCGTTTCGTGCACCAAAATGCCGCTTTTGCAACGAAACGTGCGTTTCGTGCACCAAATCACTGCTTTTGCACAGTCTTGACGCAAAACGTGCGTTTCGTGCGCCAAAACGCCGCTTTTGCAGCGAAACGCGCGTTTCACGCACCGAATCGCCGCTTTTGCTCCGTTTTGGCGAGAAACGTGCGTTTCGAGCACCAAATCGCTGCTTTTGCACAGTTTTGACGCAAAACGTGCGTTTCGTGCACCAAATCGCTGCTTTTGCACAGTTTTGACGCAAAACGTGCGTTTCGAGCACCAAATGACTGCTTTTGCTCAGTTTTGGCACAAAACGTGTGTTTCGTGCACAGAATTGCTCCTTCTGGCACAAAACGTGCGTTGCGCCCTCAGAATTCCCGCATTTGGTCAGTTTTGGCACAAAATGTGCGTTTCGTGCACAGAATCGCGATTTTCGCCCTGTTTTGGCACAAAACGTGCATTTGGTGCACAGAATCGCCGCTTGTGCTCAGTTTTGGCACAAAACGTGTGTTTCGTGCATAGAATTCCCGCATTTGCTCAGTTCTGGCACAAAACGTGCGTTTCGTGCATAGAATCGCAGCTTTTGCTCAGTTTTGGCACAAATCGGGCGTTTCGGGCACAGAATCGCCGCTTTTGCTCAATTTTGGCATATAACGTGCGTTTCGAGCACAGAATCGCCGCTTTTGCTCAGTTTTGGCACAAAACGTGCGTTTCGTGCACAGAATCGCCGCCTTAGCTCAGTTTATTCACAAAACGTGCGTTTCCTGCTCAGAATCACCGCCTTTGCTTAGTTTAGACACAAAACGTGCGTTTCGTTCACCAAAACGCCGCTTTTGCAGCAACACGTGCGTTTCACGCACCGAATCGCCGCTTTTGCTCCGTTTTGGCGGGAAACGTGCGTTTCGTGCACCAAATCGCTGCCCTTGCACAGTTTTGACGCAAAACGTGTGTTTCGTGCCCCAAAACGCCGCTCTTGCAGCGAAACGAGCGTTTCACGCACCGAATCGCCGCTTTTGCTCCGTTTAGGCGAGAAACGTTCGTTTCGTGCACCAAATCGCTGCTTTTGCTCCGTTTTGGCGAGAAACGTTCGTTTCGTGCACCAAATCGCTGCTTTTGCACAGTTTTGACGCAAAACGTGCGTTTCGTGCGCCAAAACGCCGCTTTTGCAGCGGAACGTGCGTTTCAGGCACCGAATCGCCGCTTTTGCTCCGTTTTGGCGAGAAACGTGCGTTTCGTGCACCAAATCGCTGCTTTTGCACAGTTTGGACGCAAAACGTGCGTTTCGTGCACCAAAACGCCGATTTTGCAACGAACCGTGCGTTTCGTGCAACACAAAACACTGCTTTTGCACAGTTTTGACGCAAAACGTGCGTTTCGTGTTCCAAAACGCCGCTTTTGCAGCGAAACGTGCGTTTCACCCTCCGAATCGCCGCTTTTGCTCCGTTTTGGCGAGAAACGTGCGTTTCGTGAACCAAATCGCTGCTTTTGCACAGTTTTGACGCAAAACGTGCGTTTCGTGCACCAAATCGCCGCTTTTGCAACGAAACGTGCGTTTCGTGCACCAAAACGCTGCTTTTGCAGCGAAACGTGCGTTTCGTGCACCAAATCGCTGCTTTTGCACAGTTTTGACGCAAAACGTGCGTTTCGAGCACCAAATCACTGCTTTTGCTTAGTTTTGACACAAAACGTGCGTTTCGTGCGCCAAAACGCCGCTTTTGCAGCGAAACGTGCGTTTCGTGTACCAAATCGCTGCTTTTGCACAGTTTTGACGCAAAACGTGCGTTTCGTGCGCCAAAACGCCGCTTTTGCAGCGGAACCTGCGTTTCACGCACCGAATCGCCGCTTTTGCTCCGTTTTCGCGAGAAACGTGCGTTTCGTGCACCAAATCGCTGCTTTTGCACAGTTTTGACGCATAACGTGCGTTTCGTGCGCCAAAACGCCGCTTTTGCAGCGAAACGTGCGTTTCACGCACCGAATCGCCGCTTTTGCTCCGTTTTGGCGGGAAACGTGCGTTTCGTGCACCAAATCGCTGCCCTTGCACAGTTTTGACGCAAAACGTGCGTTTCGTGCTCCAAAACGCCGCTTTTGCAGCGAAACGTGCGTTTCGTGCACCAAATCACTGCTTTTGCACAGTTTTGACACAAAACGTGCGTTTCGTGCGCCAAAACGCCGCTTTTGCAGCGAAACGTGCGTTTCGTGCACCGAATCGCCGCTTTTGCTCCGTTTTGGCGGGAAACGTGCGTTTCGTGCACAGAATCGCCGCCTTAGCTCAGTTTATTCACAAAACGTGCGTTTCCTGCTCAGAATCACCGCCTTTGCTTAGTTTAGACACAAAACGTGCGTTTCGTTCACCAAAACGCCGCTTTTGCAGCAACACGTGCGTTTCACGCACCGAATCGCCGCTTTTGCTCCGTTTTGGCGGGAAACGTGCGTTTCATGCACCAAATCGCTGCCCTTGCACAGTTTTGACGCAAAACGTGCGTTTCGTGCGCCAAAACGCCGCTTTTGCAGCGAAACGTGCGTTTCGTGCAATAAATCACTGCTTTTGCACAGTTTTGACACAAAACGTGCGTTTCGTGCGCCAAAACGCCGCTTTTGCAGCGAAACGTGCGTTGCGTGCACCAAATCGCTGCTTTTTTACAGTTTGGACGCAAAACGTGCGTTTCGTGCAACAAAACGCCGCTTTAGCAACGAAACGTGCCTATCGTGCACCAAATCACAGCTTTTGCACAGTTTTGACGCAAAACGTGCGTTTCGTGCACCAAAACGCCGCTTCTACAACGAAACGTGCGTTTCGCGCACCAAATCGCTGCTTTTACACAGTTTTGACGCAAAACGTGCGTTTCGTGCACCAAAATGCCGCTTTTGCAACGAAACGTGCGTTTCGTGCACCAAATCACTGCTTTTGCACAGTCTTGACGCAAAACGTGCGTTTCGTGCGCCAAAACGCCGCTTTTGCAGCGAAACGCGCGTTTCACGCACCGAATCGCCGCTTTTGCTCCGTTTTGGCGAGAAACGTGCGTTTCGAGCACCAAATCGCTGCTTTTGCACAGTTTTGACGCAAAACGTGCGTTTCGTGCACCAAATCGCTGCTTTTGCACAGTTTTGACGCAAAACGTGCGTTTCGAGCACCAAATGACTGCTTTTGCTCAGTTTTGGCACAAAACGTGTGTTTCGTGCACAGAATTGCTCCTTCTGGCACAAAACGTGCGTTGCGCCCTCAGAATTCCCGCATTTGGTCAGTTTTGGCACAAAATGTGCGTTTCGTGCACAGAATCGCGATTTTCGCCCTGTTTTGGCACAAAACGTGCATTTGGTGCACAGAATCGCCGCTTGTGCTCAGTTTTGGCACAAAACGTGTGTTTCGTGCATAGAATTCCCGCATTTGCTCAGTTCTGGCACAAAACGTGCGTTTCGTGCATAGAATCGCAGCTTTTGCTCAGTTTTGGCACAAATCGGGCGTTTCGGGCACAGAATCGCCGCTTTTGCTCAATTTTGGCATATAACGTGCGTTTCGAGCACAGAATCGCCGCTTTTGCTCAGTTTTGGCACAAAACGTGCGTTTCGTGCACAGAATCGCCGCCTTAGCTCAGTTTATTCACAAAACGTGCGTTTCCTGCTCAGAATCACCGCCTTTGCTTAGTTTAGACACAAAACGTGCGTTTCGTTCACCAAAACGCCGCTTTTGCAGCAACACGTGCGTTTCACGCACCGAATCGCCGCTTTTGCTCCGTTTTGGCGGGAAACGTGCGTTTCGTGCACCAAATCGCTGCCCTTGCACAGTTTTGACGCAAAACGTGCGTTTCGTGCGCCAAAACGCCGCTTTTGCAGCGAAACGTGCGTTTCGTGCAATAAATCACTGCTTTTGCACAGTTTTGACACAAAACGTGCGTTTCGTGCGCAAAACGCCGCTTTTGCAGCGAAACGTGCGTTTCGTGCGCCAAAACGCCGCTTTTGCAGCGAAACGTGCGTTTCGTGCACCGAATCACTGCTTTTGCACAGTTTTGACGCAAAACGTGTGTTTCGTGCCCCAAAACGCCGCTCTTGCAGCGAAACGAGCGTTTCACGCACCGAATCGCCGCTTTTGCTCCGTTTAGGCGAGAAACGTTCGTTTCGTGCACCAAATCGCCGCTTTTGCTCCGTTTTGGCGAGAAACGTGCGTTTCGTGCACCAAAACGCCGCTTCTACAAACGAAATCGTGCGTTTCGCGCACCAAATCGCTGCTTTTACACAGTTTTGACGCAAACGTGCGTTTCGTGCACCAAAATGCCGCTTTTGCAACGAAACGTGCGTTTCGTGCACCAAATCACTGCTTTTGCACAGTCTTGACGCAAAACGTGCGTTTCGTGCGCCAAAACGCCGCTTTTGCAGCGAAACGCGCGTTCACGCACCGAATCGCCGCTTTGCTCCGTTTTGGCGAGAAACGTGCGTTTCGAGCACCAAATCGCTGCTTTTGCACAGTTTTGACGCAAAAACGTGCGTTTCGTGCACCAAATCGCTGCTTTTGCACAGTTTTGACGCAAACGTGCGTTCGAGCACCAAATGACTGCTTTTGCTCAGTTTTGGCACAAAACGTGTGTTTCGTGCACAGAATTGCTCCTTCTGGCACAAAACGTGCCGTTGCGCCCTCAGAATTCCCGCATTTGGTCAGTTTTGGCACAAAATGTGCGTTTCGTGCACAGAATCGCGATTTTCTCCCTGTTTTGGCACAAAAACGTGCATTTGGTGCACAGAATCGCCGCTTGTGCCTCAGTTTTGGCACAAAACGTGTGTTTCGTGCATAGAATTCCGCATTTGCTCAGTTCTGGCACAAAACGTGCGTTTCGTGCATAGAATCGCAGCTTTTGCTCAGTTTTGGCACAAATCGGCGTTTCGGGCACAGAATCGCCGCTTTTGCTCAATTTTGGCATATAACGTGCGTTTCGAGCACAGAATCGCCGCTTTTGCTCAGTTTTGGCACAAAACGTGCGTTTCGTGCACAGAATCGCCGCCTTAGCTCAGTTATTCACAAAACGTGCGTTTCCTGCTCAGAATCACCGCCTTTGCTTAGTTTAGACACAAAACGTGCGTTTCGTTCACCAAAACGCCGCTTTTGCAGCAACACGTGCGTTTCACGCACCGAATCGCCGCTTTTGCTCCATTTTGGCGGGAAACGTGCGTTTCGTGCACCAAATCGCTGCCCTTGCACAGTTTTGACGCAAAACGTGTGTTTCGTGCCCCCAAAACGCCGCTCTTGCAGCGAAACGAGCGTTTCACGCACCGAATCGCCGCTTTTGCTCCGTTTAGGCGAGAAACGTTCGTTTCGTGCACCAAATCGCTGCTTTTGCTCCGTTTGGCGAGAAACGTTCGTTTCGTGCACCAAATCGCTGCTTTTGCACAGTTTTGACGCAAATACGTGCGTTTCGTGCGCCAAAACGCCGCTTTTGCAGCGGAACGTGCGTTTCAGGCACCGAATCGCCGCTTTTGCTCCGTTTTGGCGAGAAACGTGCGTTTCGTGCACCAAATCGCTGCTTTTGCACAGTTTGGACGCAAAACGTGCGTTTCGTGCACCAAAACGCCGATTTTGCAACGAACCGTGCGTTTCGTGCAACACAAAACACTGCTTTTGCACAGTTTTGACGCAAAACGTGCGTTTCGTGTTCCAAAACGCCGCTTTTGCAGCGAAACGTGCGTTTCACCCTCCGAATCGCCGCTTTTGCTCCGTTTTGGCGAGAAACGTGCGTTTCGTGAACCAAATCGCTGCTTTTGCACAGTTTTGACGCAAAACGTGCGTTTCGTGCACCAAATCGCCGCTTTTGCAACGAAACGTGCGTTTCGTGCACCAAAACGCTGCTTTTGCAGCGAAACGTGCGTTTCGTGCACCAAATCGCTGCTTTTGCACAGTTTTGACGCAAAACGTGCGTTTCGAGCACCAAATCACTGCTTTTGCTTAGTTTTGACACAAAACGTGCGTTTCGTGCGCCAAAACGCCGCTTTTGCAGCGAAACGTGCGTTTCGTGTACCAAATCGCTGCTTTTGCACAGTTTTGACGCAAAACGTGCGTTTCGTGCGCCAAAACGCCGCTTTTGCAGCGGAACCTGCGTTTCACGCACCGAATCGCCGCTTTTGCTCCGTTTTCGCGAGAAACGTGCGTTTCGTGCACCAAATCGCTGCTTTTGCACAGTTTTGACGCATAACGTGCGTTTCGTGCGCCAAAACGCCGCTTTTGCAGCGAAACGTGCGTTTCACGCACCGAATCGCCGCTTTTGCTCCGTTTTGGCGGGAAACGTGCGTTTCGTGCACCAAATCGCTGCCCTTGCACAGTTTTGACGCAAAACGTGCGTTTCGTGCTCCAAAACGCCGCTTTTGCAGCGAAACGTGCGTTTCGTGCACCAAATCACTGCTTTTGCACAGTTTTGACACAAAACGTGCGTTTCGTGCGCCAAAACGCCGCTTTTGCAGCGAAACGTGCGTTTCGTGCACCGAATCGCCGCTTTTGCTCCGTTTTGGCGGGAAACGTGCATTTCGTGCACCAAATCGCTGCCTTTGCACAGTTTTGACGCAAAACGTGCGTTTCGTGCGCCAAAACGCCGCTTTTGCAGCGAAACGTGCGTTTCGTGCAATAAATCACTGCTTTTGCACAGTTTTGACACAAAACGTGCGTTTCGTGCGCCAAAACGCCGCTTTTGCAGCGAAACGTGCGTTTCGTGCGCCAAAACGCCGCTTTTGCAGCAAAACGTGCGTTTCGTGCACCAAAACACTGCTTTTGCACAGTTTTGACGCAAAACGTGCGTTTCGTGCGCCAAAACGCTGCTTTTGCAGCGAAACGTGCGTTTCGTCCACCAAATCGCTGCCTTTGCACAGTATTGATGCAAAACGTGCGTTTCGTGCATCAAAACGTCGCTTATGCAACGAAACGTGCGTTTCGTGCACCAAAACGCCGCTTTTGCAGCGAAACGTGCGTTTCGTGCACCAAATCGCTGCTTTTGCACAGTTTGGACGCAAAACGTTCGTTTCGTGCGCCAAATCGCCGCTTTTGCAGCGGAACGTGCGTTTCACGCACCGAATCGCCGCTTTTGCTCCGTTTTGGCGAGAAACGTTCGTTTCGTGCATAGAATCGCCGCATTTGCTCAGTTTTGGCACAAAACGTGCGTTCCACGCACCGAATGGCTCCTTTTGGCACAAAACGTTGCGTTTCGAGCACAGAATCGCCGCCTTTGTTCAGTTTTGGCACAAAACGTGTGTTTCGTGCATAGAATCGCCGCCTTTGCTCAGTTTTGGCACAAAACGTGCGTTTCGTGCATAGAATCGCCGCATTTGCTCAGTTTTGGCACAAAACGAGCGTTTCGTGCACAGAATCGCAGCTTTTGCTCAGTTTTGGCACAAAACGTGTTTCGTGCACAGAATTCCCGCAATTGCTCAGTTCTGGCACAGAACGTGCGTTTCGTGCATAGAATTGCCGCTTTTTCTCAGTTTTGTCACAAAACGTGTGTTTTGTGCACATAATCGCGGCTTTTGCTCAGTTTTGGTACAAAACGTGTGTTTCGTGCACAGAATTCCCGCAATTGCTCAGTTCTGGCACAAAACGTGCGTTTTGTGCACAGAATCGCCGCTTGTGCTCGGTTTCGGCACAAAACCCGCGTTTCGGGGACAGAATAACCGCGTTTGCTCAGTTTTGGCACATAACGTGTGTTTCGTGCATAGAATTCCCGCATTTGCTCATTTTGGCACAAATCGTGCGTTTCGTGCACAGAAACGCCGCTTTTTCTCAGATTTGGCACAAAACGAGCGTTTCGTTTTCAGAATCGCCGCCTTTGCTTAGTTTTGGCACAAAACCCGCGTTTCTCGCACAGAATCGCCGCTGTTGCTCAGTTTTGTCCCAAAAAGTGCGTTTCGCGCACAAAATCGCCGCTTTTGCACAGTTTTGGCACAAAACGTGCGTTTCGTGCGCAGAATCTCCGCATTTGCTCAGTTTGGTCACAAAACGTGTGTTTCGTGTACAGAATCGCCGCAGTTGCTCAGTTTTGGCACAAAACGAGCGTTTCGTGCACAGAATCGCCGCCTTTGTTCAGTTTTGACACAAAACGTGCGTTTTGTGCACAGAATCGTCGCTTGTGCTCAGTTTCGGCACAAAACCCGCGTTTCGGGGACAGAATCGCCGCTTGTGCTCAGTTTTGGCACAAAACGTGCGTTTCGTGCACAGAATCGCCGCCTTTGTTCAGTTTTGACACAAAACGTGCGTTTTGTGCACAGAATCGTCGCTTGTGCTCAGTTTCGACACAAAACCCGCGTTTCGTGCACAGAATCGCCGCTTTTGCTCAGTATTGGCACAAAACGTGCGATTCGTGCACAGAATCGCCGCTTTTGCTCAGGTTTGGCACAAAACGTGCGTTTCGTGCACAGAATCGCCGCCTTTGTTCAGTTTTGACACAAAACGTGCGTTTTGTGCTCAGAATCGTCGCTTGTGCTCAGTTTCGGCACAAAACCCGCGTTTCGGGGACAGAATCGCCGCTTTTGCTCAGTTTTGGCACAAAACGTGCGTTTCGTGCATAGAATCGCCGCGTTTGCTCAATATTGGCACAAAATGTGCGTTTCGTGCACAGAATCGCCCCTTTTGCTCAGTTTTTGCACAAAACGTGCGTTTCGTGCTCAGAATCGCCGCGTTTGCTCATTATTGGCACAAAACGTGCGTTTCGTGCTCAGAATCGCCGCTTTTGCTCAGTTTTGGCACAAAACGTGCGTTTTGTGCAAAGAATCGCCGCTTGTGCTCAGTTTCGGCACAAAACCCGCGTTTGGGGCACAGAATCGCCGCCTTTGTTCAGTTTTGACACAAAACGGGCGTTTCCTGCACATAATCGCCGCTTTTGCTCAGTTTTGGCACAAAACGTGCGTTTCACGCACCGAATGGATCCTTTTGGCACAAAACGTTGCGTTTCGAGCACAGAGTCGCAGCTTTTGCTCAGTTTTGGATCAAAACGTGCGTTTCGTGCACAGAATTGCTCCTTCTGGCACAAAACGTGCGTTGCGCGCTCAGAATTCCCGCAGTTTTTCAGTTTTGGCACAAAACGTGCGTTTTGTGCACAGAATCGCCATTTTCGCCCAGTTTTGGCACAAAACGTGCGTTTGGTGCACAGAATCGCCGCTTGTGCTCAGTTTTGGCACAAAACGTGCGTTTTGTGCACAGAATCGCTGCTTTTGCTCAGTTTTGGCACAAAACGTGCGTTTCGTGCAC